>CM023102.1:5284388-5842328 GCA_013103745.1 Gardenia jasminoides | reverse complement strand
AAATGGGACACTTGTTTGAAGCCACAAGAACCATGTTGAGTGAAAATGATTTACAAAATATTTTTTTTTTGGGCGAGATAAATACTGATATGTTATGTAATGAATAGAGTCTTGTTAAGACCAATTTTGAACAAAATTTCTTATGAGTTGATGTTTGATAAAGCCAATTGTTGGTTATTTTAAAGTTTGATGTAAATGTTTTATTTAAATATTAAGAACATTGTTGAAAATTTTTTGATAAGAAAAATCGACAGTATTTTTGGGATATTGTGAAAATGAAAGGGGATATAGAGTTTACAATAGAAGAACTCTTATGATTGAAGAAGCAATACATATTATATTTGATGAATCTAATGACAATTCTTCCAATAGTACTTGTGTGTAGATGATGATGTAGGTAGACAAAAGGATCTTGAAAAGCTTACACTTCAAGAAGAAAACAATGGTAAAGTGGAAGAAAATTAAAGGAAAATGGGTCTCAAGGAAAACCGGATGCTAGATGAAGAAGACATGGATGATGATGCACCAAAGGATCTTCCTAAAGTTTGAAATTCATTCAAAATCATCCTAAGGACTTGATTATGGTGATCTATCCGAAGGTTAAGAACTGCTCCTCATCAAAACCACTACTTGACAATTTTGTATTTGTCTCTCATATTGAGCCTAAGAACATTAATGATGCTTTGAAAGATGATTATTGATGGTAGCTATGCAAGAGGAATTAAATCAATTTGAAAGAATAATGTTTGACTTTAGTTGAAAACCTCAAATTATCCTGCCATTGGCACAAAATGGGTGTTTAGAAATAAACTAAATGACAAAGGTGAAATAGTGAGAAATAAAGCTAGATTGGCAGCTAAGGGTATGCTCAAGAAGAAGGTATAGATTTTGATGAAACTTTTACCTTCGTAGCTAGGATTAGAATCGATAAGAATGTTTGCATTCCTTGTTTCAAAGGTTTTAAATTGTATCAAATGGATGTTAAAAGTGCTTTTCTAAATGGTTTTATTGATCAAGAGGTCTATGTGGATCAACCTCCCGCTTTTGAAAGTAACAAATTTCCCAACCACGCAGTTTAAGCTATCAAAGCCTATACGGTCCAAAACAGCTCTAGAGCTTGGTATGAACGCTTAAGTGGTTTCTTGATTGAAAATGGTTTCAAAAGAGGCATTGTAACACTACTCTTTTACAAAACAAAAATCAAATGATCTCCTTATTGGTAAATTTATGTTGATGATATTATATTTGGTGTTACTAATGAGCGCTTATGCAGGATTTTTCCACCATTATGCAAAATGAGTTTGAAATGAGTTTGATGGGAGAATTGAACTTCTTCCTCGGACTCCAAGTTCTTCAAACGCGTGAAGGAACCTTTATCAATCAAATTAAGTACACTAAAGAGCTTCTCAAGAGATTCGGCATGGAAGATTCAAAACAAGTGGGAACACCAATGTGTATGTCCACCAAGTTTGAAAAGGATGAAAAAGGAACTAATGTAGATGAGAAAAAATATAGAGGTATGATCGGAAGTCTTCTATTTAATCATAAGTAGACCGGATATTATATTTGCTGTATGCTTATGTGCTCGTTTTCAATCTTGACCAAAAGAATCTTATTTGAATGCCGTTAAAAGAAATTTTCATTATTTAAAAGGAACTATGAATTTTGGTCTTTGGTATTCTAAATGTCATGAATTTGCCTTGTGTGGATATACAGATACTAATTTTAGTGGTTGTAGGATTGATAGAAAGAGTACTAGTGGTTCATGTCATTTTCTTGGAAATTGTTTAGTCTCTTGGTTTAGTAAGAAACAAAATGTATTTCTTTATCAACAACCGAAGCGTAATATGTTGCCGCTAGTGCATGTTGTGCTCAATTACTATGGATGAAACACACCTTGAATGACTTTGGTTTAACATATGATAATATGCCTATACGTGATAACACTAGTGCCATAAATTTGACAAAAATCCCATTCAACATTCTAGGACAAAACACATAGACATTAAACATCATTTCATTCGTGATCTTGTTCAAAAGGTGAAATTGTGTGAATTATGTACGCCCCCGTTGTTCAAAGACCAAATTGCTGACATTTTCACAAAGCCTACTCTTAGATCAATTTGCTTATCTTCGTAAGAAATTGGGCATTTTAGAAAAGGACTCTTAAGTATTTCTGGTCGAATCCTATCAGACCTCCGACCCAGATGAACTGACGTCCGACAGTGTTCTTGGTCATTTTCCAGAAAATGCTATCGAACGGATGTGTTAGACGCTTCACGACGTTCGGACGTCCGATACACGAAAAGTCGCACCTTATCAGGTCATATCACTTCATTTCCGTCAGTCAAACGTCATTAATTCAGATGCACCTTCCCCAACCAACCGAATTCAAAATTCCAATTTTCCAGCCAAATTTATATCAATTCTCAAAATTGAAAGCTCAAATTTTCTCTCTAACCCATTGCGGACTAAAAATCACTCATTTTCTTCACTATAAATCACACATCTCTCCACCCCCAAATCACAACTGAAACCCTAAAACTTCATTTCTCCTCTTTCTGGATTGCCTAATTGATACATTTTCATCCCAATTGCTGGTTCAACACTTTGCATCTCACCTTGTCTCTTCATCGTTGCTCAAAACACACACACACTACACTATGGTGTGAACTTCATGGAGCTTCCTCGCCAGTTCGGGGCCTAAACAAACCTTGAGAGATGAAGATGCTCCTACTAAGGCAAAGCGAACTTTATCAAGGATTAGACGTGCTTTTGCTACTGCTCAGACACCCCGTACCACTCAAACAAATCCTCAGGTTATCACATAACCCACTTCCTTGCCTAAGTTTATTGATGATGAAGCTGAGTTTAGATTTGCTTTATTTTCTCAAAAAAGCTTCATTATTCAAAGGTCTATAGACCCCTCTGAGTTTAGGAAAATTGATCTTGATTTAGTCCTTAAGCTTTTTGAATTTCAAAAATGGTCTCATATCATTACCATGCCAAATATCTACTATCTAGATATATTGTACCAGTTCTTTGCCAATCTTAGGAAAGGAAACTCTCGTGATGAACTGAAATCTAGTGTAAATGGTGTTGATTTGGTGTTTGACTCTGATGTAGTTAATGAAATTTGAAAACAACCACCGAATTTGATTGCAAGAGCAAGATTGCCAATTTCTTTTCTTATGAGGAAAATCCAACTAGCATGAACCATTTCAATGCTGAAAAATTGATGACATATTTTCAATCCCCTTTTCAAACTCCTATAGATGTTAAGTTGGAGGATTTAAATTCAAAAAATCTTATCATTTTCTCCATCATATCAAACTTGCTTGTACCTACTGATGGCCATCATACGGATGCCAATAAAATGGAACTATATTTGTTTTACTGTTTTATTGAAAAAATCAGGATTGATTTTGGTTTTGTCAAGTGCAAGTTTTTAATGAAACTTTCCACTGATACAAGACGAAAATTGTTTTATGGAAAGTTTTTAACTCCTATTTTTGAGCATTTTAAAGTTCCCATCAGTGGTGTATATCCAAAGGATACAGCCACATCTATTTTTTTAAAATCCTATTTTGAAAGGAAAAACTTAAAATTTTTTAATGATGCTTGGTGCACTAAAGAAGCTGCATCTGAATCAAGTTCCAAGAAGGCTCACGATACTCCCATCTCTCCTAGTATTACCAAAACCCTTCGATTCACTCCTAGTCCATCCATTCATCCTAGGAAGTCTGTGTCAAAAATCTCTCCTCAATCTGAGGTCATTGAACTGCTCACTGAATTCAAGAGTCATGTTCTTCTCCTTGAACATGGTCTTATGCTAACTATGACATCCGAACAAAAATTTGATTTCTTAGACAAAAGGAATCTGTTGTTCCCTCCTCCCATGGATGAAAGTGCATCTCAAGCAAAGGAACCTCGACCTGATTCTACATTGGCAATCCAAGACTTGACTGAATCCCCAACACCCCATCGTGATCCCTCAACGTCTGACAAAGGAAAAGAACCAGTCACTGTGGAAGAGGCAGAGGAAGCTAGTGAAGAAATTGAAGAAGAAGATAACTCAAATTATCAGCTAATCCGAAGACGACCTAGAACAAGATCCACGTTCACACTTTAGGCACTTTAAGAAGCACTTGCACTTCACAGTTAACTTGCACAAGTTCTTTTTGTTCTCTTTTGCTAATGATGGAAGTGTATTGAACTCTTTTGCTGTTTTCTGCTGTACTGCTGTGGAGAATCAATACTCTAGTACTTTTTTTAACTTCGTTTGTAGTCATATTAATTTGGTGCTTTTGACTTCTTTTCATATATGTGCTGAGTTTGTGTGATGAACTCGATGGTATAATAGTAATGCATTCTGTTTGGTTGTGTTCGAATGACTATGGATTGTGGTGTTTTAATATTGAATTTGAATTGCTGAGGATTGAAGTTTTGGAATCCTGATGGTATAATATTGAAATTCTATTTGGAATGTTGCTAATGGTATAATATTGCAAGTACATTTGGTATTGAAGATTTCATTGTTTACTAAGAACATTTGGCATTGAAGATTTCATGTGTGATGACAAAAAGGGGGAGAAAAATCTGTGATTTGAAATCCTACACATTGAATTTGATTGTTGAATAATAAAAAAAGTAGAAGTAATCAAGTGAGGGGGAGCTTGTTTATCATCTATATTACACTATTTATACAAGCCATGTAATGCTTAGCCACTAGAGAGGCATTCGAGTAAGGGGAAGTTTTTTGATACATTATTCTTTCAAATCACATTCAATTGTTTTGTCATCATCAAAAAGGGGGAGAATGTTAATCGTGATCCCGAAGTTTGACAACTACAAAACAATTGAAGAAATTGGTTTAACATTTTCCATTGAGATTATTGTAGCACAAGTCATCAATGTAAGGAATCTTGTTAAAGAATTCTATCAAGAAAAATACATTGGTCTGTTGACTGTCGGACGCTCGATACTTTGTATCGGACGTCCGATAAAACTCGAAAGATCTCTATCGGACGCTCAACTTGATGTATCGGACGTCCGATAGACAAGGGTTCTATCAGACACTTCCTTTGGACGTACAACAATCCCACCGGATGTCCGATAATATCCAAGAAGTCTTTTAAGCTCTCTGGTTACTGTCGGACGCAAGCCCATCGGACGCAAGAAACATGCATCGGCCGTCCGATCATTCTCAAGAAGATTTTCTGAGCTCATTTGGTCCTTTGTCGGACGCATAAAGCTGTCACGGACGAAGGAATATTCATCGACGTCCGATAAAGAACGAAACAGTCTATCGGACGCTAGCATCGGACGCACAACATGGTGTCGGACGTCCGATAGCTCCAACGGCTAGTTGACTCTTTAACTTCTTCTATCCGTTGACCTCAATACCAAGGCACTTTTTGGTCTCCTATAAATACATGCCTTGTCTGAAATTCAAAGTAATGGTTGTACACTTAGATTACAAGTTTTTAAGAGTGATTTTAGCAAGAAAATACTCATTGAGGAAGAATTGTTAGTCTTGAAGTGTGAGTTCATTAGCAAGTTTTTCAATTGTGAGTGACTTGGTCAAAAGTGTAGCTTTGTGAGGGTTTTCTGTAAGAGTGTAAAACTTCCTAACTTGACTAAGTGCAGCTTGGGGCAAGGAGGAAGTGATTCTTCCATTGTACACAAAGTTGATCGAATTCATCAAGTTGAAGTTGCTTATATTGAGGATTTTTTTCTTCAAGCTCAAGTGGGGCTTTGAAGAAGTTTGGTTTGCCTTCTATCATTCTATTTTTCAGCTTACTTTCTAAATTCATTGATTGAAATATCACCTATACTTCTTGGTCTTGATTGCTAATTTGTTTGTCAAATTAATTGAGTAAAAAATTACTTTTAATCACGAAAAAGGGGCACTATTTGATTAGTTCTTAATCAACCTAATTCACCCCCCTCTTAGGTTGTCTTTGGGCCTTACACTATCTAAATTAACCTAGTATGTTTTACTATAAAACTAGCCATAAAACACAACATTTTCAAGTAAGCATGATGGTTTTAGTTTTTTTTTTGAGAAACTAAATTATTTTAACAAAATAAATACAATTAAAAAAATAAAGAATGTAGTATTAAATATTTAAATTGTCTTTTTTTTTGTGAATTTAGTTTGCTCTCACCAACACAAATTAAACATAGACAATAAGGCTTTCTTTGTTCTAAGAGTACCTTTAATTTATATTTGTATTAATATTTATTGTCTTTCTGTTAGATTTGGGTGACTTGACCTTTTTTAATGTCATTTGAGTTGAATATTTTAGCTTTTTGATTAATTTGTTATTATTCTTTATGTCATTATATGATATATTTTTTTAAGAGTTTCAAAAAATCATTTTGCTTTTGCTTTTAATGATGGAATATAAATAATCTAGAAATTCATTTTCCAATATTTTTCCAATATGGTTGGATATAGCATGAATGAATAAATAAAATTTAATTGATTTTCTAGTAAAGGGGCATGTTGGAATAGCATCAAACGAGTACGTTTGAGGAGTTTGGACTCAAAATTTTATTTTTGAGGCATTTAGAATATAGATGTTGATAACAAAATTATGTAGATGGCATCATTATATGGTATGATGGCTAGTGCAACAATAACAACTCATAACTGAACATTTGATATGGTGGAAAGTACATTACTTAAGTCGTAACAATTATTTTAGTATGCTCAATTTAACATTAGCAAATATAGTTGAGAATTGTGATTCTTAATTTGGTTGGCACATTATATATCCCTCTTCTCAAAATATTTATTTGGACCTAAAGGTGGCAGTGGGGTGGGGTTGGGGCAGGGGAAGGATCCCCCGTCCCCTACCCCATTGCTAAATAACTCCTCCCATCCCTTGCCTCCTACGCCCAACCCCCCTTCCCGCCCCGCCCCACCCTGCCCCCAGTTCCCCCACTGTCCCCTATGGGGAAAGTAGTCAAGTTACCATATCTAAAATCTACTCATCCATAAAATAATTGTATAGATATTCATTCTATCTCAAAAATCAATAAAGATATGCTAAAATACTCAATTTTAAACCATTCAACTAGTTGCAAATAATAATAACTAAGAAGATTAGCAAACTCTCAACCATGAAAATGACATGAAGACGTCTTAACTGAGATGATAATAGGTTCATATCACAATAGTATGTCCACTTACAATGACATATATAAATATATATATTTATATATATATATGTGTGTGTATATATATATATATATATATATTTAACATGCGGGAGACGGGATGGGGCATGGGGGGTGTATGTTGCCCAGCCCCCCGCCTCGTTCTAAGGTAGGGGGAATTTTCTCCCTCCATCCATGCCCAATTTCTCCCCTCACAGGATGGGCACCCGCTAGCACCTACCCTTGTTGTCCACCTTATTTGGATGTATTGAGAGTGTATTATGCTCCATATATATAATGTATTCATCACAGTAGATGAAGAACAAAATACTTAGAAAGTTTTCTCTTAAACACAAAATACTTAGAAAGGTTTCTCTTAGACTGCAAAGAAAATGATTAACGATGAAAGTTCAAGTCAAGGTCACAAATCAAGGGGCAACAGGGGACCAAACTCAGGTAATGAAACAAATTAAATTCTTACCATTATACAACTTTTCCCTTTTTCTTCTTCTTCTTCTTCTTCTTCTTTTCATGCCACTATATAATTGCAAACACTATTTATTCCTAGCCAGATATCATTCATGCTAATGACAATTAATTTTTGTGGATCTCTCAAATTTTTTTGTTTATCTACATTTTGGTAAATTTCTTTTCCTCTTAAGTTGATAGCTACTCCATTTATGTGTTTATGTGTTGATATTTGCATATAAAAGCTAATATGTTTCTTCTTTAATTTTGTGTGTCATACTAAAGATATTTAAGATTGTTCACGGGGATGAATTGTAGGACATGAAGTTATCCAAACATGGATAGGTGAACTTATTTCTTCCAATATTATTTAATTAATTAAAACTTTGACTCCAGTTAAACATAGATAAACCAGTTATTTTTCTTTGATTTGCTTTTATTCTTATCCTTTGAATCCACTTTCAGATTGATTTTTCTAGCACCATTTGCTTTAGGGAAATTTTTTTGTCCGCTGCATATTCTTTAGGGATAGATCTAAGATAATGAGATAGAATTTTTGGAAAATATTTTTAATATTTTTTTATAGATATAAGTAACTTTAATTATATTCTTGACAAACTTCTAATTTTTGTGGGAAAACATTTAAGAAAAACCTTAATTTTTATACAATAAAGATAAAATATAATTATTCTTTTTAAGGCATTTAAGAAAATTGTAATTGTTCTTTGAAATATATTTTTGACTAAATAATTTTTAAAAAACATAATTTTTTGTTTACTCTTCAAAAATTTTTCATTTACTCATATATGCATTAAATATAAATTTTATCTTTCCAAATTTAATTGTAACAGTAATACCTGCGCGATCGTTGCAAATCTTAACTTTCTAAATCTAGTGCTCCTATATCAATGATAATACTAATACATAAAATAAAAAAATAAAAAAAGAATAAAGAATAAAGAATAAAATTGAATTAATTTAAGACTTTTTGGTTGTATAGAGAGTAAACAAATAGATAGAGAGCGGATAGTTAAAAGGTGCTTTTCATTACGTATGTGTTGTATATTTATTTCTGCTTTGGTGGTTCGAGAACCAAGAGATGCTACAAATAACATGGCCAGAAATCCGAGTATTGCCAATGTTAATAATGACAACAATGTCAGGATCCCAAGGAGGGATCCTGAGCATTTGTTTCCAGCAACCAACATACTTCGCATCATGACATAACCTGCCATCCAATGCCAAGGTATCTGAAGAGGCCAAATCAACCATTCAAGAATGTGTACTGGAGTACATTAAATGTATCACTACTGAGAGCAAATTTGTGTTGTCGCTGCGAGCACTGCAAAACGATCACTACTGAGGATCTTTTGTATGCTTATGCAAATCTTGGATTTGATAAGTATATCGGTCCTATTACTCTTTACCTAGAGCAATATCGCCAAAAAGAAGCTGCTCAAAATACCGTGCACAGCAAATCTTCTGTGAGGTGCACGACATTTTTTCCAGATGTGCCTGCACAAGACCCTCCTTTCTTGCTTGTGCCTACACCACCTCCTTTACCTCCAAAAAATTTGACTTTTCAAGTTGGTGTTCGTGAGCATGCATTTTTTAATCCAACATTGATGAGTAGCAAGTTCAACCTTCGGAATATTCCTACTGCTGGTTGTGGTGAATGCTTTGACGTTGCAGGGCCTTCGTCAAGTGCAGGGTCTTCGTCAAATGCTGAGTTTCCAGGGGTCTTTTTTCCTTATGACTTTTATTCAGGGGCTCCATCATCACATGGGTCTTATCCTCATGGTCACGGCCCCAATGAGCAATAAGAGTATAGTTTTTACTATATATATAGTATATGCTATATAATTAAGGCACTACCATGAGTGCCTTGTTGTTCATGTTAGTTTTTGTGTTGTTATTATTGTTGCCGTTCTAGGACGTGAGAGATTATGATGTTTGAGTAGCTTTATTTCCTTTTACTTGGTATGTTATTATTGTTGTTATTGCTCTGGGACATGTGATTTTAATTATGATCTTTAAGTATTGAAAATCGGCAAATATCAATTTTTGAATTTTTTTAAAATGATACCAATTGGCATACTCATATTAATTGTGTATTATCTCATTTCAGCATATGATTTTGATATATAAGTTAAATTGTGTTTTGAATGATTATTCTCCTTATAAAAGGGAAAGTGATGTTGATTGATTTAGGTTAACTAAATGACAAATGCCATCATTAATTAACTCTTGGTATGAAGATAATTTACGAATACCACATTGGTGTACAATAAACATGCTTGAATATATTCTTCTATTTTACAACAAAGGCACTCTATTCTTTTTTAGTCAAGTACTTTATTGCAATAATTTTTAAGCGTATATATTTGTCTGGTGTGTAAAACTACTAGGAAAAAGTTAATATTTATTGAAATCTCAACGGACAGACTGAAAATTACAATTACACTAGTAACAAGAAATCAATCAAATTTTGACATTTTATCAAAACCACTTGATTAAAGAAGTAGGCAACGTCAAATTCATAGCTTATTTGCAAAAAGAAAGCCTACAATATTCAGATTAATAAATTTTTATTACATAGAATGTTAATGACAGGCCAAATCAATAATATTGATGGATATATATATTTTTACGCAATATTGACAAACAAATATTTATGAGCTTTTCTAGTTGTCTATGAATTTATTTATTAATCAAATATGTAAATGAGATGTTTAAAATGTTTGCATTTTTTTGCAGACAATTATTCTGCCTTTGACAAGTATAAATAAAATATGGTTTTTGGGAAGATTGACAATCTTAACCCCTTAAACGTTATATAATTTATTTTGTGCCCTTGAATTATAAACAATTGCATTCAAACATAGTAACTGGTATTCACTAATTCAAATATTCTAGTCCTAACCTTAATTTGGAAAGATATAAGTGTTTGATATACAAATATATTTGTTTACAATAAAAATAAATTTTGTACATTTTATTGTTTCATATGTACATGACTATTTGTTCCATGATGTTTATCAACTCTTGTTATGGTCATAACATACTCATGTATGTATGTAAACAATAATAAAGAATTATAATCGTCTATTGTCTCAAAAAGTCGAAAAAAGAAAGAAAGAAAATGATCATAGTCCTTTGCACAAATAAACTCTTCTCAATCTTCTAAAGTCGAAAGTAAATACCACCAAATCAATTCTGGACTTTCTAGCCCAACTTGCCTTCCCTGCTCCCAAAAAAAAAAATCAATTTCTTGAATTTTCAGCACATCATAAGAGCTCTTAATTTTCCGACTACGAATTCAGGATTTGTCAAAAGATACTCAAAAAAAAAAAAAAAAGAGAAAAGAAAATACAAGTAAACAAAAGTTCTTGACTTTTCAACAATTTTTGAGAGTTCTTGATTTTTGGGTTACTAATCGGGCATTTGGGCTCTTTTTCATCCTTTGCAAAGTAATATCTTCTTGATCCTTTCAAATCACAAGTAAATGATTCTAACTTTTTAACCTTTTCCTAGTCATTCTCTAGCCCTGTGACAGCCCCACCTCCCCCTAAGACGAACCAAAGGGTTTAGCGGACTGTCTGCCCAACTCTTGTCAGGACTCACTACAAATCCTCAATCATATTACAGACCTCAAATAATTACAATTTAAGATCTCTAAAATAATAATACAAGCATTCATTCTTAAAACCTTAATTGAGGTCCAACAATAAATAATAATTAACATACAAGAGTAAATCCTCAATAATTTCTATTAAAATTCCGATAATATCAATTTCAGGTACAATAAACCATTAACTTCACAAATTAATATTAAACCTATACAAAAGTATGAAAATCCTACCAAAGTAACTAAATTCTCGATCTATGATCCCCACTTCAAGACCTGTTAAGGAAAACAATTGGGTGAGCTAACGCCAAGGAAAAAAGAAACATGCAAACACGCAAGCAAAGAACACGGAATGAAGTAAGAAACTTGAATAACAAGTAATTTCGAAACATTTAGCAAATAAGGAATTTAAACACAATAAAAGGATACTGGAGCTCTCAGGAGCTAATCCACGTCTTGGCCGATCGATCCACTTTTAGTTGACTCTCCGTCAATCCAAGAAACCATGTCCGTAGTACTCCACTTACTTCCTCCAACCACCATGATGTTAATCATGATCCCGAATTTTAATAATTACAAAACAATTGAAGAAATTGATCTAATATTTTCCATTGAGATCTTTGACAGCACAGGTCATCAAGGCAGGAAACCTGTTGAAGAAACTGTTGACTGTTGGACGGACGATACCTTGTATCGGACATTCAATAAAACTCGAAACTTCTCTATCGGAAGCTTAACTTGACGTATCGGACGTCCGATAGACAGGGGATCTATTGGACACACAACATCCACATCGGACGTCTGAAGATATCCAAGAAATTTTTCAAGCTCTCTGGCCGCTTTCGGACGCAAGCCATCGGACGTAAAAATATGTCAGTTGTCCGATCATTTTCATGAAGATTTTCTGAGCTTACTGGTCGCTGTCGGACGCAAAGCCTATAGGACACAGAATCATCCATCGGCCGTCCGATAAATAACGCAACAGCCTATCGGACGCTAGCATCGGACGCACAACAGAGTGTCGGACGTTCGATAGCTCCAACGGCTAGTTGACCTTTCAACTTCTCCTATCCGTTGACCTCAATTTCAAGGCACTTTTTGGTCTCCTATAAATACAGGCATTATCTGAAAATCAAAATAACTACTGTACACTTGGATAACAAGTTTTTAAGAGTGATTTTAGCTAGAAAATACTCTTTTTGAGTAAGATTTGTTAGTCTTGAAGTGTGAGTTCATTGATAAGCTTTTCAATTGTGAGTGAGTTCATCATTTGTGTAGCTTTGTGAGGGTTTTCAGTTAGAGTGTAAAACTTCCTGGCTTGACTAAGTGTAGCTTGGGGCAAGAAGGAAGTGATCCTTCCATTGTACACAAAATGGATTGAAATTCATCAAATTGAAGAAGCTTTACTTGCGGAATTTTTCTTCAAATTCAAGTGGAGTTTGGAAGAAGTTTGGTTTGCTTACTCTCAATCTATTTCTCAGCTCTCTTTTCGAATTTACTGATTGAAATCTCATCTATACTTATTGGTCTTGATTGTCTATTTGCTTGACAAACCTTTTGTGTGCAAAATTATTATTAAATTTGAAAAAGGGGCAACATTTGACTAGTTCTTAGTCAACTTAATTCACCCCCCTCTTAGGTTGTCTTTGGGCCTTACACATGACACCCTCTCGGATCCGTAACCAAACACGCACTTAAATGGCAATACTTAACAAGTATACCTAGCAAGACCCCAATTCTGGATCAACCTATAATACTTCCCATGGTTTACCAAGCTTCTCGACCAAGCCCTTGCCGGCTCGAGTTACAAGGCTAGCCAATGGGTTGGGACGTCCCCCCCACTATGGTCTATGAGACAAAGCTCCAATCGACATACTCGGTCATAGCATTGAGACGGGATGAGCGCTACCTTCCACCCTAAAAGGGCATGATACACTCTGCCGCTCAATGCTCACAAGAAACACTTTCATTTGCATTCACATATAACACTTATCACTTATCAAGCAAGCAATCACATGAGATAGACAACAAGGGCGATAAGGTACACCCTAACCTCATTAACTACTAAGTACGAGAAACATTTTATTTAAACACTTAACATGCACTTGACACTCACCAATGATCGAGTGAGAGAGAAAGTCAAGTAGTTAAATGAGCTCCTCAGAGTCCTTGTAATTACCTGAGACATGTATGATCACGATCATTTAAGTGCACAATCAAGGCCAAGCAAAATTTTCAAGTCACTTTCAGGTTTATTGCAATATGAAGAAACTTTTGGGTTTATGGGCAGAATTCTTTGAAAAATTGTAACTTGAGTTATATAAGTCCAAAATTTACATGGTTGGTACCGTTGGAAACCTTATTAAAAGGGCTAAAACTTAGAAGAAGAAACTTCAGTGAGATTGTAAACCAAAACAGTCTAGAAATTTGTGCAAAAATAACTGCTACAATGAAATACAGGACAGCCCAGGTTGGTTTTTCTGTCTACTTTAGAAATTTACCAAAAATCGTAGGAAATGAATCAGCCCCTAAAATTTACACAGTCCAAATCCCTATGACCCTAGTTTCAAACGCCACCAACCGCACTCGATTCTAACTCTTGAGTAAGAAAATATAGCTACCCAAACAAAACAGGTTGGCATTTCTGAGATTTCTGGAATTCCAGATTTGCAGGGCCATTTTTAGAGCACCATTTGAGTGACAAATTCTTGCTCAAAAATCACTAAATTTGGTACACTAACTCTAATATATATAGGCTAAGTTCATACTAAAATTCAACCAAAACTCTCACAGGAAGATAGTTTTCTTAACTCCCAAAGTGCCCTCAGCAAGTTTAAACCCAATCTGTGAAGTTTTGTCCTCTTCGTCCATAAGTTTCTAAGATATTCAAATCACTACCAAATGCCCTAATTCTTGAAAGCAAGCTGGTATTAATCTTCCTAGGCCTAATAATGATAAAAAAATGCCATAAGTTTAGATCAAAACTTAGCACTAAGACAATTCAAGAGTTCGGACAGCATGTCCTCCTACATTCCAGATTTTGGCTTTCACTAGGTCACCAATTTTTACACAACTTTTGAAGGGGTTTGTGGGGGACAAATTACCAACTTAATCCTCACCATTTACACATCACCTTCGGTCTTCAAGCTTGCAAAAACACAGCCGCAAAACAAAGGAAGCATAGCAAGATTTTCAGCCAACATTAAAGCTTCCAAAGCAGAATTTTCTCTTACCATTCTTACTATAACTTTTGAGGGGCTTTTGTAGGGAAAATTAACAACTTAAAGCTCATCATTTAGACCATCATCTTAGAAATGAATAACCACAAAATAATGGTGTCAAAACAGGGAAAAATAACTCCAAAAGACAAGTAGTAATTTTGAACATTCAAATTCCAGATTTTAAACTTTCTTGGATGAAATTTCAGTTTTGAGCAGTGTTCTTTGGAAAATCATAACTTGAGTTCTTTATGTCCAAAAATTACGAATCTTATACCGTTCGAAAATATATTCGATGAACTAAAACTCTCAAGAAGGTACTTATACCATATTTAAATTGAAAACCAATCAAAATCCAGTTTAAAACTGCTGTCACAGTGAAACCGAAGCCTATCAGTCTTGATTTTCAGTTCATTTTGAAAATTTGCCAAAATTCACAAAAATTGAAATAGCCCTTGAAATTTATACTGCTAAAATAACTTGTATTCTAGTTTCAAATGCAACAAACGGAACTCAATTTCGATACTTGAATAAGAAAATATAGTCATTTGAATATGGGCCAAAAGCTGTCCTGTCACCTGCGTTTTTTTTTTTTCTTCATATTTGAAGTACAACTTTAAGACATTATTTGAATGACGAAATGGTACTGGAAAAACACCAAATTTTGCAGGCATAAACCTCAGAATGTAAAATCCATTTTCGCCAAATTTCATCCAAAAATTCTCATGGGAAGGCTGCGATCTAGGCAACCAAAAATAGGGTAGCAAGCATTTTCTATCCTCTCGGTTTTTTTCCTCTTCTTTTCCCTCTTTCATTTTGACAACAAAACACCACAAAAACACCTCACACATACACAATACATTATCAACAGCCCCAATTCATTAATGGTAGGATTTCATAGAGCCCACATTCAACCAAATTTAACAATAAAATCTACTACAAAGAACTATAAGTTTTCCTAGCTAAAGAATGAAACAATGAGCAAAGTTGATGGTGTTGAGCATTACTACCTCTCTTCCAACAAGAAAATTGGCTTATGGTGGATGATCAAGCTCACAAAACCCTCAACTTCCAAGCTCAAAACCGTATATCTTCCCTCCTAGTTGGACCGAATGCATCTCCAAGAGTTTCAACCAAATTCCCAAACTATTGATGGCTTCAATGGTGGCTTTGTGTTGGTGGTTTTGTGTTGATTATTGGAGAGGAAATGGAGGGGAAAATGAAGAGGGAGGGGCGGCTGTTTTGGAGTGAAATTGGGGAAGAAATGAAGAAGAAGGAACCGGCCAAGAGATGGAAGGAAGAAAGAAATGAGTGGTAGTGGTTTCTTTGACTTTTGGGGCTTTTGTGTGATATGGGTGAAATGAGGGGAAAATGAGTAATTTGACGTAAAATCACTTTTGTCGTATCGGATCAATTCACACGACATGACACTACGATCCCGGTTTCTCTCATTTATATATCCCGAATACACATTCTAATATTCAAAACTTACGTCGAATAGTCGATCCTAGACCCGAGTGCGAAAGTTAAACATTCAAATAGTTTAAATCGAAAACATAGTTTAAACGTACAAAATGCATTTTAAAACTTTTCGTACCGTTACAATTGATAAATGACATTCAAATAATTCGAACTAATTTAATGAAGTAATTTTTTTTATGAAAATATGGAATTTTGAAATTTTATGAATTAAATTGATGATTAAAGAAGGTTTTAAAATAAAAGGAAGTAATGTATGGTGTAATTGCAATTAAAATGATCTAAATCAATTATTCAGTGAAAATAAATAAATAATTAAATAAATAAGCCGAATAAAATAAATTTTCGAGCCCTCACAAGCCCAAGGGGAAAAAAAAAATATAAGCAACCCAATGTCTTAACTCTTCCAAATATAGCATGGGCTATCAAAGGATACCCAAAAAAACAAGAAAGAGAGAAGAAAAATGAAAGGGAACCAAAACTCAAGTAAACAAGTTCTTGATTTTTAGATGACTCATGAGTTCTCTTGATTTTTTAACTACCAATTGAGTTACTCTGAAAAAATGGAAAAACACAACCGAAGAAACTTCTTGACTTTCTCATGACTCGCAAGAGGTATTAATTTTCTAACTACTATATTTGGCTACTCGAAAAAAATAAAAGTAAAAGAAAAAACACAATTAATCAAACTTAATGATTTTCCAATGACTAGTGAGATCTCTTGATTTTCTATGTACTAGATTGAGCTGCACTGAAGACTAAAATGCAAAAGTGACAAAAAGAAGGATAAAAAAAAAAAGGCAAATTGCATATTTTGTCGACGACTAGCAAGAATTCTTAGTATTTCGATTACTATATTAGGCAGCTCTAAAAAACACAAAAAAAAAATGAATAAAGAGGCAAACAAACTTCTCTATTTTTTTGACAACACACTTAATGCTAAAATGACAAAAAGAAGGATAAAAGAAAAAGAACCAAACTTCTTAATTTCTCGACAACTAGCAAGAATACATAGTATTTTGATTAGACATGATAATGGTTCCAGAACTGTTGGCTACGGTTTAAAAACTGACGATTTCGATTCTTTTGAAAGGTGAAATCTGAACCAATCCTTATAAGAATGGCTATGGTTACAATTTCCAAATTTTCGGGTCCAATCCGGTTACAGTTTTGATTTCTTCTTATTCTAGTTCTATTTCCAATTCTTCTAGTTATGTTAATATTCTTGTTATTATAAAATTAATTTTAAGTAAATATGACAACAAATATAGAAAAAAATATAAATTTTATTGTATTATCATTTGGTAAGGAAAAAGAATTAATACATATATTTTTGATTTAGCAAATTGCTATTTTTTGATTTAGCGATGGCTATTTTCTTGATCCTTTAAAATAATACAAGCAAACTGACTTGATTTTTTTGACAGTCTCCTAGATCTCTTAATTTTCTGACTCTCGATACAGTTACTAAATTGGGTTGCTCTACGAACATGCCAAAAAATAAAAAATAAAAAGTACAATTAGACCAACTTTATTTTTTTGACAATCTACTAGGCCTCTTAATTTTTCAAGTTCTTAGAAGGGACAAACATGTGAACATCACTTATTCACTTGCGGGATCAATACAATGCCTTGCATTCTGAATAAAATTGTCATCTTCCACTATTCACATTGAATACAATCTTGGATTTACTTAGCACGTCACTTCTGAAAGATTCTTTGTTCAGTTTCAAACACTGAATTCAAGGCATCCGTTACAACTTATAGCTGCATGAGTTGTGAAGGCTCATTGCTCCATGGTTTTATAGTAATGGACAATTGGTAATCTCACAAGAATAATGCGGGATGCATATTGCTAACTCCAGCATATTTTTCATTGTAAAAGAAGTTTGACCATTGAGATGATACATATTAAGTTTATACTTGTTGGATTATTTAAGACATATCGTTGCCCTTTTTGTGCCAATATTTGATATATAGTGCACCAATATCAATGATAATATCGATGAATAAAATAAAATAATTAAAAAAGGAAAAAATCAATAAAATAAAATTAATTAAGGACTTCTAGTTGTATAGAGAGTAAACAAATAGATAGTGTGCAGATAGTTAAAAGGAGCTCTTCATTACACGTGTTTTATATTTATTTCAACTTTGGTGATTCGAGAACCTAGAGATGTTGTAGATAACGTGGTCAGAAATCCTAGTACTGTCAATGTTAACAACAACAATAATGCTAGGATCCCAAGGTAGGATCCCGAGCATTTGTTTCCAATAACTAGTATCCTTCATATTATGAGGTGTAACCTGCCATCCAATGCCAACTTATCTGAAGATGCCAAATCAATCATCCAAGAAATGTATTTTGAAGTACGTTAAATTTATCACCACCGAAGCAAATCAGTATTGCCACCGCGAGCACCACAAGCCGCAAGGCCATCACTATTGAGGATCTTTTGCATGCTCATGAAAATCTTGGATTTGATAACTATGTCGGTCCTATGACTTTTTACCTAGAGCTATATTGCCAAAATGAAACTGCTCAAAATGCCGTGGATGACGACTCTTCTGTGAGGCACACGACATTTTTCCCAGATGTGTATGCACAAGGCCCTTCTTCCATGCTTGCTTCAACACCACCTTATTTACCTCCGAATAATCCGACTTTTCAAGGTGGTGCTGACGAGCATGCATTTTTTGATCTAACATTGATGAGCAGCGAATTCTACCTTCAGAATCTTGATAGTGTTGGTTGTGATGATGGCTTTGACGTTGCAAGGCCTTCATCAAATGCCGAGTCTTCGTCAAATGCTGAGTTTCTAGGGGTCTTTTCTATCTATGATTTTTATTCAGGGCCTCCTCCATTTCATGGTCCTTATCCTCATGGTCAGGGCCCTGATGGGCAATATGACTATAGTTTTCACTCTATATGTAGTATATGCTATACAGTTAAGGCACTACCATGAGTGCCTTATTATTCTTGTTATTTGTCGTGTTGTTATTATAGTTACTGCTCCTGGACGTGAGACATTATGACGTTTGAATAGCTTTATTTCCTATGCCAATTTTCAATACTCAAATATCGTAATTAACATCATATGTCCCAGAGCAATAGCAACAGTAATGAGAGAGTGGCAGAGAAGTGAAGCAGCTCTCTATTCCTCCTATCACTCTCACCTCAAAGTCCATGGTTTCTCTTCAATTTTCTTTGGGTTTTCTTGGTTTTGTTGGATTCTCTTATTTGCAAAAATCAAAAGGTTGTTTGTTAATTTAAGTGATTCATTGACTTGAGATGATAGTAAATTGTTGCTGGCTATATTATCCTTAGGGAAGGGTGTGACGGAGTTGGTTGAGAATTTAAAATTATAAAAGTTGCTCCAATAATAGGAGAATTTCTTCTTGCTTTCTATCACCGTGGTATCCAAAACCCTTTTTTCTTTTTTCTTTTCTCACCTTCCCACCCATCCCTAGCTCTCAATTATCTAGTAGGATTTGAACTTTCATAGTGTGGAAGACTTTAAAAGCCTTGCTTTGATTAATGGGCATATGATAGTACTATATGAGCTATCAAAAACCTGATAATTACTAGCATATTTTATATTTTTACGAATGCTATTAACTACTTTTGGAGGGTTTTTAAACCTTACCACAATATATGTGAGACTGTATCATTTTAGATACCACCAACAAAGTGATGTGACATAAACACAGTGTTCTTTCATAATTAATTTTGACTCTATACATTTTCTCATTTTTGTATCTTACAAAAAATAATGACAAGATGTGTTTGCATATTTGAATATGTAATTTTTTTCCCTTTAATGCATAAATAGATACTGTAAACAAGTTCCATAAAGTTTATTGGATATATATTTTTTTGCTTTGCCCTTGATTAGTTCATCGTCTTCATCAACCACAACTCAAACAAATTTGCCACCACTCTGTTGCACCACCTAACCACAACCAACACCAATGTCAACTTTTCAATTTCACTTTAGATTAATAAAATCCATATTTAAAGATTAAAAAACCAACAAAAAAATAATACAATTTTACAAATAATGAACTAGATTTCATGGCAATAATCTTCCAAAACATAACATATTTGGATTTCAAAAGCACCATAGTGACATATAAGTTCCATTCATGATTCACACGGGCTAATCCTTTTCTTCTTTTCCCCCCTTTTTGCTTTCTTCACAACCTGAATGCACCAAATCTATTCTTCAAAATTTGAGGTGTAGTATCAGTGTAGGAAAATAAAGAGAAGCAAAGAAAGAAAGAAAGTCTGCTACCAGTCCACCAAAAAAGGATCGTTGTTGTAGGGAAATAAAAAATAAAAAAGAAAAAAAGGAAAGGAGATCGGGAGATCTAATAGAAACAAATAGAAAGAAAAGACCATAAAAATGAAAAATTAGAACAAGAATGCATGTGGTGTATAGGAAAGAGAAAGAGGGAAAAAAGGAAGAAGAATATTGTGATACGGTGCAGCACGAGAAGGAAGAAAAGAAAAAAAAAATGAAGAAGAGGATGAGAATATTATTAGCCAAAAGAGAGAGAATGATGTAAAAAAGGTAGAAAGTGAATAAAAGCTGTAAAAAAGAAAAAAAATAGAGAGAGTATGTGTGAGTCAGAGAGAGAAAAGATCACGATATGATGCACTGTCTTGGATTACTTCATATTTTAAGTGAGGACAACTGTGTGCCATTAATGCAAACCACTTCATATTTGAATTGTGGACAACTGTGTTTCATTAATGCACAAATTCCATCCATTATCCACTACTTAAAGCAATAGGGAGGCATTGTGACTGTTTCTGAATCATAGAGGTATTGCGTGTCTTTTCGTGAAACCACAGAATTTACTGTATTTTTCCCTTTTTAATATGAGTGAAAAGGCAATAATGAAACAAGGAACAAAGAACTAGCACAAATTACCCCAATTTTGCCTCTCTAGGCTGGTAAAATTGATCGAAGAAAATTAATTGACCCATCCAATAACATTTTTAACCAATAGTCATTTTTAATTCAACTTTAATAAATGTACTCACTTATACAAATGCGGTCCCCTAAATATTGATTAGGTATAAGATTCCAAATAATAATTAGTTTCGAGTATTATGGAGAACAACATATGTTGAAACAAATTGTATATTAAGCATACCGCTTGTAGCTCTTCACCATTAGAAAATAACTTTAACACTGGGTCTGTTTGATTATATAGATTTGCAAAAAAAAAAAAAAATTAAAGTCAAATTTTAAATCTATTTTTATTATAAATATAATTTCCAACCACATTTTTATCTCATATGCATTGAATCATAAAAAGTGTTATGGTATTAGTTTAGATAAGTTTTTCACATAATTTCCTATTTAAATTAACCCAGTATGTTTTACTATAAAACTAGCCATAAAACACAACATTTTCAAGCATGATGGTTTTATTTTTTTTAGAAACTAAATTATTTTAACAAAATAAATCCAATAGAAAAAAATTAAGAATGTAGTACTAAATATTTAAGTTGTCTTTTTGTGAATTTAGTTTGCTCTTACCAACACAAATTTAACACAGACAATAAGGCTTTCTTTGTTCTAAGAGCACCTTTAATTTATAAAAGTATTAATATTTATTGTCTTTCTATTAGATTTGGGTGACTTGACCTTTTTTGATGTCATTTGAGTTGAATATTTTCACCTTTTGATTAATTTGTTGTTACTCTTTGTGTCATTATATGATATACTTTTTTAAGAATTTCAATAAATCATTTTTTCTTTTCCTTTTAATGATGGAATATAAAAATAATCTAGAAATTTATTTTTCAATATTTTTTCAATATAGTTGGATGCAGCATGAATGAATAAATAAAGTTTAACTGATTTTCTAGTAAAGGGGCATGTTGGAATAGCATCAAACGAGTACGTTTGAGGAGTTTGGACTCAAAATTTTATTTCTGAGGCATTTAGAATATAGATGTTGATAACAAAATTATGTAGATGTTACCATTATATGGTACAATGGCTTGTGCAATAATAACAGCTAATAATTGAACATTTGATATGGTGGAAAGTACATTACTTAAGTAGTAACAATTATTTTAGTATGCTCAATTTAACATTAGCAAATATACTTGAGAATTGTGATTCTTAATTTGGTTGGCACATTATATATCCCTCTTCTCAAAATATTTATTTAGACCTAGGTGGCAATGGGGTGGGGTTGGGGTGGGGGATCCATTGCTAAATAATCCCTCCCATCCCCTAGCTCCCATCCCCCGCCCCACCCCCGCCACATTTCCCCACCCCACTGGAAAAGTCAAGTTGCCACATCTAAAATCTATTCATCCACAAAATAATTGTATAAATATTCATTCTATCTCAATATCAATAAAAGACATGCTAAAGGACTCAATATTAAACCATTCAACGAGTTGCAAATAATAATAATTAAAGAAGATTAGCAAACTCTTAAAACCAAGAAAATGACATTAAAACATCTTAATTGAAATGATAATAAGTTCATGTCATAATAGTATATCCACTTACAATGATATATACAAATATATATATATATATATATATATATATATATATATAACACGAAGGAGAAGGGGTGGGGCATGGGGCAAGTGCATGTTGCCCCGCCCCCTGCCTCGTTCTAAAGTAGGGGGAAGTTTTCTTCCCCCATCCCTGTCCCATTTCTCTCCCCACAGGGTGGACCCTTATGGGCACCCGCCCCCGTTGCCTCCTTATTTGGACCCACTGAGAGTGTATCACTCTCAATATATATAATGTATTTATAATAGCAGATGAAGAACAAAATACTTAGAAAGTTTTCTCTTAAACACAAAATACTTAGGAAGGTTTCTCTTCAATTGGAAAGAAAATGATTAACGATGAAAGTTCGAGTCAAGGTCACAAATCAGGAGGCAACAGGGGATCTAACTCAGGTAATGAAACAAATTAAATTCTTACCATTATATAGCTATTCCCTTCTTCTTCTGCTTCTTCTTCTTTTCATGCCACTATATAATTGCAAATACTATTTATCCCTAGCTAAATATCATTCATGCTGATGACAATTAATTTTTGTGGATCTCTCGAATTTTATTGTTTGTCTACATTTGGTAAATTTCTTTTCCTTTTAAGTTGATAGCTACTCCTTTTAAGTGTTTATATTTACATATAAAAACTAATATATTTCTTCTTTAACTTTATGTGTCATACTAAAGATATTTAAGATTGTTGACAGTAATGAATTGTAGGACATGAAGTTTTCCAAACATGGATAAGAGAACTTATTTTTTCCAATCTTATTTATTTAATTAAAATTTTGACTACAATTAAACATAGATAAACTAGTTATTTTTCTTTGATTTGCTATTATTCTTATCTTTTGAATCCTTTTTTAGAATGATTTTTCTTATACCATTTGCTTTAGGGAAATCTTTTTGTCCACTACATATTCTTTATGGATAGATCTAAGATGATGAGGTAGAATTTTTGGAAAATATTTTTAATATTTTTTTATAGATATAAGTAACTTTAATTATATTCCTGACAAACTTCTAATTCTTTTGGGAAAACATTTAGGAAAAACCTTAATTATTATACATTTATGATAAAAATACATTTTTAACTAACAATTTTTTAAAAAACATAATTTTTGTTTACTCTTCAAAAATTTTTTATTTACTCATATATGCATTAAACATAAATTTTAGCTTTCCAAATTAATTACAACGGTAATACCCGCACGAGCGTTGCAAATCTTAACATTCCAAATCTTACGTTTTTAGCCAATCACTAGCCGCTTATTTCAAATATAAATCATATATACCTTGGCGAGTAGCGCATTATAACCAGTTTTTGCCGCGTGTAAAGTTTATTCGATTTTGATTGAAAAAATAAAAAAGCATAATCTTTTTGCTAGTGTTTCAATCTAAAATTCGAGTTTATTGTGCATTATCTTAAGGAAATACATCTCGACTATTCTATATAATAAATATTTTAGTTGTTAACATTAATTAATTGATTAAGAGAGCAATGCTACAATGGAGTTCGTCTGTCCCTGAATCTAAATACATATAGAACCATATCTTTCTCTTGTATTTGCCTTGTTTAGATCATTAACTCCATAAAAGCCATAGTCTCATAGAGTTCAAAGAAACTATAACATATTATAACGCTAAATTAATATGCACTAACTTGCCTTTTAATTTTAAATATCATTTCATTAAAATTGATACTCCAGAATTTAGAGGTTTTAGTTCAAATCCCCTATTTTCTTCCTACTTCTCTAGGCTCACCCACATTGCTAGAAAAATATTCTGAACAAAATTTTGCGCATACAATCTAAAAAAGAAGCCGTTTTTAAGTTTCTAGAAGAGGACAAATTTGTGAACATCACTTACTCACTTGCAGGACTAAAACAATGCCTTGCATTCTATAAAAAATTGTCATCCTCAATTCACTTTAGCACGTCACTTTTAAAAGATTCCCTGTCAGTTTCAGACTCTGAATTCAAGGCATGCGTTACAACACATAGCCGCATGAGTTGTCAAGGCTCAGTGTTCCTTGGTTTTATACTAATAGACAATTGGCGTGAAAAACTAAGGAGATAATTTTTTAAATCTTTATTTGGTAATCCCTCACAAGAATAATGCAGGATGCATACTGCTAATTCTAGTATATTTTTCGTTATAAAAGAAGTTTGGCCATTGAGATGTTGATGAATTCACATGATGCATATTAAGTTTATACTTGTTGGATTGTTTAGGGCATATTGTTACCCTTTTTGTTCTAATATTTGATATATAGTGCACTTGTATTAGTGATAATATTGATACATAAAATAAAAAAAGAAAAAGAGCTAAAAAGAAAAAATGAATAAAATTGAATTAATTAAAGACTTCTGGTTGTATAGACAGTAAACAAATAGATAGAAAGCGGACAGTTAAAAGATGGTCTTCATTACATATGTGTTTTATATTTATTTCAGCTTTGGTGATTCGAAAACCTGGAGATGCTATAGATAACGTGGCCAGAAATCCCAGTATTGCCAATGTTAATAATGACAACAATGCCAGGATCCCAAGGTGGGATCCTGAGTATTTGTTTCCAACAACCAATATACTTCGCATCATGAGGCGTAACCTACCGTCCAATGCCAAGATATCTGAAGAGGCCAAATCAACCATTCAAGAGTGTGTGTCAGAGTACATTAAATTTATCACTATGGAAGCAAATCAGCGCTGCCGCCGCGAGCATCGCAAGACGATCACTGCTGAGGATCTTCTGTATGCTCATGCAAATCTTGGATTTGATAAATATGTTAGTCTTATGACCCTTTACCTAGAGCGATATCGCCAAAATGAAGCTGCTCAAAATACAGTGCATGGCAATCCTTCTGTGAGGCGCACAACATTTTTCCTAGATGTGCCTGCACAAGATCCGCCTTTCTTGCTTGCTCCTATACCACCTCCATTACCTCCGAAAAATCTGACTTTTCAAGTTGGTGCTGATGAGCATGCACTTTTTGATCCAACATTGACAAGCAGCGAGTTCTACCTTCAGAATATTCCAAGTGCTGGTCAGGGTGATAGCTTTGATGTTGCCGGGCCTTCATCAAGTGCAGGGTCTTCGTCTAATGCCGAGTTTCCTGGGGTCTTTTTTCCCTATGACTTTTATTCAAGACCTCCACCATCACATGGGTCTTATCCTCATGGTCAGGGTCCTAACGAGCAATAAGACTATAGTTCTTACTACATATATCGAAAATGCTATATAGTTAAGGCACTACTATGAGTGCCTTATTGTTCTTGTTATTTGTTGTGTTGTTATTATTGTTGCTGCTCTAGGACGTGAGAGATTATGATGTTTGAATAGCTTTATTTCCTTTTACTTGGTATGTTATTATTGTTGTTATTGCTTTGGGACATGTGATATTAATTATGATCTTTGAGTATTGAAAATTGGCATATATTAATTTTTGAATTTTTTAAAAATGATATCAATTGGTATACTCGTATTAATTGTGTATTAGCTCATTTCAACATATGATTTTGATGTATAAGTGTTTTGAATAATTATTGTCCTTATAAAAGGGAAAGTTATGGTGATTGATTTGGGTTAACTAAATGACAAGTGGCATCACTAATTAACTCCTGGTATGAAGATAATATACTAATACCATATTAGAGTACAAGAAACATGCTCGAATATATTATTCTATTTTACAATGAAGGCATTCTATTCTTTTTAGTTAAGTACTTTATTAAACTAATTTTAAAGTGTATAAATTTGTCTAGTATGTAAAAGTATTAGGAAAAAGTAAATATTCAATGAAATTTCAAGGGACAAACTGAAAATTACCATTACACTAGTAACAAGAAATCGATCAAATTTTGACGTTTTATCAAAACCATTTAATTAAAGAAGTAGTTAAAGTCAAATTCATAGCTTATCAATAAAAAAAAAAAAAAGGTACAACAATCAGATTAATCAGTTTTTATTACATAGAATGTTAATGACAGGTCAAATCAATAATATTGATGGATATATATTTTTATGCAATGTTGACAAACAAATATTTATGAACTTTTCTATTTGTCTATGCAATTATTTATTAATGAAATACATAAATGTGATGTTAAAATGTTTGCATTCTTTAGCAGACAATTATTCTGCCTCTGACAAGAATAAAGAAAAATATGATTTTTGGGAAGATTGACAATCTTAACCCCTTAAACACTATATAACCTATTTTGAGCCCTTGAATTATAAATAATTGCGCTCAAACATAGGTGACTGGTACTTATTAATTAAAATATTCAAGTCCTAACCATAATTTGGAAAGATATATAGGCTCCGTTTGGATTAATTGTTTTTGGGGTTGTTTTTCAAAAATATTACTGTAGCATTTGGGATGTGAAAAACAATTGTTGTAGCTGTCTTTGAGCTATTTTTAAGAGTATTTTTGGAAATTTTTGGGGTATTTTAAAGTTAAAATTTTATTTGGGATATTTTGGGGCATTTTAAAATTAAAATTTATTTAGGGTAATTTTTGGTGTATTTTTAAAATTAAAATTTATTTGTGGATTGGGGTGGGGTTGGTTAATCTTTTAAAAAAACCCAAAATATATTATTCCAAAAATACTCTAAATAAATTTTTAATTTTGAAAATACCCCAAAAAGTTTTTAATTTTAAAAATGCCCCAAAAAATAACCAAAATAGATTTTTAATTTTAAAAAATACCTCAAAAATTATCCCAAATAAATTTTTAATTTTAAAAATGCCCCAAAAAATTATCCCAAATAAAATTTTAATTTTAAAAATTCCACAAAAAATATCCTAAATAAATTTTGAATTTTAAAAATACCCCAAAATATTATCTCAAATAAATTTTTAATTAAAAAATACCCCAAAAATTAGCCAAAATAAATTTTTAATTTTAAAAATACCCCAAAATGCCCAAAATAAATTTTTAATTTTGAAAATGCCACAAAAATATCTCAAATAAATTTTAATTTGGATGGGAGGGAGGAGGGGAGCTGTGGGGAGGGAGGAGAGGGAGGGGAGAAAAGAGAAGAGAGAAGAGAGAGGGGGAGGGAGGGAGAGAGGGAAGGTTGATGGGGGGAGGAGGTGGTGGTGGGGTTGGGGTGTAAGAAGAAGGGATAATTTTTTCATTTTTTATGTATAAGTTATTTTTGAAATATTTGTTTGGATTGGTGTTTTTGGAATTATTTTTTGTTGGTGTATTACTGTAGTATTTGAGATGTAAAATACAGTTTTTCAAAAACAAATCCAAAAACAACGAATCCAAACGATAGTTTTTTACTAAATATATAGTATATGCTGTATAGTTAAGGGACAACCATGAGTGCCTTGTTGTTCTTATTATTTGTTGTGTTGTTATTATTGTTGTTGCTCTAGGATGTGAGAGATTATGATGTTTGAATAGGTTTATTTCCTTTTACTTGGTTTGTTATTATTGTCGTTATTGCTTTGGGACATGTTATATTAATTATGATCATTGAAAATCAGCATATATTAAATTTTGAACTTTTTTAAAAATGATGTCAATTGGCACACTTATATTAACTATGTATTATCTCATTTCAACATATGATTTTGATGTATAAGTTAAATTGTCTTCAAATGATTATTGTCCTTACAAAAGAGAAAGTTACGGTGATTGATTTGGGTTAACTAAATGACAAGCGACATCATTAATTAAATCCTAGTATAAAGATAATATACTAATACCACATTAGAGTACAAGAAACGTGCCTGAATATATTCTTCTATTTTACAATGAAGGCATTTTATTCTTTTTTTAGTTAAGTACTTAATTGCAATAATTTTAGAGTGTATAAATTTGTCTGGTGTGTAAAACTATTAGGAAAAAGTGAAGATTCAATGAAATCTGAAGGGACAAACTGAAAGTTACCATTACACTAGTAATAGGTGTGACAGCCCCACCTCCCCTTAAGGCGAACCAAAGAGTTTAGCGGACCGTCTGCCCAACTCTCGCCAGGACTCAGTACAAATCCTCAATCAAATTATAGACCTCAAATAATTACAATTTAAGATCTCTAAAATAATAATACAAGCATTCATTCTTAAAACCTTATTTGAGGTCCAACAATAAATAATAATTAACTTACAAAAGTAAATGCTCAATAATTTCTATTAAAAACTCCGATAATATCAATTTCAGGTACAATAAACCATTAACTTCATAAATTAATATTAAGCCTATACAAAAGTATGAAAATCCTACCAAAGTAACTAAAATCTCGATCTACGATCCCCACTTCAAGACCTGTTAAGGAAAACAAACTGGAGTGAGTTAACGCTCAGTGAGGCCAAGGAAAAGAAACATGCAAGCACACGAGCAAAGAACACGGAATGAAGCAAGAAACTTGAATAAAAAGTAATTTCGAACCATTTAACAAATAGGGAATTTAAACACAATAAAAGGATACTGGAGCTCTCAGGAGCTAATCCACGTCTTGGCCGCTCGATCCATTTTTAGTTGACTCTCCGTCAACCCAAGTAACCATGTCCGTAGTGCTCCACTTACTTCCTCCAACCACCATGACACCCTCTCGGATCCGTAACCAAACACGCATTTAAATGGTAATACTTAACAAGTATACCTAGCAAGACCCCAATTCTGGATCAAGCTATAACACTTCCCATGGTTTACCAAGCTTCTCGACCAAGCCCTTGCCGGCTCGAGTTACAAGACTAGCCAATGGGTTGGGGGCGTTCCCCCCACTATGGTCGATGAGACAAAGTTCCAATCGACATATTCGGTCATAGCATTGAGACGGTATGAGCGGTACCCCCCACCCCAAAAAGGGCGTGATACATTCTGCCGCTCAATACTCACGAGAAACACTTTCATTTGCATTCACATGTAACACTTATCACTTAACAAGCAAGCAATCACATGAGAGAGAGGACAAGGGTGATAAAGTACACCCTAACCTCATTAACTAGCAAATACAAGAAACATTTCATTTAAACGCTTAACATGCACTTGACACTCACCAATGGTCGAGTGTGAGAGAGAAAGTCAAGTAGTTAAACGAGCTCCTCAGAGTCCTTGTAATTACCTGAGACATGTATGATCATGATCATTTAAGTGAACAATCAAGGCCAAGCAAAATTTTCAAGTCACTTTCAAGTTTATTGCAATATGAAGAAACTTTTGGGGTTTATGGGCAGAATTCTTTGAAAAATTGTAACTTGAGTTATATAAGTCCAAAATTTACATGGTTGGTACCGTTGGAAACCTTATTAAAATTTCTAAAACTTTGTAGAAGGCACCAAGATAAAATTCTGGACGAAAACTGCCCAGAATTTCGATTAAAAAACTGCTACAGTACAAAAGAGAACATAACAGGTTGGTTTTTTAGTCAACTTTGAAAATTCACCAAAAATTGTGGAAAATGAATTGGCCTTTTAAATTTATAAAGTTTAAATTCCTATGTATGAAGTTTTAAACGTCACTGACGGCACTCAAATCCAACTCTCGAACAAGAAAATATAGCTGCCCAAACAGAGCAGGTCGGAATTTCTGATATTTCTGGAATTCCAGATTTGTAGGGCCGTTTTTAGAACACCATTTGAATGATGAATTCTTACTCAAAAATCACCAAATTTGGTACAATAACTCTACTATATATAGGTTATGTTCACACCAAAATTCAACCAAAAAATCTCACGGGAAGATAGTTTTATTAATGCCCAAAGTGCACTCAGCAAACTTGATCCAAACCTGTGAAGTTTTGTCCCCTTCATTTATGAGCTTCCAAGTTATCCAAATCACCACCAATTACCCTAATTTATCAAACCAAGCTAGTATTAATCTTACTAGGTCGAATGACGGTCAAGAGTGATGCAAGGTTAGATTAAAACATAGCAGTAATTCAGCCCAAAAATTCGAACAGCCTACCCCTTCCAAATTCCAGATTTTTGCCCCAACTAAGCCACCAATTCTGCATCAACTCTTGAAGGGATTTGTGTGGAACAAATTAACATCTTAAACTTCAACATTTAAGCATCACATTTAGTCTTCAAGCTTGCAAAAACTCAGCCACAAAACAGAAATAAGACAGCAAGATTTTCGGCCATCACTAAAGCTTCCAAAACAGAATTTTCTCCTACCACCCTTGCTATAACTTTTGTAGGGCTTTTTGTGGGGAAAATTAACAACTTAACACTCAACATTTAAGCATTACAATCAGCCCTTAATCCTGCAAAATGCAGCTATGAATTTAAAAGAAAAATAGCAAAGTTTCAACTTTAGTTCATCAATCTTCGCATGCTTTTGGTTAAACGTTTTCATGCACCAAAATGCTCATTTTTGCAAAGAGTCTAGCCCTCATCTAGACCATCATCTTAGCAGTGAATAATCACAAAATAATAGTGTTAAAACAGGGCAAAATAACCCCAAAGACAAGTAGTAATTTTGAACATTCAAATTCCAGATTTTTAAACTTTCTTGGAAGAAATTTCAGTTTTGAGCAGTGTTCTTTGAAAAATCATAACTTGAGTTCTATAGGTCCAAAAGTTACGAATATTATACCGTTGGAAAACATATTCGATGAACTAAAACTCTCAAGAAGGCACTTATACCATATTTAAATTGAAAACCAATCAAAATCCAGCATAAAACTGCTGTCACAGAGAAACCAAAACCTATCAGTCTTGATTTTTAGTTCATTTTGAAAATTCATCAAAATTCACAGAAATTGAACTAGCCCTTGAAATTTATACTACTAAAATAAATCAGATTCTAGTTTCAAATGCAACAAACGGAACTCGATTCGGACCTTCCTACACCAAGTTACAACAGTTGGAAGTGGGCTGCAAGACTAACCCTGATTTTCCTGAAATTCCAGTTTTGAAGAACAACTTGGTGACACATTATTTGAGCAATAAAATGGTACTAGAAAAACACCAAATTTTGTAGGAAACAACCTCAGTATGTAGGCTACGTTTTCACCAAATTTCAGCTAAAAATTCACAAGGAAAGGCTGCGATCAAAGCAACCAAAAACAGGGTAGCAAGCAGTTTCTATCCTCTCAGTTTTCTACTCTCTTTTCCCTCTTTCATTTTGACATCAAAACACCACAAAAACACCCCATCCATACACAATGCATCATCAACAGCCCCAATTCATATATGGTGGAATTTCATAGAGCCCACATTCAACCAAATTCAATAATAAAATCTACTACAAAGAACCATAAGTTTTCCTAGCTAAAGAATGAAACAAAAGAGCAAGGTTTATGGTGTGAGAAACCCTACCTTTCCTCCAACAAGAAGATTGGGTTAAGGTGGATGAACTAGCTCCCAAAATCCTTCAATCTTCAAGCCCCAACAATCGGTTATCCTCTCCTCCTAGCTGGACCCAATTCACCAAGGTAGCTAGCAAACTCTTCAAGTGTTTCTTGAGTGCAAGATGGAGGGTTTGTGTTGGTGGTTTTATGAAGAATCAAGGAGAGGAAGAGGAAGAGAGAGGGCGGCTGTTTTTGGATGAAATTTGGGGAAGAAAAATGAAGAGAATGAACTGGCCAAGAGGGAAGAAAGAAAGAAAAATGAGTGGTGGTGGTTAGTTTGACTTTTGGGGCTTTTGTGGAAAATGGAAGAAATGAGGGGAAATTGAGTAATTTGACGTAAAACCACTTTTGTCGTATCGGATCAATTCACACGACATGACACTACGATCCCGATTTTCTCTCATTTATATATCCTGAATACATGTTCTAACATTCAAAACTTACATCTAATTGTCGATTCTAGGTCCGAGTGCGAAATTTAAATATTCAAACAGTTTAAATCAAAAACATAGTTTAAACGTACAAAATGCATTTTAAAAATTTTCGTACCGTTACAGTTGATAAACGACATTCAAATAATTCAAACGAATTTAATGAAGTAAATTTATGAAAATATGAAATTTTGCAATTTTATAAATTAAATTAATGGTGAAACAAGGTTTTAAAATAAAAGGAAGTAACATATGGTGTATTTGTAATTAAAATGATCTAAATTAATTATTCAGTGAAAATAAATAATTAATTAATTAAATAAGCCGAATAAAATAAATTTTCGGGTCCTCACAATAGGAAATCAATCAAAATTTAACATTTTACCAAAACCATTTGATTGAGAACTAGGCAAAGTCAAATTCATAGCTTATTTGCAAAAAAAAAAAGCATAATAATCAACTTAATAAAGTTTTATTACATGGAATGCTAATGATGGGTCAAATCAATAATATTGATAGATATATATTTTTATGCAATATTGACAAATAAATATTTATGAGCTTTTCTAGTTGTCTATGAATTTATTTATTAATCAAATATGTAAATGTGATGTTTAAATGTTTGCATTCCTTAGCAGATAATTATTCTATCTCTGACAAGAACAAATAAAGGATGGTTTTTGGGAAGATTGACAATCTTGACCCCTTAAACGTTATATAATCTATTTTGAGCCCTTAAATTATAAACGTTCAAACATTGCTGACTAGTATTCTCTAATTCAAATATTCAAGTCCTAACCTTAATTTGGAAAGATATATATATCTTTCCAATTTAAGGTTAGGACTTGAATTAGTGAATACCAATCACTTATGTTTGAACGCAATTGTTTATATTCAATGTGACAGGTGCCGAACCTGTGCAATAATAAATATTAAAAAACCTAATTACCACCTCAATTAATTACAGAGTAATTCTGAGTACTGGAGCAGGGACTCCAGATGTGCAATGGGTTACTGGCTTCACCCTGATTCCAAGGAGTATGCTAAACCCGATATACTAGAATTATCTTTGAGAAAATATTAATTTATAGTAGTGGCAAGTAGGGTCGTCTCCTCAGGGAATGGTAGGAAATTGTTTCTTTCTAAGTCACAAGAAAATGGGGGGGTTTGGATGGGATAGAACTAGAAATAAAATAAATAAAACTAGAAAATAAAAATGAAAACACCAATTAAATAAATCACCAGAAAACAAGTAGAGAATAATTTAATAGAAATGGCAAGTAATAAAATTCTACCCAAAGAAACAACTTCTCAAGCACAGTCCAATCAAATAATCATTGATGCAGAAATATTTCATTCAATTGTCACTAGGTTAGTTATAGTTGCCAACAAACTCTGATAGCCAGCTTTTCCTTACTTTTTCGACAGCCAAGGTACGACCGTTAACTGCTTCCCTAACCAGATAACAACCCTAGGTACGACCATAGAAATTTAATTACCCAATTGCATTAAAAGTTAGAAAAACCCAACCCTAACCAATGAACACGCTAAGAGGGTTCATTTAAGCTAGATCTTACGTTTCCCCAACATAAACCCAATTATGCAAGTCGCCGCTAGTTATTAACCAAACGAACAATTACGGATTCAATTCAGTTAATTTGACAATAGGCTATTAGGTTAAATTAAATATCCGGCCGTTGACATTCAATTAACAAAATAATCTTAAACAATTAATCCAGGAAACGTACGAATAGTAACCAAAATAAAAGAAATAATAAAGATTCGATTAGATCTCACAAATAGTATGGACTACGCCATCGAGTTGCCCTTTTAGTAGATGAGAAATTTAGCCGCTCCTCATCGAGAATATCAACCAAGAGATATTGTTAAGAATTGCAATTTTAATTGACTAAAAAAAGAAAAGAAACAATGGAACGAACTAAGCTTCAAAGCCAACAAAAAGCCAAAGCTTGGCAGCCAATAGAAGTTCGTTTCAACCCTGAAGTCGTCCCGAGAGAAGCAAAAGTTGTCTTCTCCAAAAACCAAAGAACTAAGCCTAAGTGAACTATGAGAAAGACTAGGAAACTCGCAGCCAAGAATCCACGACTAAGTACTCAAGCCGTCTCGCGATAATTCCCTAAAATAAACAAACGAAAGGGACGTTTCCTTATCTAGTGAGGATTCTAAGAGGTCTAGTCCCCTTTGATATCTGCACTACTAAGCAAAAATAATATGGGAAACCAATTACAACTTTCCTAATAAAACAGGGTCTTTGACCAATTCCTAAAAGTGAATGAAATCTTGTTTCCAAAGAAAATATCTTCTGTAGGATTTCTTCACAAAGTCCTTCTTCACAGCAAAATATAGCGTGCCCGCGCCTTATTTGGAATTGTCTTCTGGAATTTTCACCACAATTGCACTTTTAACCTCCAATAAGTCCAATGACCTAAATAAATTCCAAGAACCAAATATGAGTAGAATCAAGCAATTAACACAATATTTAGGCCATAATTAAGGAGAAATATCCATAAATAATGTGCACAATTAAGGACTTAACAAATTCCCCCACACCTAGACAATGCTTGCCCTCAAGCATTCTCTAATCCAAAACTCAAACTCAAGACGACAAACATAGAATAGCATAATAGATTAGCACAAATATTCCACCTTTCTCAACAATCTCATCAAATTTAGGATGCTCAAGGCTTGACAATCCTCACAGGGCTAATAGTGTATGCACTCAGCACTCAAGATGTTTAAAAAGCAACATATACACTCAAATCGACACCATAGAAAGACATTGTCATAAGTTTGCTAATCTATCACATCTCCACCACTGAACATGAATTCAAATGCAAGCATCAAAGGGTCTTTAACAAGGGTTGTAACGGGGCTTAGGGCAAAGGTTGGACAAAAAGGGTAATGTAGGTTGCATACATCAAAGAGAATATCTAAACGTCCTTTTCATGAATTGAAATATCATCTTCATTCACATAGTTAGCTCTTAAGTACGACAACAACTCCCAAGCATAGCAAGTGCATACAAAACAAGGGGATTGACCCCCTATCAAAACACAACACTTATTTACAAGAGTGCTTCACACATTTTTTTTTCTTCTTTTTCGTTCTTTTTTCTTTCTTTTTTTTTTGTTTTTTATTTTTTATTTTTTGTTTTTTGCAACAAGACACTGATAACATATAAACATAAAAGCACTTGCTAGCTATAGATATAATTCGCTTCCTTCACTTGTGATATCATCATGCAAAAGAACATTAAGTTATTCCTTTGACATTGGGTTCAAACAAAGAGGTCTTAAACAAAGGGGTTAAAGGGTGATAAAATGTGTTATTAAACAAAGAAAAGGGTTTAAGGCCCAAACTTGGTCAACTACGGGAAAAGATACTTAGGATAGGTCTTTAGAAAGCCAAAAAGGTCAAGCCTAATTGCCCTTATCATTTTCATGCATCAAACTCAACAATGTGGTCTCGACATGTATATCATAGTAAGTTCTAGAATGATCTAACTCGTTGTGATAATTACACTCACAAACGATGAAGAACAAAATTTGAATAATAAGATATTTAAGCTCAAAAACTCACAAATGACTATATGTCATGTCAAGAACATCCCTCTTTTAAATCAATTGCAAGTAAATAGAATATCCATGCAAATGATATTATACTACTCATAAATGCCTCTTAGCCACATACGACCAACTAAGCTCTAAAGAAATTCAAAAAGAAAAACTCGAAAAATAGGAAACAAACAAGCAACTAGAGTTGAAAAGGTATCAAAACAAAAACTGAAACTAAAATTGAAAAAAACTAGGAAAAGTATCAACCAAGCCAAAGTATTCCTCCCCCCACACCTAAATCTTACATTGTCCCCAATGTAAGAGATAAAGAATAAGAAAAAGAAGCATAAGGGGATAACGAAACTTCCCTGAATCGTGGAGGAGGGTATCAATCAACTATGACTCGGGGGTGGCGCGGCAAGATCTCCTCCGATGGGTGGCAGAAGCAGTGGCAGCGATTGGAAGAAAGTGGGAAAAACAAATGGAAGGGTGGAGAAAAGAAAAAATAAAAGAAAAGAAAAGAAAAAAAAAAGGGGAGAAGGTTACAGGTGATAGTTGGTAAGGCGTGGGCATGCCTTAGGAACCTTAGTCTTCTGATCACCCGTGAGTTTTTTTTTTTTTTTTTTTAAACCTTGGTCAGAAGACTCTCTTCCTTAAGGCATGGGCGTGCCTTATCTTCAGGAGTCGTCTGTCCAATGTCACTTTTTTTTTTTTTTTTTGTCTTGGTCAAAAGACTTGCTTCCTTAAGGCATGGGCACGCCTTGACAGAGGAAGTTTTCTACCCAACGACGTTTTTTTTTTTTTTTGTTAAAGCCTTGGTAGAAGGCTTTCCATCTTAAGGCATAGGCACGCCTTAACCTTGGAACTCTTCTGTCTGGAATTTGTAAACGAACGCTTGGTCAGAAGCCTTTCCTTCTCAAGGCGTGGGCATGCCTTATTGTTGAAAGTTTTCTGATTATTGGACGATACACTCCAAATTAAGCAAATAGTTGGCACACACACCCAAAGCCTACAAACACAAGTTTGTTAAAATAAAGGAGTGACTTAGCGTGCATACAAAAAAAACATGAAAGAGGAAAAAAACACAAAATGATGAAAAATTAAAATTCTTGGGTTGCCTCCCAAGTAGCGCCTTTCTTTAATGTCTTTGGCTAGACATAAATTGTCATTTGCTTAAGGGGGATGAAAATTTTCCATTCTTCTCATGGCTTGCTCCATATGTTCCTGATAACCTTCATAGATGGAGTAGTTTTTGAACCCATGAACTGTGGTGCTCTTTTGACTCAGAAATGACCTTAAGTGGGCGCACAATGGTTTGGATTCTGCACTTATTTGCTCACGATACTTGGCCACCACAACTTCTAGATCTTCCCTGTCATTTAACTGAAATGCCTCTTGCACAATAGGATTAATTACATTGATAGCAAATATAGAATGAGATTCAGTAGGATGTTTCTTTGCATCAAAAATATTGAAATAAACAATTTCTCCATCAAATTCCATCATGAGTGTACCCTTATTAACATCAATATTGGTTTGAGCAGTACTCATAAATGGTCTCCCTAATAAAATAGGTGATGGATTTGGAGAATTCTTGTCATCCATATCAAGCACATAAAAATCAGCAGGAAAAACTAATCCCTCAACTTGAACTAAAACATCCTCAATTAACCCTTCAGGATAAACATTAGTACGATTAGCCAATTGAATTATCACTCCTGTTTCTTTTAATGGGCCTAGATTTAGGGAATCAAATATAGATTTAGGCATCACATTAACAGATGCCCCTAAATCTAGCATGGCACCTCTAGCTCTAGAATTTCCAATTTTACAGGGGATGATGAACATACCTGGATCTCTACATTTTGGTGGTAGCTTCCTTTGTAGCATAGCTGATATGTTCTCACCCACCATAACTCGTTCATCTCCCCTCAACTTTCTTTTATTAACACATAAGTCCTTCAAGAACTTGGCGTACTTGGGCACCTGCTTGATCGCGTCCAATAGAGGACTGTTGATTTGCACTTTGAGGAACACCTCTAGAATCTCTTTGTCCCTTTCTTGCTTCTTTGGCTTCTCCAACCTGCAGGGAAAAGGAGGTAAATTAGATTTAATAGGAATTGGATGATTGGGGGTTACCTTGAACTCTTCACGAATGTGTCCCTCCTCTTCAATCTCCTTTTCAATCTCCTCTTCATTTTTATTTCTTGGATCTTTTAACCTTGGCCCCTCCACCTCTCTGCCATTTCTCAATGTCATGGTACTTACATTCTTGGGGTTTACCTCGGGCTGTGATGGCAATTTTCCAAAAACGTGGGATTCCAATCGGTTGATTGCGATTGCCAAATGACTCACTTGGGTCTCCAAATTTTTCATACCCAACCTAGTCTCCTGTTGGAATTGAGCAATGCTCTGTTGCAGTTGGGTGGTACTTTTTTGAAGTTGAGTAGTGCTCATAGCCAAATTTTTTACAATATCTTCCAAAGAGTTTCCAGAACTTGTAGATGAAGGTTGAGGCTTTGCTTGATAAGGTTGCTGAAATCCCAGAGGGCGATTCAAAAATGAATTTGGCGGCCTGTTCCCGTAGCTGAGGTTAGGATGGTCTCTCCACCCCGGATTGTATGTGCTTGAGTATGGGTCAAACTGCCTATGGGGCACGGGCACGCCTCCAGCCATGTGTACCTGCTCAACTCCATCTTCTTGCAAAGTGGGACATGCATCTATGGAGTGGCCCACGTTTGTACAGATTCCATAGACCTTTGCTTGTTGTCTATTCCCCACAGCCAATTGCCGCACAAATGATGTTAACTCTGACAACTATTGCTGAATAGACGAGGACTCTACCTCGTTGGCCCTACGGGTGGGGTTACTTTCACGGAAGCCAAATTGTTGAGAATTTTCTGCCATCACCTCAATGAGCTCCCATGCTTCTCTTGGTGTTTTGTTTGCTAGTGCTCCCCCACTTGCAGCATCAATGATACTCCTGTCAGATGACTGAAGTCCTTCGTAAAAGTATTGGATCAATAGTTGTTCACTAATTTGATGCTGTGGGCATCTAGTGCACAACTTATTAAACCTTTCCCAATAGTCATATAAAATTTCCCCAGGATACTGCTTAATACTACATATCTCCTTTCTCAAACTTGCAGCCCGGGATGTAGGAAAAAATTTCTCCAAAAATTTCTTTTTCAATTATGCCCAAGTTGTGATACTACCTGCGGGTATGTAGTATAACCAATCTTTTGCTGCATCTTTGAGGGAAAAAGGGAATGCTCTGAGTTTGATCTGTTCTTCAGTAGCCCCGAGAGACTTCATGCTAGAACATACCACATCAAACTCTTGGATGTGTTTATGGGGTTCCTTACCAGATAAACCATGGAATGCGGGCAAAAGATGGATTAACCCAGATTTTAACTCGAAGGAAGTATTCTCAGCCAAGGTTGGAAATATAATGCATAGAGGCTACTGGGTCAAATCCGGAGCAGCCGACTCCCTTAGTGTTCTATTGTTGTTGGCCATGCTAACTTCTTCTTCTGAATCACTTGAATGATCAGTTGAAAATTCTGGCAATTGAAGTCTTAAAGATGCAGTGCCCGATAATTCCTCCCTGTACTCCCTTGTCTCCTACCTTAGCCTACGTGCAGTCTTCTCTATCTCAGGATCGAAAGTCAATTCACCTGTACGAGACGAACGTGGCATAAACTAGCAAATGTACCAGGTATCAAAAGAAAATAACTTAAAAGAGAAACAAATTAACCAAAACACCGTTCCCCAGCAACGGCGCTAAAAATTGACAGGTGCCGAACCTGTGTAATAATAAATATTAAAAAACCCAATTACCACCTCAATTAATTACAGAGTAATTTTGAATACTGGAGCAGAGACTCCGGATGTGCAATGGGTTACTGGCTTCACCCTGATTCCAAGGAGTATGCTAAACCCGATATACCAGAATTATCTTTGAGAAAATATTAATTTATAGTAGTGGCAAGTAGGGTCGTCTCCTCAGGCAACGGTAGGAAATTGTTTCTTTCTAAGTCACAGGAAAATGGGGGGGTTTGGATGGGATAGAACTAGAAATAAAATAAATAAAATTAGAAAATAAAAGTAAAAACACCAATTAAATAAATCACCAAAAAACAAGTAGAGAATAATTTAATAGAAATAGCAAGTAATAAAATTCTACCCAAAGGAACAACTTCTCAGGCACAATCCAATCAAATGATCATTGATGCAGAAATATTTTATTCAATTGTCACTAGGTTAGTTATAGCTGCCAACAAGCTCTGACAGCCAGCTTTTCCTTACTTTTTCAACAGCCAAGGTACGATCGTTAACTGCTTCCCTAACCAGATGACAACCCTACGTATGACCATAGGAATTTAATTACCCAATTGCATTAAAAGTTAGAAAAACCCAACCCTAACGAATGAACACGCTAAGAGGGTTCATTTAAGCTAGATCTTACGTTTCCCCAACATAAACCCAATTATGGTGGTCACCACTAGTTATTAACCAAACGAACAATTACGGATTCAATTCAGTTAATTTGACAATAGGCTATTAGGTTAAATTAAATATCCGGCCGTTGACATTCAATTAACAAAATAATCTTAAACAATTAATCCAGGAAACGTACGAATAGTAACCAAATTAAAAGAAATAATAAAGATTCGATTAGATCTCACAAATAGTATGAACTACGCCATCGAGTTGCCCTTTTAGTAGATGAGAAATTTAGCCGCTCCTCATCAAGAATATCAACCAAGAGATATTGTTAAGAATTGCAATTTTAATTGACTAAAAAAAAGAAAAGAAACAATGGAATGAACTAAGCTTCAAAGCCAACAAAAAAGCCAAAGCTTGGCAGCCAATAGAAGTTCGTTTCAGCCCTGAAGTCGTCCCGAGAGAAGCAAAAGTTGTCTTCTCCAAAAACCAAAGAACTAAGCCTAAGTGAACTACGAGAAAGACTAGGAAACTCGCAGCCAAGAATCCACGACTAAGTACTCAAGCTGTCCCGCGATAATTCCCTAAAATAAACAAACGAAAGGGACGTTTCCTTATCTAGTGAGGATTCTAAGGGGTCTAGTCCCCTTTGGAATCTGCACTACTAAGCAAAAATAATATGGGAAACCAATTACAACTTTCCTAATAAAACAGGGTCTTTAACCAATTCCTAAAAGTGAATGAAATCTTGTTTCCAAAGAAAATATCTTCTGTAGGATTTCTTCACAAAGTCCTTCTTCACAGCAAAATATAGCGTGCCCGCGCCTTATCTGGAATTGTCTTCTGGAATTTTCACCACAATTGCACTTTTAACCTCCAAATAAGTCCAATGACCTAAATAAATGCCAAGAACCAAATATCAGTAGAATCAAGCAATTAACACAATATTTAGGCCATAATTAAGGAGAAATATCCATAAATAATGTGTACAATTAAGGACTTAACACAATGGCTCAAAATAGATTATATAATGTTTAAGAGGTCAATATTTTCAATCTTCCCAAGAACCATATTTTATTTGTTCTTGTTAGGGGCTAAAGAATGCAAACATCTTCACATTTACATGTTTGATTAATAAATAAATGCATAGACAACTAGAAAAGCTCATTAATATTTATTTGTCATTATTGCATAAAAAAATATATCCATCAATATTACTGATTTGACTTGTCATTAACATTCCATGTAATAAAAATTTACTAATCTTTTTTTTTTTTTGCAAATAAGCTGTGAATTTGACTTTGCCTACTTCTTTAATCTAACGGTTTTGATAAAATGTTAAAATTTTGATTGATTTCCTGTTCCTAGTGTAATGGCAATTTTCAATTTGCCACTTGAGATTTCATTGACTCTTTACTTTTTCCTAATAGTTTTACACACCAGACAAATTTATAAGCTCTAAAATTATTGTAATTGAGTACTTAACTAAAAATGAATGGAATGCCTTCATTGTAAAACAGAAGAATATTATCAAGCATGTTTCTTGTACTCTAATGTGGTATTAGTATATTATCTCCATACTAGGAGTTAATTAATGATGCCGCTTGTCATTTAGTTAACCCAAATCAATCACTATAACTTTCTCTTTTATAAAGACAATAATCATGCGAAACACAATTTAACTTATACATCAAAATTATATGTTGAAATGAGACAATACACATTTAATATAAGTATGCCAATTAATATCATTTTAAAAAAATTCAAAAATTAATATGTGCCAATTTTTAATACTCAAATATCATATTTAATATCACATGTCCCAGAACAATAACAAAATAATAACATGCCAAGTAAAAGGAAATAAAGCTATTCAAATATCATAATGTCTCACATCTTAGAGCGGCAACCATAATAAAAACACCACAAATAACAAGAACAATAAAACACTCATGGCAGTGCCTTAACTATATAGCATATATTATATACAGTAAAAACTATAGTCTTATTGCCCATTAGGGCCCTGAACATGAGGATAAGACCCATGTGATGGAGGAGGCCCTGAATAAAAATCATAGGGTAAAAAGATCCCTGAAAACTCAACATTTCACGAAGACCCTGCATTTGACAAAGGTCTTGCAACGTCAAAGCCATCGCCATGACTAGCACAAGGAATATTCTGAAGGTAGAATTCACTCCTCATCAATGTTGGATTAAAAAATGCATGCTTGTCAGCACCAACTCGAAAAGTTGGATTATTCAGAAGTAAAGGAGGTGGTGTAGGAAAAAGCATGAAAAGAGGGCCTTGTGCAGGCACATCTGAGAAAAATTTCGTGTGCCTCACAGAAAGGTTGCTGTGCATGGCATGTTGAACAGCTTCATTTTGCTCTAGGTAAGGAGTCATAGGACCGACATAGTTATCAAATCCAAGATTTGCATGAGCATATAGAAGATTCTCAGTAGTGATCATCTTGTGGTGCTTGCGGCCGCAACACTGATTTGCTTCAGCAGTGATAAATTCAATGTACTTCGAAACACATTCTTGGATGATTGATTTGGCCTCTTCAAATACCTTGGCATTGGATGGTAGGCTACGACTCATGATGCGAAGGATGTTGGTTATTGGAAACAAATGTTTAGGATCCCTTCTTGGGATCCTGGCATTGTTGTCGTTGTTAACATTGGTAGTACTGAGATTTCTGGCCACGTTATCTGCATCATTTCTAGGTTCTCGAATCACCAAAGTTGAACTAAATATATAACACGTGTAATGAAGAGCACCTTTTAACTATCCGCTCTCTATCTATTTGTTTACTATCTATACAACTAGAAGTCTTTAATTAATCCAATTTTGTTGATTTTTTTCTTTTTAAATTTTTTTTATTTTATGTATCAGTGTTATCACTGATATAGGTGCACTGTATTATTTGCGCAAACAATGATTCAGAAATAGTCATAATACATCTATGTGATTTTAACTAAAGTGGAAAATAGATGGAATCTATTTGCATTAATGGCACATAGCTGTCCTCACTTAAAATATGAAGTGATTTGCATAATGATACACAGTTGACAGCTGTCCCCACTTAAAATATGAAGTAATCTAAAATAGTTGATCATATCGTGATCTTCTTCTCTCTCTCTCACACACATACACACACACACTCTCTCTCTCTCTCTATTTTTTTTCTTTTTTACTGCTTTTCTTCAATTTCCTACCTTTTCTCCACTCATTCTCTCCCTTTTGTCTAATCATATTCTCATCATTTTCTTCATTTTTTTTTCTTTTCTTCCTTTCCCTGCTGCACCATTCACAATATTCTTCTTCCCTTTTTTCCTCTTTCTCTTTCCTATGTACTACATGCATTCTTGATCTTCTTTTTTCATTTTTTTTGTTCTTTTCTTTCTATTCCTTTCTATTAGATCTCCTGATCTTCTTTCCTTTTTTTTTTCTTTTTGATTTTTTCTTTCCCCACAACAACAATTTTTTGGTGGAGTGGTGGCAGACTTTTTTCTTTCTTTTACTTCTCTTTATTTCCCAACCTTGACACTACACCTCAGGTTTTGAAGAACAGATTTGGTGCATTCGAGCTGTGAAGAAAGCAAAAAGGTGAAAAAAGAAGAAAAGGATTAGCCTGTGTGAATCATGATTGGAGCTTGTATATCACTATGGTGCTTTTGAATTCCAAATCTGTTATGTTTTGGTAGATTATTGCCATGAAATCTAGTTCACTATTTCTAAAAATGTATTGCTTTTTTGTTAGTTTTTTAGTCTTTAAATAGGGGTTTTATTAATCTGAAGTGAATTTGGAAAGTTGACATTAGGTGTTGGTGGTGGTTAAGGGGTGCAACAGAGTGGTGGCGAATTGGTTTGAGTTGTGGTTGATGAAGACAATGAACTAATCGAGGGCAAAGCGAAAAAAAATAATAAACTTTATGGAACTTGTTTACAGTATCTATTTATGCATTAAGGGGAAAAAAATTACATATTCAAATATGTAAACACATCTTGTCATTATTTTTTAAGATATAGAAATGAGAAAATATATAGAGCATTCAAAATTAATTATCAAAGAACATTAATGTGTTTAAATCACATAACTTTGTTTATAGTCTCACATAGATTGTGATAAAGTTTAAAAATCCTCCAAAAGTAGTCAGTAGCATTGATAAAAATAGAAAATATGCTACTAATAATCAATCTTTTGATAGCTCATACAATACTGTCATATACCCATTGATCAAAGCAAGGCTTTTAAAGTCTTCCACACTATCAAAGTTCGAATCCTATCTGATATTTGAGAGTGGGGATGGGTGGGAAGGGGAAAAAAGAAAAAAGAAAAAAAGGTTTTGGATACCATGGAGATAGAAAAGCAAGAAGAAATTCAAAGAACTAAAATGATAAAATCCTCCTGTTATCGAGGCAACTTTTGTAATTTTTAAATTTTCAACCAACTCCATCACACCTTCCCGTAAGGATAACACAGACAACAACAATTTATTGTCGCCTCAAGTCAATGAATCACTTAAATTAACAGACACCCGTTTGATTTCTACAAATAAGAGAATCCAACAAAACCAAGAAAACTCAAAGAAAATTGAAGAGAAACCATGGAGTTTGAGGTGAGAGCAGTAGGAGGAATAGAGAGCTGCTTTGCTTCTCTGCCATTCTCTTATTATTGTTGCTGTTGCTCTGGGACATGTAATATTAATTATGATCTTTGAGTATTGAAAATTGGCATAGGAAATAAAGCTATTCAAATGTCATAATGTCTCACGTCCTGGAGCAGCTACAATAATAACAACATAACAAATAACAATAACAACAGGGCACTCATGGTAGTGCCTTAACTATATAGCATATACTACATATATAATAAAAATATTGTCAAATTGCCCATCAGGGCCTTGACCATGAGGATAAGACTCATGTAATGGAGGAGGCCTTCAATAAAAATCATAGGGAAAAAAGACCCCTGGAAACTCAGCGTTTGATGAAGACCCTGCATTTGACAAAGGCCCTGCAATGTCAAAGCTATCGCCACGACCAGAACTAGGAATATTCTGAAGGTAGAATTCGCTGCTCAACAATGTTGGATCAAAAAATGCATGATCATTAGCACCACCTTGATAAGTCAGATTATTCGGAGAGAAATGAGGTGGTGTAGGAGCAGGCCTTGTGTATGTAGATTTGGGAAAAATGTCGTGCATCTCATAGACGGGTCGCCGTGCACGGCATTTTGAACTGCTTCATTTTGGTGATATCACTCTAGGTAAAGAGTCATAGGACCGACAGTTATCAAATCCAAGATTTGCATGAGCATACAAAAGATCCTCAGTAGTGATCGTCTTGCAGTGCTCGCGTCGCGTGGCGAGGGCAACGCTGATTTGCTTCTGCAGTGATAAATTTAATGTACTTTGAAACACATTCTTGGATGGTTGATTTGGTCTCTTTAGATACTTTGGCATTGGACGGTAGGTTATGCCTCATGATGTGAAGGATATTGGTTACTGGAAACAAATGCTTAAGATCTCACCTTGGGATCCTGGCATTGTTGTCGTTGTTAACATTTGCAGTACTAGGATTTCTGGCGACGTTATCTGTAGCATCTCTAGGTTCTTGAATAACCAAAATTGACATAAATATAAAACACGTGTAATGAAGAGCATGTTTTAACTATCCACTCTCCATCTATTTGTTTACTCTCTATACAACAAGTAGTCCATTAACTCAATTTTATTGATTTTTTTAATTTGTTATTTTACATATCAGTATTATCACTGATATAGGTGCACTATATATCAAATATTGGCACAAACAAGGGCAATAATATGTCTTAAATAATCCAATAAGTATAAACTTAATATGTGTCATGTGAATTCAGCAACATCTCAATGGCCAAACTTCTTTTACAATGAAAATTATATTGGAAATAACAGTATGCGTCCTGCATTATTCTTGTGAGAGATTACCAAATAAAGCTTTAAAAAATTATCTCCTTCATTTTTCATGCCAATTGTCCATTATTATAAAACCAAGGAACAACGAGCCTTGACAAGTAATGTAGCTATGAGTTGTAACGAATGCCTTGAATTTAGAGTTTGAAACTGAACAAGAAATCTCTCAGAAGTGATGTGCTAAGTAAATCCAAGATTGTATTCAAAGTGAATAGTGGAAGATGACAATTTTTTATAGAATGCAAGGCATCGTATTGGTCTGGCAAGTGAGTAAGTGAAGTTCACAAGTTTGTGCCCTTCTAGAAACTCGAAAATTAAGAGACGTAATAGATTGTCAAAAAAATCAAGTTGGCTTGCTTGCATTTCATTTTTTTTTATTTTTTGGCATGTTTGTAGATAGCCCAATTTAATAACTGTATCGAGAATCAGAAAATTAAAAGATCTAGTAGATTGCCAAAAAATCAAGTCGGCTTGCTTGTATTTCATTTTTATTTTTTGGCATGTCAGTAGAGCAGCCCGATTTAGTAATCGTATCGAGAATTATCTTGTATCTCATATTTTACTTTTTGGCACATTTGTAGAGCAGCTCGATTTAGAAACCGTATCGAGAATTGTTGTAAGTGAGTTGTCAAAAAAGAAAAAGAAGTTTGTTTGGCTCTTTTTTCATTTTTTTTTCAATTTTTTTGGAGCTGCCTAATTGCGTAATTGACATTAGGGGTGTACGGTTCAAGTTTGAAATGGAACCGGATCGGCGGTTTATTGATCCAGAACTAGAATCAGATTTGAGAAATTGGAACCGAAACCATAACCGTGACTAAAAGTTAACGTTCAGATTTACAAAAAAACTTTAATCGAAATCAAAACCGGTGGTTCAAGACCCATTCAAATCGTCTAAAAATACACTTATATCGTGAATATTTGGGCTTCTTTTACTGAATCTAAAGTTTAATTTTAATAGTTAGAATTCGACACCAATAGCACCTGTTTTAATCCACCAACTTATTATCCGAATTCATTAGTAAATATAGCAATAACTGATTTAGGTCTAAATCCAATCTAGCTAAAGTATTAAAGTTAAATTAATCAAAGTATTAAACTAGCACTTCATGATATTTTGTGCTTGACAAGGCATTATGATAAATCCACAAAAAGTTATTTTTTTAAAGGATCAAGAAAATAGCTGTCACTAAATCAAAAACTAGCAAGATAACACAAAAAAAATTATAATTTTTTCTACATTCATTGTTGTCATATTTATTTAAAATCCATTTTGTAATAACAAGTATTTTAATGTAACTAGAATAATTGGAAATGGAACTAGAATAGGAAGAAATTGAAACTATAACTGGACCGGAATTGGAGATTCAGGAACCGCAACAGTGGCCGTCCCCATAAGAGTTGGTTCAAATTTCACTTTTTAGAAAAATCGGAATCCTCGATTTTAAAACCGAAATCGGTGGTTCCGGAACTGTGGTTATGTCTAATTGAAATACTAAGAATTCTTGCCAGTTGTCGAGAAATTAAGAAGTTTGCTTCTTTTTCTTTTATCCTTCATTTTGTCATTTTTGCATTAAGTGAGTTATCAAAAAAATAGAGTAGTTTGCCTCTTTTTTTCATTTTTTTTGTATTTTTTTAGAGAGTAATCGAAATACTAAGAATTCTTGCTAGTCACTGTCAAAATACGAAGTTTGCTTTTTATTTATTTATACTTCTTTTTGTCATTTTTTGCATTTTAGTCTTTAGTGCAACTCAATTTAGTAGACAGAAAATCAAGAGCTCTTGCCAGTCTCTGGAAAATCATTAAGTTTGATTAAATGTGTTTTTTCTTTTCCTATTTTGTTTCTTCGAGCAGTCAAATATAGTAGTCAGAAAATTAAGGCCTTGTTTGGATTGGAGTTTTCAGAGAAAAATTTTTACATTTCTATAATCACATTTTCCAAATATCTTTTTATCTCACATATATCAATCACTACAGTATATTTATTTTATAAAAAATTCAAAAATGGCATTCCAGACAAGACCTAAGATCTCTTGCGAGTTGTCAGAAAGTCGAGAAGTTTCTTCGGTTGTGTTTTTCCATTTCTTCAGAGTAACTGAATTGGTAGCTAAAACATCACGAGCACTTATGAGTCATCTAGAAATCAAGAACCTGTTTACTTTAGTTTTGGTTCCCTTGCATTTATCTTCTTTCTTTCTTGATTTTTTGGGTATCCTTTGATAGCCCAATGCAGTATTTGGAAGAGTTAAAAGCTCTATGTGTCAGAAAATTAAGAAATTGGGTAGTTTATATTTTTACCTCCTGGGCTAGAGAAAGACTAGGAAAAGGGTAAAAAGTTAGAAACATTTACTTGTGATTTGAAAGGACCAAGAAGAGACTATTTTACAAAGGATGAAAAAGAGTCCAAATGCCCAATTAGTAACCCAAAAATCAAGAAGTCTCACAAATTGTTGAAAGGTTAAGAACTTTTGTTTACTTGTATTTTCTTTTCTCTCTTTTTTTTTGAGTATCTTTTGAGCAATTTTTAATTAGCAGTCGGGAGATTAAGAGCTCTTATGATGTGTTGAAAAATCAAGAAATTGATAATTTTTTTGGGAGTTGGGAAGACAAGTTGGGTTAGAAAGTCTAAAATTGATTTGGAGGTATTTACTTTCGTCTTTAGAAGATTGAGAAGAGTTTATTGTGCAAAGGATTATAATCATTTTCTTTATTTCTTTGGTTTTTTAACTTTTTGAGTGAATAGATGATTATAATTTTTTATTATTGTTTACATACATACATGAGTATGTTATGACGCATAACAAGAGTTGATAAACATCATGGAACAAATAGTCATGTACATATGAAACAATAAAATGTACAAAAATTATTTTTATTGTAGACAAATATATTTGTATACCAAACACTTATATCTTTCCAAATTAAGCTTAGGACTTGAATAGTTGAATTAGTGAATACCAGTCACCTATGTTTGAATGTAATTGTTTATAATTTGTTTATAATTCAAGGGCTCACAATAGATTATATAACGTTTCAGGGGTCAAGATTGTCAATCTTCCCAAAAACCATATTTTATTTGTTCTTGTCATAGGTAGAATAATTGTCTACCAAAGAATGCAAACATTTTAAACATCACATTTACATATTTGATTAATAAATAATGCATAGACAACTAGAAAAGCTCATAAATATTTATTTGTCAATATTGGGTAAAAATATGTATCCATCAATATTATTGATTTGACCTATCACTAACATTCTATGTAATAAAAATTTGTTAACCTAATTATTATGCTTTTTTTCTTTTGCAAATAAGCTATGAATTTGACTTTGACTACATCTTTAGTCTAATGGTTTTGACAAAATGTCAAAATTTGATTGATTTCTTGTTAATAGTGCAATGGTAATTTTCAATTTGTCCCTTGAGATTTCATTGAATCTTTACTTTTTCCTAATAGTTTTACACCCCAGCCAAATTTATAGGCTCTAAAATTATTGTAATTAAGTACTTAACTAAAAAAGAACAGAATGCCTTCATTGTAAAAAGAAGAATATATTCAAGCATGTTTCTTGTACTTTAATGCGATATTAGTATATTATCTTCATACAATGAGTTAATTTGTGATACCGCTTATCATTTAGTTAACCCAAATCAATCACCAGAACTTTCTCTTTTATAAGGACAATAATCGGGCAAAAGACAATTTAACTTATACATCAAAATCATATGTTGAAATGTGATAATGAAAAATTAATATAAGTATGCCAATTAATATCTTTTCAAAAAATTCAAAAATTAATATATGCCAATTTTCAATACTCAAAGATCATAATTAATATCACATGTCCCAAAGCAATAACAACAATAATAGCATACCAAGTACAAGAAAATAAAGCATTTCAAATATCATAATATCTAACGTCCCAAAATAGTAACAATAATAACAACACTACAAATAACAAGAAGAACAAGGCACTCACGGTAGTGACTTAACTATATAGCATATATTATATATCTAGTAAAAACTACGGTCTTATTGCCCATCAGGACCCTGACCATGAGGATAAGACCCATACGATGGAGGAGGCCCTAAATAAAAATCATAGGGAAAAAGGCCGCTGGAAACTCAGCATTTGACGAAGACCAGACAGTTGACAAAGGCTCTGCAACATTAAAGCCATCGCCATGACCAACACTAGGAATATTCTGAAGATAGAATTCACTACTCGTCAATGTTAGATAAAAAAATGCATGCTCATCAGCACCAACCTGAAAAGTCGAATTATTCGAAGGTAAAGGAGGTGGTGTAGGAGCAAGCATGAAAAGCGGGTCTTGTGCAGGCACATCTAGGAGAAAAAGTCACGCGCCTCACAGCAGGTTTGTCATGCATGGTATTTTGAGCAGCTTCATTTTGGCAATATCACTCTAGGTAAAGAGTTATAGGAACGACATATTTATCAAATCCAAGATTTGTATGAGCATAAGAAAGATCCTCAACAATGATCATCTTGCGGTGCTCGCTACAGCAATGTGTTGGAATGTATGCCCAAAAACAATTGACTTGTTGAAATACATTCCTAATTAAAGTTTTGTGTTTTATGAACTTCCAATTTTATCTGTTTAATATATGATATAACTGGTAAAAGTCCTTAGAATATTTATTAATGTAATGATAGTCACAAGAGTTGCTGACTATGAGATATCAATCACATTTATAATAAATATTCTTAAATGTCCCTAGTCATAGTATTAATGAGACAGGACATCATTAATACGAGTACACGCTAGCCCCTACTTAATGTAAGTAGTGGTTGTCCTCATCAACCATGGTATAGGGATACCTAGGCTAATGTGTAGATGAATTATAGAGTAATAATTCATTGAAATGATCCACACAGAGATCCCATTAGGATATTTAGTGCCAATGGTTGAATCTCTTATGGGAAATTGTGTAAGTGATCCTAGACTTGAGATCACCATAGTATCTTGAGTGTGAATCACTACCTTTTGATTCTGTTTCTTGTTACTCACCAGGGGTGACTTAAAGAATAGAAATTGGGGTAGTGTGAAGCATGGAAAGATAGTGAGTGATCAAGAGAGGATTCACCACTCCAATAGTGGGGTGATATCCAGTAAGGCCACTAGTTGGAATGTAACCTTAGTAGTCGACTACATTAGATTAATTGAAGAGTGTCTTCAAGTTAATCTAATCTAAGGTTAATTCCGGGAACTAGAAAATTAATTAGTCATTAAGGGAATTGGCACTTGTTCCTTATTCCACGACTAATTGGATATCAATGATGAAAGGATAATAATTACGGTAATTTTTCATGGAAAGGTTAGGTCGGAATTTCCCTTGATCAATTCAATACACGGGTGGTTGTGATGTGTTGCTAGATACCGCTCACAATTTATAATTATGAATGATTAATTATTGTAATTAATGATAAAATAAAAGTGTTTATTTTATCTAATTCTTTTAAGAATTATAATTCATAATTATTACCAGTGTATTTGGGACCTATAGGGTCACACGCATAGAGATTGGGTTCTAGATTAAATTGTGTGTCCAAGTAGGGATTTGGAAATAAATACTTCTGGGGTTTAATTATAAAGATAAATAAATCCTGGGGTCATCTGACAGATAGGATAAAGTAGTTATCCTTTATCTGTCAAATAACAGAAGGGGATAGGGAAACCATCAGATGTTACGGTGGTTTAATTTTGAATCAAACCACGACCTATCCCTCCGTTTCTCTCATCTCTCTCTATCTCTCTCCTATTAGTATCGATACTACGATAGTAAATGTAGTTCGAGGCACTGAGGAAAAAAATAGAGAGAGAATTCTCGAGCGTGAGAGAAACCTCGAAAGTCTTGAGTGAGAGAGAAGGCTAGCACCTCTTCTCCATTCACACACACGAGAGATCGTAGAGCATCGAGAATCTGAGCCTCTCAAGGGTGGATATCGTTAGAGGCGACATCAACTGCCGGGATTCTCGACCTTCTCGATGAGTCAGAGGTTTCATCTCGGATTAAGGTAATCCTTCAACCCCTTGAGAAGTCATCATAGAACTAGAGTGAATCACGGTGGGAGGCGGGGTAAAATTTTTTTATTTCACGTGCTACCCAGTTCATGGTATCGAGCCATCTCTAACATTTACGTATGATTTTATATATTATTGTTCATAAATGGTATGTATTTGGATGATATATGTATATACATGTGCAGTTTCTTGAGTAAAAGTTGCAGCTTTAATATGATTAAAGTAGTTTTGAAATCTGAACAATTTTGTTTCACTGTATAGATTGCAAAATTGTTGATTCAAGAGTTTGTCCAATTGTTGGTTGTCAGATGAATTTTTACGTAGGATTGTGGAGTAGTCAATGGTTGGCTCAGATCGTGACACGGATCCGGACGCGATCCGCAAGGGAAACCTCGCGGATCAGGATCGCGACTCGGATCCGCGCGGTAGATCCGTGAGGCTTGACTCGCTGATCTAGGTCGTGTTTCAGAAACATGGTTGGATCCGCGAACTAGTTTAGCCCGATCGGTCAGCGGATCCGCGATTTCGATCCGCGGCAGGGATCAGGAAACATCTCACGGATCATGGTCGCGGATCCTTTGCAGTGTCTTCAGAAACTGATACGCGAAGTATGGATCCACGAACTGGTTTCGCGGATCAACTCGCGGATCCTTCTGGAGGCGCAATTCTGTGAAATAAAATTTTTGTTCGAAAAATTGAGTTTTCACTTTTTGAATATTTTTCTGATACTGATCCGAATTTTAATGGTTAAAATTTGTTGTGAATTTTATATTTCATGTTTTATTAGGTCAGGCATTAATTTGAATTTAATTTGATTAATTCAAATAATATTCCAATTATCTCCTAATTTTGTTAGGATTTAAATTGACCTAATAAAATTATTTTTTACCAAAGTTCTCTGCACATGTATGGTCTCAAAATTTGTTTGAGATCTTGATATATATGTATATATCTAAATAATCCATGAATGGTTGATTTTGTCCATGCTTTCATTTTATTTAAAATTGTTTAAATTTTTATGAATGCATGGTGGATGGTTGTGGATAGTAACCCAATGTGATTGTGGATTGGTTGAATGGTTGTAATTTTTAATAAATAGGACCTGCGTGTCCTGCCTTTCTCATTTCTCTAATTGTAATTTCTTTCCTCATCTAATTCCCCCTGAATGTAACTCAGGGTTTCTGATATTCTACTTGTAATGTACAATAGATAGGAATAGATGATAGGAAATTATGTTTCTAGTGTAGAAATTATAAATTGGAAGATGAAGAAAGGAGCAATGCATCCAGAAGGAAGAAATTCGATTTTACCCTAGTCAACCGTTAATTTCCCTAATGGCCGGGGAAATTAACTTAGGAATATCCACAACCATCCACGGTTTATTTATGCTATATTTATTTCTGAAATATTTATATGCATGAATGTTGATGAGACCGCCAAATATTTTTCCAAAAATCTCAAACTAAATAGAAATGTTTTGGAAAAGGAAATAAATTCCTCAAATTTAAAATTAAATCAAGACTGCCTTCCATCATTATAGTATTAAACAAAATGTGGTTATTAAGTGCTAGTTTGTTGGGATTCACCCAAGACTGCCTTACTTACTACATGTTTTTTACTATAAGAAAAGTTCTTGAGAATGATGGGTCTGATTTAACTAAAATTATGGTTTGTTGGAATTCACTCAAGACCATGAATTTTAGAGGCAAGGGTTAGGTTAATACATAAGATGTAAAATCAAGAGTTGATACCTAACAGATCTAGAAATTACAAAGGGTTGTAATTGGTAAAGTACCTACCTGTTAAGATTATTTTTGATTTGTTGGGATTCACTCAAAGTCAAAAATAATTAAGATGGGATTCTAGCCACTATGGATTTTTTAGAAAAATCTTGGATCAATTTCAGAGGGTAATTGATTTGGAAAATTAGTGGAAATAAAATCATAATTTTGGAAGTTTTATGATTTTATTAAATAAAACTTTTTCTAATAAACTCTATCTTCTTTTTGTTGTAGAATGAGTAACAATTTGAGCCTATGCACCATCCTTTCTGATTGTAAACTAAACAACACAAACTTTCTCGACTGGCATCGAAATGTCCTACTCGTTCTCACCTACGAGAAAATCGAGTATGTACTTGATGGGCCCATGCCTAACGAACCCAAACCTAATGCACCTTGTTAAGAATGCTTACAAGAAGCATGGGATGATAATAAAACGGCTTCATGCATCATGATAGCTCTATGACTCCTCAACTTCAACAAAGACACATGAACACGGGGCATATGAAATAGTTCAACACTGAGAGAGTTGTTTGAACAACAATCTAGACGGTGAGATATGACACCTCCAAAGAACTGCTCGTGTGCAAGATGACGGAGGGAGCATCCGTGCCACACGCCTTGAAGTTGATTGGGCTAATTGAGAAATTAGCTGAATTGGCTTCAAGATGGACCCGAGCTAAATGTTGATTTAGTTCTTCGCCGCGATTCTTTCTCTCGCTATGAACTATCGATGAATAATCTGCAGCACACACTACCTCAACCGCTTGAATGTGCTGAAAATTGCCGAGAAAGAAATCAAAAGGTGAAGGGCTCTACCGAGTGCTTGTTGTTGCTTCATCCAAAAGGAAGAGGCAAGGAAAAGGGCCCAAGAAGCCCAATAACAAGCCAAGAAGCCCAAAGGCTAAGGCGGAGCCCAAGGCAACCCGCTTCCACCGGGACGAATGGACATTGGAAGAGAACCGTAAGGCCTATCTGAGAGTCCAAAGCGTAAGAAGCTTGGGGAAGTGTACATACATGATTGAGATAAATGTTTCTACTTTCAAATCTGACTTTGGTATTAGATACGGATGTGGTTCTCACATTTGCACATCTATGCAGGTGGTCTAAAGGACAAGTAAAAGTTGGGTAAAGGAGAAGTAACCCTACGGGCAATGGAGCAAAGGTTGTCTTTAGCTATAGGGACTTATTACATTAGTTTACCCGTGGTTAATTTTAGAATTATCAAACCGTTATTATGTTCCAAAGACTTACAACAAACATCATTTCTATTTCTTTGATTTAAATGGGTTTAAGATAACCCGTGAGAATAACGCTTGTTCTTTTCAAAGAATGGTGTATTTTATGGTTCTCGAAATTGGAATAACGGTTTATATATTCTAGATCTTGACAACCAAATTCTCAATATACATGAAAAGAGAATGAAGTTAGATAAACCTAATAAAACTTACCTCTGTAATCGTGAGGGTTGGTCATGTAAATGAAACGATTTCCAAATTACACAAATGCGGGTATTTGGACTCATTTGATTATGAATCATATGATGTATGCGAGGCTTGTTTATTTGGAAAAATGACCAAAACGCTCTTTACTGGTAAAAAGGAACGGGCCAGTGATTTACTTGGGTTGGTACATACTGATGTATGTGGCCCAATGACAATCACAGCTTAGAGTGGATTCTGCACTTCATTACCTTCACATGACCATTCTAGATATGGTTATGTGTATTTAATGAATACAAGTCTGAATCTTTTGAAAAGTTCAAAGAATTTAAATGAAGTAGAGAAACAAACCGGTAAAAGTATTAAAACACTACGATCCGATGGTGGTGGTGAATACTGCGATGAATTTCGGTTTTATCTAAGGACAATGGAATAGTTCCACAATGGACTCCTCCGTGGACACCACAACTAAATGGTGTATCGAAGGAGAAACCGCACCTACTAGATATGGTACGGTCCATGATGAGCCATTCGAAAGTACCCAAAATCGTTATGGGATATGCACTAGACGCCTCCCATACTCTTAATAGAGTACCCAGTAAAGTTGCTTCCACACCATATGAGATATGGAAAGGAAAGAAACCAAAGCCGTCCTTATATGAAGGTTTGGGGTTGCCCCATGTGAAGAAGACAGTCGATAAGTTTGAAACTAGATCTGACAAGTGTTTGTTTGTGGGGTATCCAAGAGAGTCTATTGGATACTATTTCTACAACCCAACTGAGAACAAAGTGTTTGTCTCAAAGCATGCCATCTTTCTAGAAAAAGAGTTTATTCTAGAAAGGGGCAATGGAAGTAGAATAGAACTTGAAGAAGTTCAAAACACTCAAACTGACATGGAACTTGAAGAAGTTCAAAATGTCCAAACAAACACAGAACAGTCTGTTGAAGAAAGAGTTCAGCCCCATAGTGATGAGGCACAAACGGAAGTTGTGGATGTTCAAGAGCCCCGTAGGTCAGTAAGAGTACGCTCCGCTCCCAAGAGATATGATTTTCTTATGAGTCCGGGGAATGATGTACTAGTCATTCAAGATGACGAACCTACTACCTACCAAGAGATTCTGAACAGTCCAGACTCCTCCAAATGGTTAGAGGCCATGAACTCCGAAATGGATTCCATGTATGACAACAAGGTATGGACATTGGTTGATCCACCTGAAGGGATAAAACCCGTAGGGTGCAAATGGGTTTTCAAGAAAAAGACCGACATGGATGGTAATGTGATTACCTATAAGGCTAGACTAGTGGCCAAAGGCTACAAGCAGAAAGAGGGAATCGACTACGATGAAACTTTCTCACCAGTAGCTATGCTTAAATCCATTCGGATATTGCTTGCAATAGCAGCACATCATGACTATGAAATTTGGCAGATGGATGTAAAGACTGCATTCCTTAATGGGAATCTGCAAGAGGATGTGTATATAACACAACCTGAAGGCTTTACATCACCAAATTCCAATCAGGTATGCAAGCTGCAGAGGTCCATTTATGGACTTAAGCAAGCATCAAGGAGTTGGAATATCCGTTTTGATGAGACAATCAAAGAGTTTGGTTTTCTCAAAAATCCGGATGAGCCTTGTGTTTACAAGAAGGTTAGTGGGAGTTCAATCGTTTTCCTTATATTATATGTGGATGACATATTAATAATGGGAAACGATATCCCAATGTTACAATCAGTGAAAAGTTGGTTATCCAAGAATTTTTCCATGAAAGATTTGGGAAAGGCAGCCTACATACTGGGTATTAAGATCTATAGACATAGATCCAAAAGGCTGCTTGGTCTTTCACAATCTACATACGTAGATAAAGTGCTAAAGAGGTTTAGCATGCATCAGTCTAAGAAGGGTTTCTTACCTATGTCTCATGGGATAAGCCTTTCTAAGAGCATGTGTCCTAAAACACAAGTTGAGATTGATAAGATGCATAATATTCCATATGTTTCAGCAATTGGATCAATTATGTATGCTATGCTATGTACAAGACCAGATGTCTCCCATGCTTTGAGTGTCACGAGCAGATTTCAGGCTAATCTAGGTGAAGATCACTGGACAGCTGTTAAGAACATTCTTAAGTACTTAAGAAGGACTAAAGATTTGTTCTTAGTATATGGAAATGGTGAATTGGAGGTCAAGGGCTACACAGATGCAAGCTTTCAATCTGACAAGAATGACTGTAAGTCACAGTCGAGTTTCATCTTTACTCTCAACGGAGGTGCCGTCTGCTGGAAGAGTTCCAAACAGGACACCACAGCAGATTCTACAACAGAGGCTGAGTGCATTGTAGCCGCGGAGGCAACTAAGGAAGCCGATTGGATCAAGAAGTTCGTGTCAGAACTTGGTGTGGTTCCAAGCATTGTTAATCCAGTAACTCTGTACTGTGATAACAATGGGGCTATTGCCCAGGCAAAGGAACCTAGGTCTCATCAACGGTCCAAACATGTACTTAGAAGATTTTACCTTATTAGGGAAATCGTTGCCAGGAATGATGTAAAGATAGAGAGAGTCCCCACTGAGGATAACATAGTTGATCCTCTTACTAAGGCACTATCTCAAAAGAAACATGATAGTCATATATTTTCATTTGGACTGAGAGTTATAAATGAATTGTTTTAGTGCAAGTGGGAGGTTGTTGGAATGTATGCCCAAAAACAATTGACTTGTTGAAATACATTCCTAATTAAAGTTTTTGTGTTTTATGAACTTCCAATTTTATCTGTTTAATATATGATATAACTGGTAAAGTCCTTAGAATATTTATTAATGTGATGATAGTCACAAGAGTTCTTGACTATGAGATATCAATCACATTTATAATAAATATTCTTAAATGTCCCTAGTCATAGTATTAATGAGACAGACATCATTAATAGACAGACTAGTACACGCTAGCCCTACTTAATGTAAGTAGTGGTTGTTCTCATCAACCATGGTATAGGGATACCTAGGCTAATGTGTAGATGAATTATAGAGTAATAATTCATTGGAGTGATCCACACAGAGATCCCATTAGGATATTTAGTGCCAATGGTTGAATCTCTTATGGGAAATTGTGTAAGTGATTCTAGACTTGAGATCACAATAGTATCTTGAGTGTGAATCACTACCTTTTGATTCTGTTTCTTGTTACTCACCGGAGTGACTTAAAGAATAGAAATTGGGGTAGTGTGAAGCATGGAAAGATAGTGAGTGATCAAGAGGATTCACCACTCCAATAGTGGGAGCTGATATCCAAAGGCCACTAGTTGGAATGTAACCTTAGTAGTGACTACATTAGATTAATTGAAGAGTGTCTTCAAGTTAATCTAATCTAAGGTTAATTCGAACTAGAAAATTAATTAGTCATTAAGGGAATTGGCACTTGTTCCTTATTCCACGACAATTGGATATCAATGATGAAAGGATAATAATTACACGGTAATTTTCCATGGAAAGGTTAAATCGAATTTCCCTTGATCAATTCAATACCGGGTGGTTGTGATGTGTTGCTAGACACCGTGACAATTTATAATTATGAATGATTAATTATTGTAATTAATGATAAAATAAAAGTGTTTATTTTATCTAATTCTTTTAAGAATTATAATTCATAATTATTACTAGTGTATTTGGGACCTATTGGGTCACACGTAGATTCTAGATTAAATTGTGTGTCCAAGTAGGGATTTGGAAATAAGTACTTAGGGTTTAATTATAAAGATAAATAAATCACGAGGGTCATCGACAGATAGGATAAAGTAGTTATCCTTTATCTGTCAAATAACAGAAGGGATAGGGAAACCATCAGATGTTACGGTGGTTTGATTTTGAATCAAACCACCTGACCCTATCCCTCCCTTCTGCTTTCTCTCATCTCTCTCTCTCTATCTCTCTCCCATTAGTATCGATACTACGATAGTAGAGAGTTCGACACCGATAGTCGAAAAATAGAAAGAGAGAATTCTCCAGAAAACTGACGTAGAGAGAAACCTCAGAAAGTCTGAGCTTGAGTGAGAGAGAAAGGCTAGCACCTCTTCTCCATTCACACACACACAGAGATCGTAGAGACGATCAGGAGAATCCAGGAGCCTTCTCGAGTGGATATCAGTAGAGGCAGGACATCTGGACTGCTGCTCAGGGGATTCTCAGCCTTCTCAGATGAGTCAGAGGCTTCATCTGCGGATTAAGGTAATCCTTCAACCCCCTTGAGAAGTCATACGTAGAACTAGAGTGAATTCTGGTGGGAGATTGGGGTAAAATTTTTTTTTATTTCCGCTGTGTCTGCTACCCCAGTTCCTAACACAATGCTGATTTGCTTTTGAAGTGATAAATTTAATGTACTGCGAAACACATTCCTGGATGGTTGATTTGGTGTCTTCAGATACCTTGGCATTGGACAGCAGGTTACGTCTCATGATGCGAAGGATGTTGGTTGTTGGAAACAAATACTCAGGATCCCACCTTGGGATCCTTACATTGTTGTCATCATTAAAATTGGCAGTCATGGGATTTCTAGCCACGTTATCTGTAGCACCTCCTGGTTCTCAATTCACTAAAATTGAAATAAATATAAAACAAATACGTAATGAAGCACCTTTCAAGTATCCACTCTCAATATTTTTGTTTACTCTCTATACAACCAGAAGTCTTTAATTAATTAAATTTTATTGACTTTTTCTTTTTTTAAATTTTTATTTTATGTATCAGTATTATCACTGATATAGGTGCACGCTATATCAAATATTAGCACAAAAAAGGGTAACAATATGTCGTAAACAATCCAACAAGTATAAACTTAATATGTATCATATGAATTCATCAACATCTCAATGGCCAAACGTCTTTTACAATGAAAAATATATTGGAATTAGCAGTATGCATCTGATGGGTGTCGAAACCATCAAAAATAAAATACCTACTCTAAAAATATAAATTCAAATATAATGGTGAGTAGGGTCGTATCCTCAAGGACTGGATGGTTTATTTTCTATCAACCAAAAATAAATAAAAAAAGGGGGTTTTGAACAATTCCTAAATAACAATTCAGATGAAAATAAACAATATCACAGGAATCAAATATAAAAATAAATCAAGCAATCTCTAGTCAAAGGCCTAATCTCATTTTGGTGTCATCAAACTGATCACTGACGCTAAGTGGCTTTCATTTGATTACAAATATTTTGGTTATGGTTGTCAACAAGCTCTGACAACCTGCCAATCCTTACTGTGTCGATAGCCACAGCAAACTCTGTGACTACTTCTCTTGCCAATAGACAACTCTAAACAAGCTCTTAAGATTTAGCCTACCGACAGCATTAACAATTAGAAAAGCCATCAATTCTAACCAACAAACACACAAGCTCGGTTCATTTAAGCTAGATTGAATACCTCCGTGACAGTAATCCAAAAGTTTCTTATACTACTGAATCAAGTCACTTGTCACAAATACTAGAACATACCAAACAATTACGGATTTGGCGTTCTAGATGACAGTAGATTATTCACACAATTAAATAATGGCCAGTTATTGAATTGTAAGAAATAATCATAAACATGAACATGAGAAAATATCCTAATACTTGTAAATAAATGACATAAAAATAATTCAACCAAGTCTCACAGATTTGATGAACCAAAGATCGATTAACCTTCAACTAGATGGAAATTAGCCGCTCTACATTGAAAATTGGAACCAAGAGGTGTTTTTGAAATTTTCAATTTTAATTCACAAAAAGAGAAAACAAAAGGAACGAACTAAAGCTTCAAAACCAATGAAAGGCAAAAGTTTGGCAGCCAAGCTCGTTCGTGAAGCCGTTCGTCTCCAAGCGATAGGTAAGCTCTATATATGAAGGGTCCTAAGCTTCCATACCTAATTAGGGTTCAAAGAGTTCAAATCCTTCTTGGAAACTAAACTACTAAGCAATAATAAGATAATAAGGAAAACCAAAAACAACTTTCTGAAATAAAAAGGGTCTTTGACCAATTCCCAGAAGTGAATAAAATCTTTGTTTCCAAATAATCAGCAAATATCTTCCATAGGAAACGTGGTCCACTTCTTTAGAAAAGCATCCTTCACAGCAAAACACATCATGACTGCACCTTATCAGTAATTGTCTTCTGGAATTTTCATCTTAATTGCACTTTTAACTTCCAATTAATTCCATTGACCTAAAATCAGTGCCAAAAACTAAATATGAGTATAATCAAGCAATTAACACCATATTTTGGCATGATAAAAAGAGAAATATCCATAAATTATGTGCACAATTAAGGGCTTAACAGCATCCTACATGATTCTTGTGAGGGATTAACAAATAAAGATTTAAAAAACTATATCCTTCATTTTTCACACCAATTGTCCGTTAGTATAAAACCAAGGAACAACGAGCCTTGACAACTCATGCGACTATGAGTTGTAACACATGCCTTGAATTCAGAGTTTGAAACTGAACTGGGAATCTTTCAGAAGTGACATGCTAAAGTGAATCGAGAATGACAATTTTTTTACAGAATGCAAGGCTTCGTTTTGGTCCTGCAAGTGAGTAAGTGATGTTCACAAGTCTGTCCCCCTCTAGAAACTTGAAAATGGCTTGTTTTCTAGATTGTATGTGCTAAAATTTTGTTTAGAATTTTATCTTTTTTTCTTAGTAAGGCAAGGGTGAGCCTTGAGAAGTAGAGAGAAAATAGAGGATTGAAACTTAAAATCTCTAATTTCTGGAGTCTCAACTTTAACAAATGATATTTAAAAATTAAAAAGCAAGTTAGTACATATCAATTTAGTGTTGCAATAGGCTATAGTTTCTTTGAACTCTCTGAGATCATGGCTTTAATGGAGTTAATAATCTAAACAAGGAAAATATAGGTGAAAGATTTGCTTCTATATGTATTTAGATTCAGGGACAGACCAAGTCCTTTGGTAGCATTTGCTCTCTTAATCAATTTATTATTGTTAACGACTAAAATATTTATTATATAGAATAGTCAAGATATGTTTCCTTGAGATAATATACAATAAAATCAAATTTTAGATTGAAACAATAACAAAAAGATTATGCTTTTTTATTTTTTTCAATCAAAATTGAATAAACTTTACGCGGCAAAAACCAGTTATACTCCGCTATTCACTGAGGTATATACGATTTATATTTGAAATAAACGGCCAATGATTGGTTAAAAAGGCAAGATTTGCAATGATTGCGCAAGTACTATCGTTGCGATTATTTTGGTAAGGTAAAATTTATATTTAATGAGTATATGAGTAAATAAAAAATTTTTGAAGAGTAAACAAAAAATTATGTTTTTTAAATCTTAAAAATTTGTTAGTTAAAATTATACTTCAAAGAACAATAATATTTTTCTTAAATGCCTTAAAAAGAACAATTACATTTTACCTTAAATGTATAAAAATTAAGGTTTTTCTTAAATGTTTTCCCACGGGAATTAGAAGTTTGTCAAGAATATAATTAAAGTTATTATATCTATAAAAAATATTAAAAATATTTTCTGAAAATTCTACCTTATCATTTTAGATATATCCCTAAAGAATATGCAGCGCTAAAGCCAATGGCATTAGAAAAATCAATCTAAAAAAGGTGAGAGGTGTCGAGCCTATACAATAATAAATACCTGCTCCAGAAAATATAAATTTTGAACACAGTGGTGAGTAGGATCATCTCCACAGGGACTAAAAAAAATTTATTTCTTCTCAAGTAAGAAATATGGGGGAATTTTTGAGAAAATAAAGAAATAATTAAAGATTAAATAACAAAGAAAATAACTAAAATAAAAGGAATTAAATTAATGATAGACCAATTCCAGCCAAAGATCTAACTTCTCAGACACAATCCATATATCCGATCATTGATGCAAGGTTAATTCATTTAATTCATTAATAGGTTGATTATAGCCGCCGGATAAGCTCTCTAACGACCAACTTTTCCTTAGATTTTAGATAGTTAAAGTACGCCCGTTAATTACCCCTAATCAAGAAATAACTGGTAGGATTTTTCTTTACTCCACAAATTTTAAATAACCTTTATAACCCTATATTACCGCAAGTATACGGATTGTTTATTGAGTATAGGGAAATAAGGTGTCGATCCCACGAGGAAGAGTGTCTAGTACCGGTGATTTTCAAATTCCTCTATTATTTGACTGTCACAACAAAGATATAAAGGGAGAAGTAAACCGTCCCTTAGGTAGTAGGATTAAGCAAATAAAACCGACCGCTAGGTGTCAAGACATCCAATTGGTAGAAAGGAAATAACAAGAAAGCAAGTAAAGAGTTAAGATCCTAGAGTTTTAGAATCCCTTGTTAAGTTAGATTAGAAGTTAGTCAAGTTTATTATGTCCCTTCTCCAATGATGTGCTAAGGTATAACTTCCTCTTTTATGCCATCACTTTCGTCAATGGTCATGTGTAGCACAAGCTCTCACTTAAGATGAGCAAGTCACTCGGAATCGCTTTCGCCAATTCCTTAACTCCTTGGAATCTTCCTTGACCTATTTTCATAGAGAAAAGAGAGAAACAAGATAAATAAGCTCAATGAAGTTATAGTGTAAGACCAAAACCAACCAACTATATTCACTACTTTCGTGAGAATATAAGTTAGTGTTTAAGAACTTAGATCTTGTTGAAGGCAAGTTTTTCATTGCTCATCAACATCAAATCATTTATAGTTGGTAGCTAATCAACCATAAAGCATAAGCACAATCTTAAACTAGCAAAATCAAGGAGAACATAAATAATTCAACCACTTCACAATCACAACTACAACAAGTTCATCCTCACTCTAGGATTTGAGAGGCTTAACTAAACATACTACTACTAACTATACTACTAACTAATGAACTAGTGAAGACTACATGCCTCCTCTCTCTAATTCTCTACTTCTTTTTTTCTACCTTTTTCAAATGTCTTCAAGAGGTCCTATTTATAGATGAATTCATCCATAAACTTCCAAGACTTAATCATGTGAATACAAGAAAAGTTTGGTTTTGAAAAGTCAAAGAAATTGGCTTCTTGAATCTTTTGTCTTCATGCATTGAATCCTTTGAATTTCAATCTCAAATGAGTTGTAATGTTGAAGCAAATTGTGTTTTGAATTTGCTATGAGTTGTTTCTTCAACATCACAAGCTTCTTCACGCAGCCTTCATTGAAATTCTTCTGAAAATTGAACTGGAAGTGAGCTGAAAAACTGGAATTCGGCTGCAACTTGCAGCTGTCATTTTCTGAGGATCCGCGAGGTGGATCCGCGAGGCAGAGGTTCGCGGATCACATCGCGGATCAGCTACCCTGCTTCCGGTGAGAGGGATTCGCGAGCTAATCATTTTTTCTACTTGTTGGTTCGCGTTTTGCCTCGCGACTCCACTTTAAAAAGATTTCCTACTAAAAACATTAAGATAGTTTTCTAATAAATAATCAACTACTATATAGCAAAAGACAATAATTATTCCATCACAGTCTCGGATTTGAATCCATAATTCTTTGGAAGCATGATTTAGGTGTGCCCACGCCTAACTATCAGAAAATATTCTGGAAAATAGCTTTTCAGCACCTTTTTCTACCAATTTCTGCAGTTAACACCAAACACAAAAACTAAGTAGAACCCACCAAGTAATGCAATATTCAGCCCAAACAGTTAGGAAATATTAACGAAATTAATGACTAAAATGCACCCTATCAATCTCTCCCACACCTAAACTATGCTTGTTTTCAAGCATATCCCAACTCAGAAACGTAATCAAGATATCAAGCAATCTATAGCAAGTCATACCAATAAAGGCCTCCCACATTCCCCAACACTTCATCAAAATCAAAATATATCAAATTGAAAAATCTCATAAAAAATTTAGTAGATGCACTCATTCATTCCAAGGTGTATAGGGTATAGGATAGTACTCAAATTGACACAATGGAATGACATCACCATAATCTTGCTCATATATCACATCTCCACCACTCAATCATGAATTAGATACAAAAATTGAAGGGACTTTCACAAGATTGTAATGGGAATCGGGTGAAGGTAGGATAAAAGGTCAATTTAGGTGTAAATATGCCAAAGAAAATGCCAAAATCCAATGCACAATTTCTCTGCCAATTTGTACTCCCAAGACAAAGTAGTACTTCTATCATCCCAACAAGTAAAAACAAATATTGACACTTGCCATAATCACAACACAAGAATTAGGCATGAAAGCACGTTGTAACACGTTTTTTCCTCTTTTCATTTTTTTTACTTTTACTTTTTTTCATCATTTTTTCATTTTTCTCTTTCTTTTTTTCTTTTTTTTTTTTTGGAACTGAAACAAACATCTCAAAAAGCACCTTAACTTGTTATACTCGCTTTTCTCATTCATTGCCTTGCAAATACTATACCAAATTTCCATGCAATAGAATTAAAGCATTTCTTTAACATAAGGATGCAAAGAGAAAGTCTAAACAGAGGTCTTAGGCTAACTATCGGGGTATCAAACAAAGAAAATGGTTAAAGGCTCAAATTGGTTCACTAAGGGTAAATACAATAAAGGCAGTTTTTTTCAAAAGTCAAAAATGATTAATCCTAAATGCATTTGTCATCTCAATGCACCAAATTCAATTCAACGTGGTTTCAACATGCATAACAGAACAAGTTCTAGAATGATAAAATCATGTGCGATATCACTCAACAAAAGAAAAAATAGAGCAAATATAGATAAAATGTTCACAATCAAACCCAAAAATCTCACAAGTGATCAAGAATTAATGCCAAATTCAACATATTCATCATTTAAATTCATTGTCAAGAAAAGTAGAAAATCCAGTGGCATGAACTCACTACTTATACCCACATCTTTATTGCATTCATCATTGTTTAGAACAAAAAACTACCAAGGAAAAGAAAATGCAAAACAACAACTAAAATCATAGCTAACCCTCCTCCACACCTAAACCTTACATTGTCCCCAATGTAAGAAATAAAGAACAAGAAAAATAAGCAAAGGGAACAATGACACTTCCCTGAACAAGGAGGGGGGTGCGACCATGCTAAGGCTTAGTAAAAGGAGGCGTAGTGAATTAATAACAGTAGAGTGGTGGGGTAGCAGCGGTGATGTGGTACAATAGCGATGGCGCGGCGAGATGGTGGTGGTTAGATAGGGAAGAAAAAGGAAACAAAGGAAAGGAAAAGAAAGGAAAAGAAAAAGAAAAGAAAGAGAAAACAAAAGAAAGTGAAACGGGAAAAAGATAAGAAAAGAAAAGGAATAAGGTTTCGGAAGAATTTTCTTTTTTGCAACCACTTTGTTAGACGTGGGCACGTCTAACTACCCACGAATCTTCTGACCAACCGTTGGAAATTGAATTCCTTAGGCGTGACTGCTAAGTATGGGTATGCCTAACTAGTGCTGAGTTTTCTGCCGGGCAATGAAAATGCGTTCCTTAAATGTTACCACTAGGCATGGGCAAGCCTAACTAGTAGGAGTCTTCTGCTCACAGACTGAAATTGAGTTCCTTAGTCGTGCCTGATTGGCATGGGCACGTCTAACTGGTTGCTACCTATCACATGAAAATTTCATCATTCCAAATGGACCTATTTACTTAACAAAACACAAATAACACAAAATAAAGAAAATCATAGATCCTCGGATTGCCTCTCAAGCAGCGCCTTTTTTTAATGTCTTTGGCTAGACATAACTGTCTTTACTCAAGGAGGATAAAATCTCGTAACTTGCTTCATTGCTTTCTTCTCTACATAATTTTCATACCCTTCATAAGTAGAGTAATCTTTATGCACAGAGCTCTTTTCTTCCATTGACTAGTGGGTGGTGCTAAGCAATCAAATAACAATTTCAAGTCTTTACTCACTCCTCCATCGTGACCAATTAATAATTTAGTAGTCATCATAACTTCTAAATTCTTCCTGTTATGAAACTCAAATTCTTCCGATATAATAAAGTCAATTTCATTAATAGGAGATATAGAATGAGATTCAAGAAACATTGGCTAGAGAATAGAGAAGATATCACCATAATTGGGAGTTGTTTACTGGACTCTTCCACTGGAGAGATTTGAGGTGGAGATCTTTCATTTTTAACTTCCTCTTTAACTGCATCCATGGCACTAACATTCTTTGGGTTAGCTTCCGACTGAGACGACAGCTTCCTGTACACATGAGACTCCAAACGGTTGACTGTTGTTGCCAATTGACTTATTTGAGTTTCCATATTTTGCATGCCAGATCTCGTCTCTTGTTGAAATTGAGCAGTGCTTTGTTGGAATTGGGCAGTACTTGTGACTAAACTCTTGACGAGATCTTCCAAAGAATTCCCTCCACCAGAAGATGAGGGTTGAGATGATGACCTCACTACATAGTTATAGTTGGGGTAGTCCTACCATTCTTGACTATACATATTTGAATAAGTATCAAACATTGGTGGAGATGGATTTTGGAATATTTCAACATTACAAATTTGGACACTCATGTCATCTTGAAGTAGCGGGCACATGTCAGTTAGATGGTCCAACTGACATATTCCACAAGTGTTTGCGGTGTCTGTCCATCATTCAACTTTTGCAAGAGAGAAGCCAGATCATCTAAACAAGAATCACTAATAGAAGAGCTCTCACTAATCCAATTAGGAACAAGATCCAGTTTATCACTAAAATATTGAAAATTAGCAGCCATCAATTAGTAAAGAAAAAAGAGGAGAAATAAAGAAAAGCTGAAAAACATTAAAACAAAAAATGCACCAAAGAAACAGAACAAATCAAAATGAAATAAAATAAAATAAAATAAATGAACTCAAAAAGAAACAAATAATTCAGACACTAGTCCCCTGCAACGGTGCTAAAAATTGACAGGTGTCGAGTCTGTGACAATTTCACATTCCCCTAAGGTGAACCAGAGGGGTCAGCAGACTGTCTACCCGACTCTCATCGGGAATCAATCAATCACTCGATAAGTTATTTGAATAATCACCACAAAAGAACTAGCAATTCATCCTTAAAGAAATTATAAATGTATACATATCTATTCTTACACTCCAAAACTATATTTAAACCCTCAATTTAAAATAGTAATGTACAAGTGATTAGTGCTTCAAAAGTCTGTAGAGGTTTATCTGCTAAGTATCAGTCTCCAACCTAGGTCTCGAATCTGGGAAAGGAAACAGTTAAAGGGGTAAGCTTGTTGCTTAGTGAGTGTCTCGATAAACGATCAATTAAGTCACTTTCATAATTGGCATATAAACAATTAGCATGTAGGCCCGTTGAAAGGGAACAATAACAATATCATGTATCATAATTTGCATGAGTAGTAGATGCACAATAACACTTTCAGTAAAAGGATATAGTCCGGTACAATTGCTCATTGAGTGCCATTTCATTCATTCCGCCTACTATCCTCCTTATCCCTCCACAAAATTTTAGAAAACACCTTTACATTGATCACTCATTTCAGGGTAATACTCGAGTATACCAAACATTATACCAGGGTTACCAGCGTCCTAACCTAATCCTTTATTGGCTTGAGTTGGCCGGTACCAAGGGCAAGGGCCTAGTTCAACCAGTAAATATGGCTTACAATCATGCATAAGTAATTCACATAGGATAACATTATTTAAGGAGAGTGCGATAAAGTACACACTTACCCTTTTCACATAATTGGAAAATTTCAACATAGAACAAATAGGCAAGTAGCACGTTGGATATAAATAACAAATAAACAGATCGGATCCCTCACCTTTGGTCGTCTAAGTCTGATCTATCTGTCCGGATGGTTCTCTTAACTCTTTACCGAGTCTTGTGAGTAGTCAAGTATTAGGTACTAATTGTTGGAATTGATCCTAAGTTTTGATGATAACAAAACAAAATGATGATTTGGACTAATGTTTTTATGTGAGAATTATGTTAAGACAGGTCCTTGATTCATTGGAGAAGAAAAGAAATGAATTCAAGAAGAATTAAGAAGGGTTTAACTTATCAGACGCAAGGATCGGATGGTGAACAGAGATTTGGACGTCCGACAAATTGAGAAGGAAATTGAGATGGCTACTAGTTTTGTCGGACAATCGTTTCGAACATCCGACAGTTTACAACAACCTTCGGACGATGCTGTCGGAAGCAGGACAGGGGTTCAGACATCCAACAGATTGACTGGTTCTGTTGGACGGTGGGTTCGAACGTCCAACAGCTTCAACGGCTATTTTTCTAACAGCCTTTTTTTTTAACCGTTGAAGAGTTTCTTTAGGCCATTTCTCACATTCTATAAATACTCACAAGTTCAAGAAGATAGAGGACTTTTGCCTACATGAAATACAAGCTTACAAGTGAATATTTGGGTAGAAATGTTCTTTGTTTGTTGTATAGGTGTGGGAAAAGTTAGGGATTGTGAGGTTACTTAATTGGAGGAGTAAAACCTTGGTGAAGGTTGCCTCACTTGTAATAGTAGTTCTTAATTGGTTGACTGATCTTTCAATTGTAGCTTGTTGAGGGTTAACTAGGATAGTTGTAAAACTCCTTAGCTCAACTAAAGGCTTTTAGGGTGAGGAAGGAGTGAGCCTTCATTTGTACAAGTTGGTTAGTTTCACCTTCAATTGAAGAAACTACTAGTGGAGTTTATCCAAATTCGGTGCAACTTGAAAATTTGGTTTGCAATTCTTTTTCTATCTCTTTTCTTTATTTCTCAATTGTGATATCTTTATTGTGCTTAAATTGACATACTTTTGTGAATACTTAAGCAATAGCTTGTACTTGTTTTATTGGGTGAATTCTTGCTATATTTGATTGTTTTGTTAAACAATCTAATTCACCCCCCTTTGATTGCATTTGGGACCTACAATTGGTATCAGAACTTGGTCTCCTAGAGATTAAGCTCAATCAGTTTTGGAATGATCATGGCAGCTAACAATGCATTATTCTTAGAGGGACAATCTATCACTAGGTCACCTATGTTTAATGGGGTCAATTATGTGAGTTGGAAGGATAGAATGAAAATCTTCTTGCAATCAATAGATATTGAGTTATGGTACATCGTAAATGAAGGTCCATTTGAAGCAGTTGTTGTAGATGAAATTACTCATCAGCCAAGACCAAAAACTCGAATGGAATCGACTCCCCAAGATAGGATAAATCTCACCTTGAATGCAAAAGCCATGAATGTATTGTACAACGTCCTAGATGCAAATGAATCTATTAGAGTAAAAGGGTGCAAATCGGTCAAGGAGATATGGGATAAGTTGAGAGATATATATGAAAGGAGTGAATGTTAGAGAACAAAGGAAATCTATGCTTGTTTTCCAATATGAATCTTTTAAAATGCATCCTCATGAGAATATTGATAAAATATTTTGTAGATTCAATGATATTACTAAAGATCTTGAATTGCTTGACAAGGTATACACTTTGGGTGAGAAAAATAGAAAAATTTTGAATGCCTTGCCAAAAGAATGGGAAAATAAAGTTACCGCTATAGAAGAAGTAAAAAATTTAAATTCTATGTCTATTGAATCTCTTGTGAATTCACTAACCTCTTATGAGGTGAAATTAAATTCAAAAACACAAGATGATGAGGAAGCAAAGATCAACAGAGGCATAGCAGTCAAGACCTCATAAGAAGATGTGGAGTTAGATGACATGGCAAGGGTATTGAAGAAACTAATAAATAAAAGGAGTTCTAGAGGAGAAAGAACAAATAATAATAGAAGATAAAAATTCAAAAATTTCAAAATTACTTGGGATGAATGCAATTTCGATGAAGAAATGGAAGAAAAAGAAGAATCAACTCAAATGGCACTTATGGCCTTTGAAAATGATAAGGTAAACTCTAATCACTCTCTTAGTGATGAAGATGATAATGATGATGAAATGCAAGTTCTTATGATCAAAATGCATAAAAGTTTGAAAGAATCTTATGCCAAAAATAAGGATTTGAAAATAAAAATAAATGCTTTATTGGAAGAAAATTCTAAACTTTTTCAAGAAAATAAGAGTTTGAGAAAAGACAATGATAATTTAAAAAAGTACAAAATTGATTTTGATTGCAAAAATGATTTGAAAAAGAAGTTGGAAAATAAAATAAAGTTTTATGAAAAAATGTTGGAGGAACAAAATCTTTTAAAGAAAAGAATTGATGATTAGAATATTTCTCTCCAAAAAGAGAAACAAAATGTTTTACAAAGAAAAGGAAACCATGTTTTACATTGCCAAAATGATTCTATTATTTCTAGAAAAAGAGGAATTAGATTTATTAACCTACTTTTGTGAATGATCCTAGTATTATGTGTCATTTTTGTTGTCAATTTGGACATATGCAAAATGATTGCTATGTGAAAAAAAATATAAGAAAAGGCATGAAATCCATGTGGATTGTTAGATCATGTTGTACTAACTCTTAATAGAAAATTTAGGCTATAATTTATTAAGTGTTAGCTAATTATGTGATAGAAATCTTTATGTGTTATTTAAAAAGCATGAGTGTTTGGTTCTTAATATTAGTTTCAACATTGTTTTCAAAGGAAAAATACTTTTTGAGAAAAACAGGGGATCAGATGTCCTACAGGTCTTCGGACATCCGACAGCATTTTTCTAAATATTTGTGTGTATTGATCTTGGATATTTTGTTGGTTAAAAATAGATCTCTAAACTTGTTGACCTTAATGGACCTATTTTGTATTTATTGATTTTGTTTATTGCTCTTCTATACTTGTTAACCAATGAGGGGGAGTTAATATGTTTTTTAATTGATGACAAAAGAGCGAAAAATGTTAGATGATTTTCTAAATCATTGTAATTCTTATTGAGGGGGAGTTTCTCTCCTTTCTCTTGCAAAATCATCATTTGGTTTGTCATCATCACAAAGGGGGAGATTGTTGGAATTGATCCTAGGTTTTGATGATAACAAAACAAAATGATGATTTGGACTAATGTTTTTATATGAGAATTATGTTAAGATAGGTCCTTGATTCATTGGAGAAGAAAAGAAATGAATTCAAGAAGAATTAAGAAGGTTTTAACTTATCGGATACAAGGATCGGACGGTGAACAGAGGTTCGGACGTTCGACAAATTGAGAAGGAAATTGAGATGACTACTGGTTTTGTCGGGTGATCGTTTTGGACGTCCGACAATTTATGACAAACTTTCGGACGATATTGTTTAACGCAGGACAGGGGTTTGGACGTCCGACAGATTGACTGGTTCTGTCGGACAGTGGGTTCAGACGTTTGACAGGTTGACTGGTTCTGTCAGACGGTGGGTTTGGATGTCCGACAGTTCCAACGGCTATTTTTCTAACAACCATTTTTTTGACCGCTGAAGAGTTTCTTTAGGCCATTTCTCACACTCTATAAATACTCACAAGTTCAAGAAGATAGAGGATTTTTGCCTACATGAATTACAAGCTTACAAGTGAATATTCAGGTAGAAATCTTCTTTGTTTGTTGTATAGGTGTGGGGAAAGTTAGGGATTGTTTGGTTACTTAATTGGAGGAGTAAAACCTTGGTGAAGGTTGCCTCACTTGTAATAGTAGTTCTTAATTGATTAACTGATCTTTCAATTGTAGCTTGTTGAGGGTTAACTAGGATAGTTGTAAAACTCCTTAGCTCAACTAAAGGCTTTTAGGGTGAGGAAGGAGTGAGCCTTCACTTGTACAAGTTGGTTAGTTTCACCTTCAATTGAAGAAACTACTAGTGGAGTTTATCCAAATTCGGTGCAACTTGAAAATTTGGTTTGCAATTCTTTTTCTATCTCTTTTCTTTATTGCTCAATTGTGATATCTTTATTGTGCTTAAATTGACATACTTTTGTGAATACTTAAGCAATAGCTTGTACTTGTTTTATTGGGTGAATTCTTGCTATATTTGATTATTTTGTTAAACAATCTAATTCATCCCCCCTTTAGTTGCATTTGGGACTTACACTAATTTTGGCTAATTTTCTTATTTAAGAATAATTTGGATTGATTCATTTCTATTAATAGATTAACAGTGTAATTTGGGTCTAGTTTGAAGGTCGGGATATGGTTCAGAGTTTGGGTCGGTATCAGGGTAGTACAGGTTACGGGGTGCGGTATCGTTGTGCGACCGGTTCTAATTGGCACGTTTCATGCATGCGATAACAGTTAACACTGGTCGGTAGGTTCTGGGCGCAGTCGGCAACTGTTGGCATTAGTCGGGTCAAGTCGGTACGAGTCGACACCAGTCAGTGCGAGTCGTGTGCGTCTGGCAATGGTCGATGCTAGTTGGTGTGTCTCGGGTGCGACTGGTAATGATAGAGTGAAAACGGAAACGGACAATTGCCTACAACCATGCACGGCCAAGGTCCGGGTTGTTTGCGACTTAGCCGTTTTAGGTTTGACATGGGTCCGTTTAATGTTTAGCGGTTGAAGGTTACCTTCAGATTAACGGTTATGGTTAACGGGTAACTCGCGACAGTGTTGGGTAGACACGGTGGTCAGTTGACAGGTACTTAACTAAGTATCGGTGTCGGGCCTTACCGGCACCAATTAGGTAACCGTCTCGCAGGTTAGACATGGAAACGGCTGGTTCTATTGTTGTGTGCGTGTCGGGACCGAGGTCATCAGTACGTTTGGTTCCGTTTAACGGTTAATGTTTTAGGTCAAGTCTGGGCAGGGCTATTGCCGGAAACCTTTAACATGACAAGGTATCTATAGGCCTGCTTAATGGTTTGGGTGTTCAGGTTTCCGGGTCGTTTATCCAACGGGATTGGTTAGGATATACGGTTCCACTAACAGATCATCAAGTTAGGGTAGTTGTTCTGCTAACGGGTTGGCATGCGAGGGCCGGTCGTTCTGCTAATGGGTTGGCAAGCAGGGGTCGATCGTTCCGCTAACGGCCTAGGCAATTTCAGCTAATGGATCGCATGCACGGCTTAGCAATTCTGCTAACGGTCCAGGCAATTCCACTAACGCTAGGCAAGCTTGGCTCAGCAGTTTCGCTAATGGATCGCACTTCCGACTTAGCAAGTCTGCTAATGGATTGTGCACGCTGGCTCAGTAATCCTGCTAACGGGATGCGCGACGGCTTGGCAATTCCACTAACGGATCACGACAGCTCAGCAATTCCGCCAATGGATCGCATGACTTTAGCCTATCCGTCACAGTTTTTTGTACGGATCATAACATGATATGTATAGGTCCATTTTTTGCCTACTTTATACCGTTGGAAACATAATTCAGATACTACAACTTCTTAGAAGACATCAATATCAAATTCAGTTCAGAAAAGGGTCAAATTTTGCTCTAAACTTACTGTAGGAACAATTCATAGTTTTGACAGGTTCTGAAAAATAGGTCAGTTCATAAGATTCCTGCAGTTCGTAGGAATAGAATCTAATAGTGTATTTTATACCATTGGAAAGCCCTTTGAGTTTAGTTTCAAATGCCACCAACTGCACTTGAATCCAACTCTTCTACAGCAAGATATGAACGTTTTCCCAGTACTGATTCTGCCAAACTGTCATGACCCGAAACTAGGGTTCTTGGCATAATCATGTCCTTTACTCATTTTAATGCCATCAGTTTAACTTGATTTTCATAGCCAATCTTCCATACACATCATTCAACATATAAGACATATTCATGGTCAAATTTTCAGCAAGAATTAATCAAAATAAACCACATAAATCATGCTATGAAAACTGGAAATTCTTAGGCATGCTCAACTAGCCACCACATCGAATTTCAGCATATAAACCAGAAATTTCTTGACATGCTAGGTGAGATTTTGAACCATAAATAAGGTAGATTTTCAGCTTCAAGTTATCTCAATCAAGGCACAAAAACGTTTGGAAGATTGACAAGCAAAAGCACGTGGAATCCAAGCAAGGTCCAAGCAAAGATCAAGCCAACCTTCAAGCCTACAAGTCTTGATTTTTGCTAGTGTTTGTAGTAGAAGGATTTGGGTGTTTTGTTGGCTGGTTTCCTCTCAATTTCGTCCAAGGGTTGTGTAGGGAAGCAAATGACTTTCAAGAGATGAACTCCAAGTATTTATAGGCTAACAACTAAGCATGACAAAGCAAAACACTTGACAACTTTTTAAGCTAAGGAATTGACAAGTTTTATAAGTAGCTTAGTCATGTTTTGATAGGAAAAGTCAAGATGATTCAAGGCTCATTCAAGGCTGGAATTTCGTCCAAGGCAAGGAGCTTCAAGACAAGGATTTTTGCTTGGCTTTTCAATTTTTAGTAAAGGCCTCACTCGCAAAAACTAAATTTATTTTTCGGTCCTCATATTCCAAGTGTGTTTATACTTTGCTCCACACGTGTTTTCTAGCACTTTTTGTTAGATGTTTGAGCATCTTTTTAGCCTTGTAAATAGGTGGAACAAATGCTGAAATTTTGACAAAATCCGCATTTCACAAGTAGGGTTTTAGCACGATAGCAAACAAGGCAAAAACGATTTTTCACTTATGCAAAACTTATACGTACATTGACCGGCAACGTCTAGGGTTTATATGGGCGCTCATAGAGTCTGTACAATAATAAATACCTATTCCAGAAAATATAAATTTTGAATACAACGGTGAGTAGGATCGTTTCTATAGGGATTGGGAAAAATTTGTTTCTTCTCAAGTAAGAAATATGGGGGGATCTTTGAGAAAATGAAGAAATAACTAAAGATTAAATAACAAAGCAAATAACTGAAATAAAGGGAATTAAATTAATGATTGACCAATTCTAACCAAAGATCCAACTTCTCAAACACAGTCCATATATCCGATCATCAATGCAAGGTTAATTCATTTAATTCATTAATAGGTTGGTTATAGCCGCCGGATAAGCTCTCTGACGACTAACTTTTCCTTAGATTTTAGATAGTTAAGGTACGCCGGTTAATTACCTTTAATCAAGAAATAACCTTAGGTACGCCCATAGGATTCAATTTCTCAATTGCACTAAGAACTAGAAAAGCCCAAACCCTAACCAACAAGCACTCTACTAGGGTTTATTTAAGTTAGATCGCACGTTCCCCTAACGTGTGTTAACTTTAGATACCACTAATATTAATCAACTAAACAATTACGGATTTAGCCGATTAAACTGGCGGTAGATTATTAGGTTAATTTGAATACCGGACACTTGACATCCAACAAAATAATCATAAGAATATAAAACAAAGAACGTGCAAATACCAAAGAATTAAATAAACAAAGGATAAATTAGTTAGATCTCATAGATATTTTAGACCGCGTCGTCGAGTTGATATTTGATTAGATAAAGAAATTAGCCACGCATCGCGTAGGAAATTCCACAAGAATTTGCAAGAGAAAGACGCAAAATCATCATCTATTGTTTTCCAAAGGAAATAGCGAAGGAAGGGAAAGCCAGAGAACTATCGCTAGCTCTCGCCTTTTCCCGTCCGAAGTCTCCACACAAAGCCAATGAAATCACAACTACTAATCACTTCCAATCAGCTCTACTTCCGTCTTTTTCCCGAAGTTCTCCAGCAAAGGACTCGTCAAACTACTAGTCACCAGGACTAGTTATTCTTCTCGCCAACCAAGTCCTCTCCTTTTCCAAACGAAAACTAAAAACTATATTAACCCAAATTCCTAGTAATTTCCTAATAGAAATCAAAGAATATCACTTTCCTAATTTAAAAAGATTTCCTACTAAAAATATTAAGATAGTTTCCTAATAATAATCAACTACTAAATAGCAAACGACAATAATTATTCCATCACAGTGTCGGATTTGAATCCATAATTCTTTGGAAAGTACCCACATGCGTGCGAGATCTCGACAATCCAGATTTGGAAGCATGATTTAGGCGCACCCACGCCTAACTGTCAGAAAATCTTCTGGAAAATAGCTTTTCAGCGCCATTTTCTACCAATTTCTACAATTAACACCAAACACAAAAACTAAGTAGAACCCACCAAGTAATGCAATATTCAGCCCAAACAGTTAGAAAATATTAACGAAATTAATGACTAAAATGCACCCTATCAAAAGGATTCAAAAGATACAAATAATAGCAAATCAAAGAAAAATAACTAGTTTATCTATGTTTCATTGTAGTCAAAATTTTAATTAAATAAATAAGATTGGAAGAAATAAGTTCTCTTATCCATGTTTGGATAACTTCATGTCCTGCAATTCATCACTGTGAACAATCTTAAACATCTTTAGTATGGCACATAAAGTAGTTTTTATATGCAAATATAAACACAAAAACCCCTAAAAGGGGTAGCTATCTGTAGAGGAGAAAATCCTCCACCTGTTGGGCCCATTGTGGATTTGTCCCCGGGGGAACCCGTCGTGGGCGAACACCCGCTATGGGTGGCCTAGTGGGTGTGAGTACCCATTGTGGAGGATTTTCCCCCCGCAACACCCATCAGGCTACCCATAGCGGGTGTTCGCCTACGACGGGTACACACACCCACCAGGCCACCCATAGCGGGTGTTCACCCACGACGGGTTCCCCCGGGGACAAATCCACAATGGGCCCAACAGGTGGAGGATTTTCTCCTCTACACTATCAGCTTAAGAGGAAAAGAAATTTACCAAAATGTAGATGGACAATAAAATTTGAGAGATCCACAAAATTTAATTGTCATCAGCATGAATGATACTCTGGCTAGGAGTAAATAGTGTTTGTAAATATATAGTGGCATGAAAAGAAGAAGAAGAAGCAGAAGAAGAAGAAGGAGGGAATAGTTATATAATGGTAAGAATTGAATTTGTTTCATTACTTGAGTTTGATCCCTGTTGCCTCCTGATTTGTGACCTTGACTTGAACTTTCATTGTTAATCATTTTCTTTGCAGTTTAAGAGAAAATTTTCTAAGTATTTTGTGTTTAAGATAAAAATTTCTAAGTATTTTGTTCTTCATCTATTGTGATAAATACATTATATATATGGAGAGTGATACACTCTTAGTGGGTGCAAATAAATATTTTGAGAAGAGGGATGTATAATGTGCCAACCAAATTAAGAATCACAATTCTCAATTATATTTGCTAATGTTAATTTAGCATACTGAAATAATTGTTACTACTTAAGTAATGTACTTTCCATATCAAATGTTCAATTATGAGTTGTTATTATTGCACTAGCCATCGTACCATATAATGGTACAATCTACATAATTTTATTATCAACATCTGTATTCTAAATGCCTCAAAAACAAAATTGTGATTCCAAACTCCTCAAACCTACTTGTTTGATGCTATTGCAACATGCCTCTTTACTAGAAATTAGTTAAACTTTATTTATTAATTCATGCTATAGCCAACCATATTGAAAAAATATTGAAAAATGAATTTCTAGATTATTTTTATTCCATCATTAACAGTAAAAAATGATTTATTAAAACTCTTAAAAAATATCATATAATGACATAAAGAATGACAACAAATTAATCAAAAGGCTAAAATATTCAATTCAAATGACATTAAAAAATGTCAAGTTACCCAAATCTAATAGAACGACAGTAAATATTAATACTAATATGAATTAAAGGTACTCTTAGAACAAAGAAAGCCTTATTGTCTGTGTTTAATTTGTGTTGGTGAGAGCAAACTAAATAATAAAAAAAAAGACAATTTATACAATGAATACGGCATTCTTTATTTTCTTTCAATTGTATTTATTTTGCTAAAATAATTTAGTTTCTCAAAAAAAAAAAACTAAAACCATCACACTTACTTGAAAATGTTGTGCTTTATGGCTAGTTTAATATTAAAACATACTAGGTTAATTTAGATAGGAGATTATTTGAATACAGTTATATAAAGTAATACTATAACACTTTTTATGATGTGACATATTTGAGATAAAAAAGTGGTTGAAAATTATATTTATGATGAAAGTAGAATAAATTTTTATTTTTATTTTTTGACAAATCTATATAACTAAACAGGCCTACTGTTAAAGTTATTTTCTAATGGTAAAGAGCTACAAGCTGTGTGCTTAATAAATAATTTATTTCAACATACGCTATTCTTTATAATATTTGAAACTGATTATTATTTGGAATCTTATATCTGATCAGTATTTAGGGGGACTACATTTGTGCAAGTGACTATATTTATTACAGTTGAATTAAAAATGACTATTGGTTAAAAATGTTATTAATTAGATGGGTCAATTAATTTTCTTCGATCAATTTTACCGGCTTAGAGATGCGAAGTTGAGGCAATTTGTACCAATCTTTTGTTCCTTGTTTCATTATTGCTTTTTCACTCAATCAAAAAGGGTAAAATACAGTAAACTCCTCTGTGGTTTCATGAAAAGACAGGTAATACCTCTATGATTTAGAAATAGTCACAATGCCTCTCTGTGGTTTTAACTAAAGTAAAAAATGGATGGAGTTTATTTGCATTAATGGGACACAGCTGTCCTCACATAAAATATGATGTGATTTGCATTAATGGCACATAGCTATCCTCACTTAAAAAATGAAGTGATCTAAGATAGTTAATCATATCGTGATCTTCTCCTCTCTCACTCACTCTCTCTCTCTCTCTCTTTTTTTCCTTTTTTACTACTTTTCTTCACTTTCCTACCTTTTTTTCCATTCATACTCTCCTTTTTGGCTAATCCCATTCCCATCCTCTTCTTCATTTTTTTTAATTTTCTTCCTTTCCCCCTACTACACCACATCACAATATTCTTCTTCCTTCTTCCCTCTTTCTCTTTCCTATTCACCACACGCATTCTTGATCTTCTTTTTTCATTTTTTTGTTTTTTTATTTCTATTCCTTTCTATTAGATCTCCTGATCTTCATTCCTTTTTTTTCTTTTCCTACAACAATGATCCTTTTTTGGTGACGTGGTGGCAGATTTTCTTTCTTTCTTTTGCTTCTCTTTATTTTCCTACACTGACCCTACACCTCGGGTCTTAAGAATAGATTTGGCACATTCGGGTTGTGAAGAAAGCACAAAAGGGGAAAAAAAGAGGAAAAGGATTAGCTCGTGTGTGTCATGAATGGAACTTTTATATCACTATAGTGTTTTTGAAATCCAAATCTGTTATGTTTTGGCAGACTATTGGCATGAAATCTAGTTCAATATTTGTAAAAATGCATTGGTTTTTCATTGATTTTTTAATCTTTAAATATGGATTTTACTAATCTAAAGTGAAAATTGAAAAGTTAAAATTAGGTGTTGGTGGTGGTTAGGTGGTGCAATAGGGTAGTGGCGAATTGGTTTGAGCTGTGGTTGATGAAGACGATGAACTAATTGAGGGCAAAGTGAAAAAAATATAATAAACTTTATGGAACTTGTTTACAGTATCTATTTGTGTATTAAAGGGAAAAAAATTACATATTCAAATATGAAAACACATCTTGTCATTACTTTTTTTAAGATACAGAAATAAGAAAATATATAGAGTATTCAAAATTAATTATCAAAGAGCATTGTGTTTATGTCACATCACATTGTTGGTGGTATCTAAAAAGATACCGTCTCACATATATTGTGATAAAGTTTAAAAAAGCTCCAAAATCGTCAGTAGCATTCATAACAATATAAAATATGCTATTAATTATCAGTCTTTTGACAGCTCATATAATACTATCATATGCCCATTGATCAAAGCAAGGCTATTAAAGTCTTCCACACTATCAAAGTTCGAATCCTACTTGATAATTGAGACTCGGGGATGGGTGGGAAGGTGAAAAATGAAAAATGAAAAAAGGATTTTGGATACCATGGTGATAGAAAAACAAGAAGAAATTCAAAGGACTAAAATGATAGAAACCTCCTATTATTGAGGCAACTTTTGTAATTTTTAAATTTTTAGCCGACTCCATTACACCTTCCCGTAAGGATAACATAGCCAACAACAATTTATAGTCACCCCAAGTCAATGAATCATTTAAATTAATAGACACCCTTTTGATTTTTGCAAATAAGAGAATCCAACAAAACCAAGAAAACCTAAAGAAAATTGAAGATAAACCATGGAGTTTAAGGTGAGAGCGGCAGAAGGAATAGAGAGCTGTTTCACTTCTCTGCCACTCTCTTATTATTGTTACTATTGCTCTAGGGCATGTGATATTAATTATGATCTTTGAATATTGAGAATTGGCATAGGAAATAAAGCTATTCAAATGTCATAATGTCTCACGTCCTGGAGCAACAACTGTATAACAACACAACAAATAGCAAGAACAACAACGCACGCATATACTACATATATAGTAAAAACTAAAGTCATATTGCCCATCATATACTACGTATATAGTAAAAACTATAGTCATCTTACCCATCAGGGCCCTAACCATGAGGATAAGACCCTTAAAATGGAGGAGGCCCTGAATAAAAATCATAAGGAAAAAAGACCCCCGGAAACTCAGCATTTGATGAAGACTGTGCATTTGATGAAGGCCCTACAATGTCAAAGTCATCGCCATGACTAGCATTAAGAATATTTTGAAGGTAGAATTCGCTGCTCATCAATGTTGGATCAAAATATGCATGCTTGTTAGCACCATCTTGAAAAGTCGGATTATTCGGAGGTAAAGGAGGTGGTGTTGGAGCAAGCATGAAAAGAGGGCCTTGTGCATGCACATCTGGGAAAATTGTCGTGTGCCTCACTGAAGGGTCGTCGTCCGAGACATTTTGAGCAGCTTCATTTTGGCGATATCGATCTAGGTAAAAAGTCATAGGACCAACATAGTTATCAAATCCAAGATTTCCATGAGCATACAGAAGATCGTCAGTAGTGATCGTCTTGCAGTGCTCGCAGTGGCAACGCTGATTTGCTTTAGCAGTGATAAATTTATTGTACTCCAAAACACGTTCTTGGATAGATGATTTGCCCTCTTCGATACCTTGGAATTGGACGGCAGGTTACACCTCATAATGTGAAGGCTGTTGGTTCTTGCAAACAAATGCTCAGGAACCCACCTTGGGATCCTGGCATTGTTGTCATTGTTAACATTGGCAGTACTGGGATTTCTGGCAATGCTGTCTATAGCATCTCTACGTACTCAAATCACCAAAGTTGAAATAAATATAAAACACATGTAAAGAGGAGCACTTTTTAACTATCCGCTCAGTATCTACTTGTTTACTCTCTATAAAACTAGAAGTCTTTAATTAAAATTAATTTTATTAATTTTTTTCTTTTTTAATTGTTTTATTTTATGTATGAGTATTATCTTCAATATAGGTGCACTATATGTCAAATATTGGCACAAAAAAGGGCAATAATATGTCTTAAATAATCCAACAACTATAAACTTGGTATGTATCATGTGAATTCATCAACATCTCAATGGCCAAAATTCTTTTACAATGAAAAATATGCTGGAATTAGCAGCATGCATCCTGCATTATTCTTGTGAGAGATTACGAAATAAAGCTTTAAAAAAATTATCTCCTTCGTTTTTCACGCCAGTTGTCCATTACTGTAAAACCAAGGAACAGTGAGCCTCGACAACTCATGCAGCTATGAGTTGCAATGGATGCCTTGAATTTAGAGCTTGAAACTAAACAAGGAATCCTTTAGAAGTGAGATGCTAAGTAAATCCAAGATTGTATTCAATGTGAATAGTGGAAAATGACAATTTTTTTCAAACGTATTGGTCCCGCAGGTGAATAAGTGAAGTTCACAAGTTTGTCCCCTTCTAGAAGCTTGAAACTTAAGAGACCTAGTAAATTGTCAAAAAAATCAAGTCGGTTTGCTTGTATTTCATTTTTTTTTTATTTTTTGGCAAATTTGTAGAGTTGCCCAATTTAGTAACTCAATCAAGAATCAAAAAATCAAAAGATTTAGTAGATTGGCAAAAACAAAAAAGTTAGATTGCTTGTATTTCATTTTTTATTTGTTGGCTTGTCAGTAGAATCGCCCGATTTAGTAATCGTATCGAGAATTATCTTGTATCTCATTTTTTATTTTTTGACACATTTGTAGAGCAGCCTGATTTGGTAACTGTATTGAGAATTGTCTTAAGTGAGTTGTCAAAAAAAATCAAGAAGTTTGTTTGGCTCTTTTTTCATTTTTTCGTGTTTTTTCAGAGTTGCCTAATTGAGTAATCAAAATTAGGGGTGGTCATGGTTCAGATTTGTACAGGAATTGCAATCGAATTTGAAAAATTGGAACCGAAACCATAATCATGACTAACGGTTAAGGTTCAAGTTCACAAAAAAACTTAAATCGAAACCGGAACCGGCGGTTCAAGACCCATGCAAACCGTCTGAAAATACACTTATCTCCTGAGTAGTTGGGCCTCTTTGATTCAATCAAAAGTTCAATTTTAATAGTCTGCACTCGACTCCAATAATATCTATTTTAGTCCACCAACTTATTATCCCAACTCATTAGTAAATATATTAATAACTGATTTAACTCCAAATCCAATCTAGTCAAAGTGTTAAAGTTAAATTAATCAAAATATTAAACTAGTACTTCATGATATTTTGAGTTTGACTAGCCATTATGACAAATTCACAAAAGTTATTTTTTTAAAGGATTAAGAAGATAGCCATCACTAAATCAAAAAATAGCAATTTTGTGACGACCCTACTTCCTCCTAAGGCAAACCAGAGGGTTCGGCAAGCCACCTGCCCAACTCTCGGTAGGACTCACTCACTAAAAAGTGACTAACAATCCTTTAAAATAAAAGAACAATTCCAAGCCAACAACACTTAAGAATAACTATTTCAACTTACATTCGAACTCAATAAAAGTTGGAAGTTATAACACTTGAATTGCTATCAAACTTTCATCTTACAATTCCCAAAATACAAAGTTTAGGATTCTATCACAAAGTTAAAAGTTACTTCCAAATACCTCTCAAATGCTTACTTATAAAAGTCAATTATCTTAAACAAGTATGCAATGGATTACACAAAAGATCTTCAGAACTAGATCCACCAAGAACCCTTACTTCAAGTCCATCTTAAGGAATAATAAATATAATGGGGTGAGCGAACGCTCAGTGAGCCTAAGAAGAACATGCAAGATCAAGTAATATACACTTTCATTGACCAAGATAAGTAACCACAACTCTCAAGTAAGAACGCAAGTAAGGAAATTAATTACACATAAAGGATACTGGAGCTCTCAGGAGCTAGTCCACCGCTTGATCAAGATTTCTGGCTGAGTTGACACTCCATCAACATAACAAGAGCAAGTCCGTAGAACCCTCCTTGTCAACCATCTCTGTCCACCATTTCAACCCCCCAATCGGGCCTGCTCGTCAAAACACATTAAGTTGGTAATACTCGAGTATACCCATGCAAGTAGTCAGTGAACACATTCCAACCAATGAAACAAGTAAGGACCCATGGCTCGTCAAATCTTCTTGACCAGGATCTCACGCCTAGCTGCGAGTCAATTGACTAACCGCGAGGTTTGGGCGTCCCCATAAATCACTGGTAAGTTGATGAGACAACGCTCAATTGACAAGCAAGTACACGTTCAGATAAGTCATTTCAAGTACGAGTAAGTACAAGCAAGCAAGTTCAAGTTAAGTAAGAGAGGTCGGACAAGATAAAGTACACGTCCGTCTCGACAAGTCCAATAATACGTTCAATTCAAGCATGAAACGAGTTCAAGCAAGTCAACAAATCATGCACTTGACACTCACCAAAAGTGCAATTCAAGCAAGCAAGCAACTTCAAGCTCTCAGAATTGGATCATCTTCGATCCGGTCTTGATCACCTGAGCTAAATGCGGCACATAAGTCCCTTATGCCACTCACAACATGATGTCAAGAATTACATCCCTCTTACCCACTCAAAGTCACTTAAGAAATTTGAGTAATATAACAAAACTTTGGCTCGTGCCGAGTCGATAAAATCATTTACTTTGTTTCTTAAACCACGTTCGTTTCGCCCAAATCAAACATACATATCAAGTCCATTATTTTCAAAGAGGTAAAATTCACCTTTACTAAAATCAATCACCAAAATTTGAGGAAAAAGGAAAGGGCAAAATCAGCCCCGCTTGACCAATAAGAGTGGAAATTTTCTCATTTCTTTTAACCTTTCAAAAGTTCACCATTTCGACTCGAAATCGGCACACCTTCAAGAATGGAAAAATTAGCAATGCTTGTTGATCAAATGTGCATCAAAATACACCCAAAACGGTCCACCATATTCAAAATAAGGGCGGAAGTTTCAAAGAAGCATCTTTTGATTCAAAATAGAAAGTTTCCAACTTTGCACGACCTAGTTTGGAAAATCATATCTTGAGTTTCGAAAGTCCAAAAATCATGAACTTTATACCATTGGAAAATAGATTCAAAAGACTAAAATTATTCAGAAGACACTTTACTAAGATTAAATTCATAAATAGATCAAATTTTGACTTCAAGTTGCAGCTTTGACAATCATCCGAACAGAACAAAGTTAAAAATCAGTTAACTTTATGGATTTAATGGAATTTTAGAAATGAATTAAACTCTAAAAGTTATAAGGTTCAAAGATCTCTGAGTCTAGTTTCCAACGCAATAGACAGATCTCAAATCCAATTTTTCTACATTGAGTTATGCTCGTTTTCCCAAGGCTGCATAGGCAACCCTAGGAAAATTTTCAGAATGTGGCAAGTTAAAGAAAAAATGGTTTCTTTCCCTCAAAAACTCATAATTTTGATTCAAATCCAACATACACTATAGTACCAAGTTGTTTGAGCTAAATCAAGCCAAGAAACATCAATAAAATTCAAAAAGCAAAGATCGAAATTCTAGTTTTCATTCGACTAGCAAGCAGTCCATTTTCTCAGGTTTCTCATCAAATTTCTCCAAGATTCAACCATAAAACAACAAAATCTTACTTAAATCCATATGGGCTTCATCAATCATTAGCCCTATGGTAATAATAACCAATTTTTTAACAAGATTTAACCAAAGATTCAAACTTATCTAAGCATAATGGTCACTAGAACATCTAGTGACCCGATTTTTGAGTAACTAACAAATCTATTGTAGATCGAGCTTAAATCATGTAGATCTATCAATTTCATGGATGGAAATTAAAGGATCAAGGTTGATTTCAAATCTTACCTCAAGATCTAACAAGATCTAGCGAGACTCACACCAAGATTTTCTTCCTAGCTTTCCTTATTTGCTTTTCCTCAATAATGGTCGAAGATCTTCTCGTCTACGCGGTGATTTCTTCCAAAATCTTCAAGAACCCAAGGATTGCAGCTCTTCTTCTCTCTATCTCTCTCTCTCAATTCTCTCCCTTTCTCTCTCGGCTAGCAAGAAAAGGAGGAAACATATGAGGCTTTGGTGATTTCTCAAGGCTTCACTTCAAAAAGAAAGATGGAGAAGCTCTCCCTTCTCTCTAGTCTCTCTCTAAAGGAAGAAGAAATGGAGGAGAAATGAAGTCTTCCAACTTGTCTTTGCCTTATTTAAGGGTTAGCCAACAACTATGCCACATGTCGCACTCCTATTGGTTCATAATATAAGGGAATCTTATATTATCTACAACTTTATCTCTTTTTGCACTAAAACTCCCTCTAGTCTCTTTAAAGTTCACTCCACACATTATTTGTAACAGCCCCACCTCCCCCTAAGGCTAACTAGAGGGGTTAGCGGGCTGCCTGCCCAACTCTCGCCAGGACTCAAGCATGAAAAGATACTAACTTAATCGAGTAAAACCTCCAATCATAGCAATATTAAATATTAAAATTGTACAATACAGTCAAATCTTAGAATTACAGTTTCCCACTCAAAATATTTAAAATCCTCAAGCCAAATTTTAATACATATCCATAATTCTAATATATACATCACCAAAAGAATATACAAAACATTTCTCCAAATTCGAGATAAGAGTCAAAAGGATAAGAACTAGCCTATTTACTGATTCTCACACCTGTTAAGGAAAAGCAAATGGGAATGGGAGTGAGCTAAAAAGCTCGTGAGTTTCCAAAATTCATGCACATGCACTTAAAACGGTAAAATTAAAAGTAAATAATTAAAACACATAAACAAATCCAATTAACACACATTGAGGATACGGGGCTCTCGTGAGCCAATTTCCACTTTTCACGAGCAATTATAGTAATTGACACTCACGACTTTCAATCCAAGTAGACGACTCTTCACGTAACTCCATCCACCTTACTCCCCTACCGGGTCCACAAGGCCACATAATTCAACAAGAACAAGAAATGTAATTTTACTCAAGGCACACGCCAAGAGTTATTATATATCACGCTTCCATCTCCCAAGTTCAATTCATGCAACAATAAATTTCCGACTCTACAAAAGGGAGCAATAAAGTATACTCTCCTTAAGTGAGCGCCCATCAAATTTCAATTTCACATTTCAATCAAGTAACAAGTCAAAGGTACACGCTTTTAATACAATAAAAGCATAATACATGCATTGAAAACTCACCGACAAAGTAGGGGTCGGAGTCCAAGTTTTGGTCAGTTGCAAAGTCAGCACTTTACCCTAAAATAATTAAAAGAGAACAAAAATGAGTTTTCCTAATCACTGGTTAAGTTTAATTCAAAAAGTCGAAAGTTCGACAATTTCTCGAGTTGAGCTGAAAACTTTGAAAAATCATAACTCAAGTTATACAAGTCAGAATTTTGCTCATTTGGTACCGTTTGAAACCTCTTTGAAAGCTCTAAAACTTTTCAGAAGACATCAAGTTAAAATTATGGACGAAATTAACCCATATTTTCGTTAAACATTCTGCTACAGTAAATGGCAGTGCTCGTCAGGCTGGACAACCAGAGCACTTTGAAAATTCGCCAAAAATTACAGAAAATTAATTAACCTCTGAAATTCATAAAAAATATAGTGCTACATAATTAGTTTCAACAGCCACTAAAGAAACTCAATTCCGACATCCGAGCATGAAATGACAACAGCTCAAACAGAGGCAGTTCGAAATTCTGCAGTTTCTGGAAACATGAAGATACAGGGCAGTTTTCAAGATACTGTTTGAGTGACGAATTCAAGTCCAAAAATTGTCAAATTTGGCACAATAATACTTCCATATATCAACTAGATTCATACCAAAGTTTAACTTAAAATTCAAATGGGAAGGCAGTTTTCTACGTGCCCAAAGTTCGCTCAACTCTTTCATCCAAAACTGTGAAATTTGGATCCTTTACTTTTATCATCTAGTTCATACCTCAAATCACTACCAATTTGCCTAATTTTCGAAACCAAGCTAGTATTGAACTTCCTAAGCCTAATGAGGATCAAAAATGGTCACATCTTTGGGCAATAATATCACAAAATAATCCTCAAAATTCGGACAACATAACCCCCTCATTTTCCAGCTTTCACTTTGCAACTTAGCAACCCTCATAACATCAATTCTTGAAGAGCTTTTTGTGGGACAAAATAACAGCTTAACATTCATCATTTAAACATCAAATTCAGCCTCTTAACTAGCCAAAAATACAGCCACGAAATTCAAGGGAAAACAGCAAATTCTCAACCCCATTTCCCCTCTCTCCATCCGGTTTTTCCTTGAGGTTTCTTCCTCAAATTCCAACCACAAATTCCAACATCCACACACACACATATCACCATTTTCATGCTAAGAAGCAAATTCACATATTTGTGGGAGTTCCAAGAGCCCACTCACAACATCATCCAACTTTCCAAGATAAGTTCCAAAGCATCAAAAGGGCAATAAAATTCCATGACTTCAATCATCAAACAAATACCCAACACTTCCACAAATGTACCACAAACCTCAAACAAGGAACCTAATTAAAGCTGAAATTCGAAATTTAGGGTTGAGATGAAGAGTTTACCTTCCAAACAATCAAACTCTAGCTCAAAAAATCCCAAGAAATGCTCCAATGTTCAACTCAAGTCAACTTCCCAAGTATTTCTTGCTTCCTAGAGCTCCTTTGGTTGGTTTCCTTGCTCCAATTGAAATGGTAGCAATCATCCACCTCTCCTCTGCCCAAGTTTGAGCCAGCCAGCCTCCACCCAGCAACCGTTTTTGTTTTTCCTCTCCCTCCTTCAAGCTCTCGATTTGCTCAAGAAAAGGAGGTGATGGAGGTGATGGCTTGGGTTGTCTGTTTGAGCTCTTGGTGGGTTGAAGGCTAGATGAAGAAGCTCCCTTGCCCCCTCTTTCATTCTCCCATGGTTCACAGTCTCTCCCTCTCTCTCCTGCTGAGTAGCAAGAAAGGATGAAGTGGAAGTGAAGCTTGGGTTTGGCTATGGAGATTAGAGGGAGGATGGCTGAAAATGGAGAGCTTGAGGGGAGGATGAAGAGCAATTTTGTTGAGAAAAGGGAGAGAGTGATCGGCTGAAATGGAGGGAAAAGAAGAGAAAATTGGGTTTGTTTGGTCATAAAGATTTGACACGACATAAAGCCCAAATTCATGGGTTATTATCTTATCTAAATTTCCATGTCTCTGCAACTTAATTTGGAGAGAATGGGAGGACAAATTTAGCTAGAAGTTTAATGGGGGTTATCTCTGTTAGGGGAGAGAAAGGAAGAGGAAAATTAAGGTGATTTGGAGGACATCAAATGGATAAACAATCACCTGTTAAAAATCTTAATTTTCGAAAATTACCCAACTAGGTCTTAAGGTTCCAAACCCTACTTAATCTCACCTCTAGTCACTGGATAACATTTCTAACCCACGGTGATCATCCTTACATTCCATCGCCACGCCACTCAACGCCTCAATTTTTTACCTTGAAAAACGTGTTTTCTCATTTTCTGTCTAATTAATACAAAAAGGGCGAATTTTAAAATAAGATGAATGAAATGTTGAAAATATACTTGAAAAATTGATATAGAGCTAAATTAAGTTTTTCTCAAAATGAAATAAATTAAACAAATAAATAAATTGAATTTTCATTTAAATTTTCTAAAAATTCGTTTAAATGTAATTTTAAAATAATTAAACGAAGTAATAATAATAATAACATTATTTAAAAATATTAAGTTGTAATAATATCAAAATAAATTTTTGAGGCCGTTACATTATTAATTATCTCTTACTAGATTTCCTACAACCAATAGTATTTTATTATAATTCTATCTTTTTAAAACCTCTACATATTCTAGGTTTCATTTCAAAACTAAGTTTCACGTCATGTATTAAAATTTACCACTTAATGCTGGCCGATAGAAAACCGGGCAAATATTTCAAATGAAACTTATTAATCGTAAAATGATATCTAAATAGGTAAAAAAATTACTACTAAGTTTGTAAAACTAAGTAAAATAGTTATTATTATTATTATTATTATTATTTATTTTTCAAGAAAGATAAAAATTTGAGAGTCCTCACAAATTTGCTAGATCAAGAACATGTATATTATTTCTTTTTCCTGCCATATGATAATAGAATTAAATTTATATTTTTTTTTACATTTGTTGTCATATTTACTTAAAATTAATTTTGTAATAATGAGTATTTTAATGTAACTAAAAGAATTGGAAATGGAACCAGAACAAGAAGAAATTGAAACCACAACCGGACCGGAACCAGAGATTTAGGAACCATAAACGTAGCCGTTCTTATAAGGGCCGCTTCAAATTTTATCTTTTAGAAGAACCGGAATCATCGGTTTTTAAACTAGAACAAGCAGTTCTGAGACTGTGGTCATGTGTAATCAAACTACTAAGAATTCTTGCTAGTTGTCAAGAAATTAAGAAGTTTGCTTCTTTTTCTTTCATATTTCTTTTTGTCATTTTTGCTTTAACTGAGTTGTCAAAAAAATAGAGAAGTTTGTTTGCCTTTTTTTTCATTTTTTCATTTTTTTTAGAGCTGCCAAATTTAGTAATCAAAATACTAAGAATTCTTGCTAGTAGTCGACAAAATACGAAGTTTGCTTCTTTTTTTTTTGATCCTCTTTTTGCCATATTTGCATTTTAGTGTTCAGTGCATCTCCATTTTGTAGATAGAAAATCAAGAGCTCTCGCTAGTTGTTGGAAAATCATTAAGTTTGATTAATTGTTTTTTTCTTTTCCTCTAATGTTTTTTTGAGCAGTCAAATATAGTATTTAGAAAATTAAGATCTCTTTCAACTCGTCAAAAAGTCAAGAAGTTTCTTCAGTTGTGTTTTTCCATTTCTTCAGAATAACTCTATTGGTAGCTAAAAAATCACAAGCACTTGAGTCATCTAAAAATCAAGAACTTGTTTACTTGAGTTTTGTTTCCCTTTCATTTTTCTTTTTTCTTTCTTGATTTCATGGGTATCCTTTCATAGTCCAATGCAATATTTGGAATAATTAAAAGCTCTATATATCAAAAAAATTAAGAAATTGGGTTGCTTATATTTCCCCCCAGGTTAGAGAAAGACTAGGAAAAGGTTAAAAAGTAAAAAGCATTTACTTGTGATTTGAAAGGATTTAGAAGAGACTATTTTGCAAAGGATGAAAAAGAGCCCAAATGTTCGATTAGTGACCCAAAAATCAAGAACTCCCAAAACTTGTTGAAAAGTTATGAAATTTTGTTTACTTGTATTTGGGAAAAATGCACTTTCCGTCCCCAATGTTAGGGTGAGTGACCAATTTTGCCCTCAAAGTTTCAGCAAGAATATATTTAATCCTCGAACATTGTCAAGTGTGGTCAATTTAGGACAATTGACAGAAAACTCTTGAAACTGGATGAAAAGTAGTCACATTAAAGCATGCTCAGTTAGTGTAATTTTTTGCAGCCAACAAAAAGGTGAAAATTATCTCCTTTTTCATTCTTTTCTCCTTCTTTCTTGAGTATATTCTCTATTTTTTCTAGCCCTAAGTTTTGCAGGCAAAGTTTCATCATGCTCAATCCCTATTATTCTACCTGCAATAACAAATGGAGAACCTAGAGTGCTTAAATGAGAAGTAGAAATTCTTCTTCTTCAATTTCATCAACATTAGTCTACAATTGTGGAGTGAGGACAAAACTAACACCTTGTTGGCAGGGCAACAATCCGAGGTGAAGATTTCTTGGTTGTTCTTTGTAGCTGGTAAGAACTATTTTTGCAATGAACATGCTGGTGAAAATTTGATTTTAATGAATTTTGAAAATAGCATTGTTTTGTTAGAGGCTTTATAGGTGCAAGTATTTTGATAGGTTGATGAGGAAATCTGTCCAATAGGAAGGGTTCTTATACAAGTGGTTTACTGAAAAAGGTGAATAAGCAAGAAGAAATTTTTCATCAATATTATTGTGGTCTTGGTGGTGTTGCTGGTTTGGAGTTGCAGGAGAATAGGCGAAGCAAATGCAAAGTGGCCAAACTGTTGCTAAGACTGGTATGAAATCTTGCTAAATTTGCTAGACTAAGATTGTATTTTGCAGAAATAAATGTGTTTGCTAGAATGCTGGTTGGATAATCTTTTATTTGTAAGAGGTAGGTTTTAGGATAGATGTAAACTGAAGTCGCAGCTAAGAAGTTCGAAAACCAGCTATTGATCGATCAATTATATACCATTTGTGTAAGGAAGTGGGTTTTTTGTTTGTAAGGAAGCTATTTTGTGTATGAAACCTATTTTGTTTATAAGGAGGTCTAAATTCTGACATATGATTCTGGACTCATAATTTGTTCTCAATTTTGCATAGTTACAGTCTCAATTCTATTAATAGTTGCATGTGTATACAATCTTAATGAGTTGTACAATAAAACAAAAGAAGGAAAGACAGAGGATTATGAAAACCAATGGAGCAAATTGACACCATCATTTATAACCTTCCAAATGGTCCAACTGTGTTGAGCTAATCCCTATTTTACATATACTTCTGTTTAACATGATTACAGTGAGATTCCTATTTTGGGGGCGGCTAATCATTTAGTTCCTTCTTTTGTAAATACATTTTTCTTCAACGGGGTTGTCCATGGATTTGCTTTTGTTGATATTCTAGCCAGTTGATTGTCCAATTGATGACAGTGAGAATGGCAGAAAATTTCTTCACTATTAAAAAAGGACAAAGAATGAAAAAGAAGACAAATTTCCGCTATTTGTTGGTTGCAATAAATTACACTAACGGAGCATGTTTCTCAAGTGACAGCTTTCCATCCAATTTCAAGAGTTTTCTGTCAGTTGTCCTAAATTGGCCAAAATTGATAGTGTTTGAGGATTAAATGTGTTCTTGCTGAAACTTCAAGGACGAAATTCGCTAGTCACCCAAACATTAGGGACGAAAAGTGCATTTTTCCCCTTGTATTTTCTTTTCTCTGTTTTTTTCAATATCTTTTGAGCAGTCTTGAATTAGCAGTCAAAAAATTAAGAGCTCTTGTGATGTGTTGTGAAATCAAGAAATTGATAATTTTTTTGGGAGTTGAGGAGGCAAGTTGGGCTAGAAAGTCTAGAATTGATTTGGAGGTATTAACTTTCGACTTTAGAAGATTGAGAAGAGTTTATTGTACAAAGGATTATAATTTTTTTTTTAATAGACGATTAAGATTTTTTATTATTCCTTAAATACATACATGAGTATGTTATGACGCATAACAAGAGTTGATAAACATCATGGAACAAATAGTCATGTATATATGAAACAATAAAATGTACAAAATTTATATTTATTGTAGACAAATATATTTGTATATCAAACACTTATATCTTTCCAAATTATGGTTAGGACTTGAATATTTGAATTAGTGAATACTAGTCGCCTATGTTTGAACGCAATTGTTTATAATTCAAGGGCTCAAAATAGATTACATAGCATTTAAGTGGTTAACATTGCCAATCTTCCCAAAAGCCATATTTTATTTGTTCTTGTCAGAGGTAGAATAATTGTCTGCTAAAGAATGCAAACATTTTAAACATCACATTTACATATTTGATTAATAAATAAATGCATATACAACAAGAAAAACTCATAAATATTTGTTTGTCAATATTGCGTAAGAATATATATCCATCAATATTATTGGTTTGACCTATCATTAACATTCTATGTAATAAAAATTTCTTAATCTGATTATTGTGCTTTTTTTTTGGTGCAAATAATCTATGAATTTGACTTTGCCTACTTCTTTAATCTCATGGTTTTGATAAAATGTCAAAATTTGATTGATTTCCCGTTACTAGTGTAATGGTATTTTTCAGTTTGTCCCTTGAGATTTCATTGAGTATTTACTTTTTCCTACTAGTTTTACACACCAAACAAATTTATACGCTTAAAAATTACTGAAATAAAGTACTTAACTAAAAAAGAATAGAATGCCTAAAATAGATGAATATATTCAAGCATGTTTCTTGTACTCTAATGTGGTATTAGTATATTATCTTCATACTAGGAGTTAATTAGTGATGCCGTTTGTCATTTAGTTAACCCAAATCAATCACCACTGCTTTCCCTTTTATAAGAACAATAATCATTCAAAAATGCAATTTAACTTATACATCAAAGTCATATGTTGAAATGAGATAATACACAATTAACATAAGTATGCCTATTGATATCATTTTAAAATAATTCAAAAATTAATATATACTAATTTTCAATACTCAAAGATCATAATTAAAATCACATATCCTAGAGCAATAACAACAATAATAACATACCAAGTAAAAGGAAATAAAGCTATTCAAACATCATAATCTCTCATGTCCTAGAGCAACAACAATAATAACAACACAATAAATAACAAGAACAACAAGGCGCTCATGGTAGTGCCCTAACTATACAGCATATCCTACGTATATAGTGAAAACTATAGCTTTATTGCCCATTAGGGCCCTTGACAGGTGTCGAGCCTGTACAATAATAATAAATCGACCTAATTGCCAAAGAAAATACCCAAAACCTAATTCCAGGTACTGGAGCAGGGACTCAGGATGCGCAATGAGTTACTTGCTTCACCCTGATTCCAAGGAATATACTTGATCCGATATACCAGAATTAGTTAACTTGTGTATAGTGGCAAATAGGGTCGTCTCCACAGGGACTAGGGAAAATTAGCTCCTTTTTCAGTTGCAGGAAATAGGAGAATTTTGAGAATTAAATGCTAACGAGAGATTAACTAAATAATCAACTATGAAAAATAATTAAAAGAGGTAATTAATGAGAAAAACTCTAGCCAAGGACACACTTTAGAAATGGTTCAAATAACTGATCATTGATGCAAATATAATTCCAATATTCATCAATAAATAGGTTTTTAATTGCTGATACTATCTGACAATTAGTTTCTCCTTATTGTATTGATAGCCAAGGTACGACCATTGACTATTTCCCTAATCCAGAAATAATCCTAGGTATGACCATAGGATTTAATTCCTGATTGCATTAAAAATTAGAGAAACCCTATTCTAATTAATAGACACGCTACGAGGGTTTGTTTAAATTAGATTGTATACTTCCATGACACAAAACCAATTATGCTAGTTGCTACCAGGATTAGAGTAATCAAACAATTACGGATTCAACTACTCTAATTAGCAAATAGATTACGTGAATAATTAAATACTGCGCACTTATTTAATCACACACAATAATCACAACCAATAAAGGCAGGAAACATACAAATACCAATGAATAGAAGAAATAAATAAAAATTGATTAGATCTCATAGTAATAGATGAACCAAATCCTCAGTTGTTCCTTTGACTAGAAAGATGAAATTAGCCCTCCATTAATGGAGAACAACCCATGCAAGATTCGTTGGAAGCTTTTCCACAATTCTTCTCAATTGTCAAAAGAAAAGAAAAGCACAAAGGCCTTGCGTTGTTTTTTTGCCTCTCCCGGAAAGAAAGAAACGAAAAGATACTAGTCACAAATTTCCTCCCTATTCTCTCGGACCCCCTCTCCTAATGATTTCTTTTTCGTCTCCTAACATATCAATCTAATAAACAAAAGAAACAAGTCCTACTCCTATAGGAAAGCAGAAATAAGAATCCTCTTTAGATACAATTCCTCTCTTCCTAATCGTGAATAATATGGAGTACAAAATAGGAAAGTTCCAACCACTATCAACTTGGAATTTGACTTGAATTAAGAAACTGCCCGATGTCTATTCCGACTTCCCGGCTTTGAATCCTGAGCTCAAACATGTCCATGTCCATGTGCAAACTACTTTAAAATCATCAATTAGGCACGTTTTGCTCTAATTTCTGTAATTAACACAAAATACCAAATATAAGTAGAATCAATCAATTAAAGCAATATTTGGTATAAACAAAAGGGAAAATAGGAACAAATATATCAATTAATTGCACCCTATCAACTCCCCCACACCTAGATGATGCTTGTCCTCAAGCATACTCAAGCTCAGAGGTACAATCAAGAATTCAAGTAATTCGTAGCAACCCAAATTAGGACAAATAACTTATACTTCCAACAACTTAATTGGAGTCAAAATATGCCAAATTCAAAGTCCTCACAAGTTACAAGCGCTCATCACTCACAAGTGTATACGGGAAATTTTAACTCTTAGACCGACACCATGGAGTGACATTACCATATGCTTACTCCTATATCATATCTCCACCACTAAGAGTGAATTGGAAACAAAAATCAAAGGGACTTTAAAAGGGTTGTAATGGGGCTTAGGGTAGGGGTAGGACAAAAGTAAGTGAGAAGGTGAAATATGTCAAAAAAATGCCAAAATTCACTACGTGAAAGAAATTTCAAACTCACAATAGCAAGGCACAACTCCTATCCATCTATGTCGCAAGTTTCTTTTTTCTTTTTTTCTTCTTTTTTTTTTCTTTTAGCACCTTTCTTCCCTTTTTTTTCATTTTCTTTTTTTTTTGTTTTCTTTTCACTTTTCTGCATATACAAACATTGTAAAACAACTTACTTGCCAACACTTGCTACGGTATTTTATTGCCTTCAATTTAAACTTGGGAGGTTCACGTAGTTAAACTAAGACATTGCCTTGACATAAGGTTCCAAAAGAAAGTATAAAGAGAGGTAATGGGGTAATAATTACAGTTTTTTTTTTAAAGAAGGAAAAGGTTAAGGCTCAAAAGGGGTCTTCTAGTGGTAAACTAAATAAGGAGAGTTTTTCGAAGAAAAAAGTCAAAAATGGCTAAAACCTAGGTGCCCTTATCATTTCAATACATCAAATTCAACAAAAATGTGGCCTTGACATGCATAATAGAGCAAGTTCTAGAATGACAAATCATGCGCGTTAACCACACAACAAACGAAAGTAGAGCAAAATATAGATAAAGATATGAGTAAATTGCTCATCACAAAACTCAAAAGCTCATAGGGTGGTTTAAACTTGTCAAACTCAGCACATTTATCACCCAAATATATTGTTAAGAAGAATAAGAAATTTAACTAGCATGGATTTACTACTGAAGCTCGCATCTTGATTGTACATTTTATCACAGCCAATGAAAACCAACAAAGAAAAATAAGCATTATGCACACATGCTAGCCAATCAAATCCCTCCTCCACACCTAAACATTACATTGTCCTCAATGTAACAAGTAAATAACAAAGAGAAAAAAGAGGACAAGAACACTTCCCTGAACAAGGAGGGAGAGGATGGTAGACTAAGGTGCGGCAGGAAAAGGAGGAGGAAAGCCCACATGATGAAGGCATTGCATCAAATTCTGTGCCATATGAGACATTTGGAGCTCCACATTGGAAAGGCAATCAAGTTTTGAAATCCACCAAGTAGGGATGGTGGAGCAGTGGTGGCAGAGGAGAAGAACGAAAGGAAAGAAAGAAGGAAAAAGAATGAATGAAAAAGGAGAAAAGAAAAGAAAAAAGAAAAAAATTAGTTTTTTTTCTGTTTTTTACAATGGCCATGCTTGACGTGGGCACGTCTAAAGTAAGTGAAGTCTTCTGGTCAGTGCCTCAAAAAAAAAATTTTTTGGCAATGTGACTCGTGACGCGGGCGCGTCCTGATAGAGTGAAGTCTTCTGATCGGGGCCTTGAAAAATTCTAAATGGCAATATGACTCGTGACGTGGGCACGTCCTGACAAGGTGAAGTCTTCTAGTCTACACCACTCATCTTCAAAAATTGCATCAGTCATCGTGATGTGGGCACGTCCTGACGACTAAGAGTCTTCTGCCCACCAGATGGTATCGAAGTCAAAACTAAGAATGACCACAACTTTGTACTTGCAACCACGTGCCTCCTACCAAAAGAAATTTACTTAAATGATACTTAACAACTTAAACTAAAAACTCAAATAACTAACAACATAAAAAGAATCGTTAGGTTGCCTCCTAAGCAGCGCCTTTCTTTAATGTCTTTAGTTAGACATAAATATCTTCACTCAAGGAGGATAAAAATTTTCAATTCTTTTCATGGCTTGCTCCATATGCTCCTAATAGCCCTCATAAATGGAGTAGTCTTTGAACTCATGAACTATGGTGCTCCTTTGACTCGAGGATGATTTGAAGTGGGTGAACAATGGCTTGGATACTGCACTTAATTCCTCACGATGTTTGGCCACCATAACTTCCAAATTCTCCCTGTCATTCAACTCAAATGCCTCTTGCACAACAGGGTTAGTTACATTGGTAGCAAATACGGAGTGAGACTCAGTAGGATGTTTCTTTACATCAAAAACATTAAAGTAAATAATTTCTCCATCAAATTCCATCATGAGTGTACCCTTATTAACATCAATCTTAGTTTAGGCAGTACTCATAAATGGTTTCCCTACCAAAATAGGTGATGGATTTGGAGAATTCCTGTCACCCATATCAAGCACATAGAAATCAGCAGGAAAAAGTAGTCCTTCAATTTGAACCAAAACATCCTCAATTAAACCCTTAGGATAAACATTAGTATGATCAGCCAATTGAATTATCACTCCGGTTTCCTATAATGAGTCTAGGTTTAGGGAATCAAATATAGATTTAGGCATTACATTAACAGAAGCCCCTAAATCTAGCATGGCACCTCTAGTTCTAGAATTTTCAAGTTTACAGGGGATGATGAATATACCTGGATCACCACATTTAGGTGGGACCTTTCTTTGCAACACTGCCGATACGTTCTCTCCTACCACAACTCTTTCATTTCCCCTTAACTTTCTTTTATTGACGCCCAAGTCCTTCAACAACCTTGCGTACTTGGGCACTTGCTTGATTGCATCCAATAGAGGTATGTTTATTTGCACTTTACGGAACACCTCTAGGATTTCTTTTTCCTTCTCTTGCTTCCTTGGCTTCTCCAATCTACTAGGGAAAGGTGGTGGAGTAGCCTTAGTTGTGATAACCGAGTCAGGAATCACCTCAGGAGTCTTCTTGCCCAATCCTTCTTCTTCTAATTCCCTCTCAATTTGATCCTCATTTGTGTCCTTGGGAATCGTTAGTTTGGGATCTTCAACCTCTTTCCCACTTTTGAGGGTTATAGCACTCACATTCTTGGGATTCACCTCAGGCTGTGAAAGTAATCTCCCATCTGCCTTGGCTTCTAAACGATTGACAATAATGGCTAACTGACTCATTTGCATCTATAAATTCTGTATACTGGAGTCTGTTTTCTGCTGGAACTACAAGGTGTTAGAAGCTAAGTTCTTGACTATATCCTTAAGAGATGTATTGGATGAACTAGAGGGGGGGAGGCTGAGGCTTGGGCTGGTATGATTGCTGAAATCTTAGAGGGCGATTTGGAAATGAATTCGGCTGCCTGTTCCCATCGCTTAAATTGGGATGATATCTCTACCCCGGATTGTATGTGTTTGAGTACGGATCATACTCTCTTCGGGGCGCGGGCAAGCCACTAGCCATATTCACCTGTTCAGCTCCCTCTTCTTGTAACATTGGGCACAAGTTAGTGGAATGCCCCACATTTGTGCAAATCCCACACACCTTGGCTTGTTGGGCATTTTCTATAGCTAGTTGCCGAACAAAGGTTGTCAGTTCGGACAACTATTGTTGCATAGATGACACATCCACTTCATTTACTTTACGGACGGATGTAGTCTCACGGGTGCCAAATTGTTGTGAATTTTCTGCCATTTCTTCGATTAGCACCCATGCCTGGCTAGGGGTCTTATTTGCTAATACCCCTCCATTAGCAGCATCAATGATGTTTCAGTCAGACAGTAGAAGTCCCTCATAGAAGTACTGGATCAATAATTGTTCACTAATTTGATGTTGTGAACACCTAGTGCACAATTTATTGAATCTCTCCCAATACTCATACAGTGATTCCTCAGGGTACTGTTTGATTCCGCATATCTCCTTCCGTAGACTTGCAGCTCAGGAAGCAGGGAAGTATTTTTTTCAGAAATTTTTTCTTCAACTGCACCCATGTTGTAATACTACCTGCTGTTAGGTAGTATAGCCAGTTTTTAGTTGCATCCTTTAGTAAAAAGGGGAATGCTCAAAATTTTATTTGTTCTTCAGTAACCCCAAGTGGCTTCATACTCGAGCAAACCACATCAAATTCCTGAAGGTACTTGTGGGGTTCTTCACCTGAAAATTCATGAAAAGATGGTAAAAGGTGAATCAATCCAGATTTTAACTCAAATGAGGTATGTTCAGCTAAATTCGGGAAAGTAATGCAAAAGGGTTGTTGGGTCAAATCAGGAGTAGCCAACTCCTTGAGTGTTCTAGTATTGGCCATAATGTACTCCTCTTGTTCCGAATCACTAGAGTAGTCAGTTGAAGATTCGACCAATCCAATTGCCAAATTAAGCCCAGGAGATGTCGTAGATGACTGTCCTTCCTTGTGTTTTCTAGTCTCTTGTCTTAGCCTACACGCTGCCTTTTCAACCTCTGGATCGTAAATCAATTCACCTGTGCGGGAAGAACGAGGCATAAATGAGCAAAAATATCAGAAACAAAATAAGAATAAAAATAAAATAAACTTAAAAGAGAGCAAATAATTCAGGCACCAGTCCCCGGCAACCGCGCCAAAAATTGACAGGTGTCAAACCTGTACAATAATAATAAATAGACCTAACTGCCAAAGAAAATACCCAAAACCTAATTCCAACTACTGGAGCAGGGATTTCAGATGTACAATGGGTTATTTGCTTCACCCTGATTCCAAGGAGTATACTTGATCCGATATACCAGAATCAGTTAACTTGTGTATAGTGGCAAACAGGGTCATCTCCACAGGAATTGGAGAAAATTATCTCTTTTTTCAGTTGCAGGAAATTGGAGAATTTTGAGAATTAAATGCTAACGAAAGATTAACTAAATAATCAACTATGAAAAATAATTAAAAGAGATAATTAATGAAAAAAACTCTAACCAAGGATACACTTCAGAAATGGTTCAAATAACTGATCATTGATGCAAATGCAATTCCAACATTCATCAATAAATAGGTTTTTAATTGCCGATACGATTTGACAATTAGTTTCTCCTTACTGTATTGACAGCCAAGGTACGACCATTGACTATTTCCCTAATCCAAAAATAATCCTAGGTACGACCATAGGATTTAATTCTTGAACGCATTAAAAATTAGAGAAACCTTATTCTAATTAATAGACATACTACGAGAGTTTGTTTAAATTAGATTGTATACTTCCCTGACACAAAATCAATTATGCCAGTTGCTACCAAGATTAGAGTAATCAAAAAATTACAGATTCAACTACTCTAATTAGCAAATAGATTACGTGAATAATTAAATACTGCGCCCTTATTTAATCACACACAATAATCACAACCAATAAAGGCAGGAAACATACAAATACCAATGAATAGAAGAAATAAATAAAAATTGATTAGATCTCACAGTAATAGTTGAACCAAATCCTCAGTTGTTCCTTTGACTAGAAAGATGAAATTAGCCCTCCATTAATGGAGAACAACCCATGCAAGATTCGTTGGAAGCTTTTCCACAATTCTTCTCAATTGTCAAAAGAAAAGAAAAGCACAAAGGCCTTGCGTTGTTTTTTTGCCTCTCCCGGAAAGAAAGAAACGAAAAGATACTAGTCACAAATTTCCTCCCTATTCTCTTGGACCCCCTCTCCTAATGATTTCTTTTTCGTCTCCTAACATATCAATCTAATAAACAAAAGAAACAAGTCCTACTCCTATAGGAAAGCAGAAACAAGAATCCTTTTTAGATACAATTCCTCTCTTCCTAATCGTGAATAATATGGAGTACAAAATAGGAAAGTTCCAACCGCTGTCAACATTTGACTTGAATTAGGAAACTGCCAAATGTCTATTCCGACTTCCTAATTTTGAACCATGAGCTCAAACGTGTCCATGTGCAAACTATTTTAAATCATCAATTAGGCACGTTTTGCTCTAATTCCTATAATTAACACAAAATACCAAATATAAGTAGAATCAATCAATTAAAGCAATATTTGGTATAAACAAAAGGGAAAATAGGAACAAATATATCAATTAATTGCACCCTATCAACCCTGGCCATGAGGAGAAGACCCATGTGATGGTGGAGGCCCTAAATAAAAATCATAGGGAGGAAAAGACCCCTGGAAACTCAGCATTTGATGAAGACCCTGCACTTGATGAAGGCCCTGCAACATCAAAGCTAATGCCACGACCAACATAGGAATATTCTGAAGGTAGAAATCGCTGCCCATCAATGTTGGATCAAAAAAGGCACGCTCATCAACACTAACTTGAAAAGTCATATTTTCAGAGGTATTGGAGGTGGTGTAGGAGCAAGCATGAAAGGAGGGTCTTGTGTAGGCATATCTAGGAAAAATGTCGTGCACCTCACAGAAGATTTGCTGTGCACGGTATTTTGAGCAGCCTCTTTTTGGCGATATCGCTCTAGGTAAAGAGTAATAGGACTGATATGTTAGGAATTGGGGCAGTAGGCACAGTGAAAAAATAAAATTTTAGTCCCAATACCTACCAGGAATCATCCTAAGTTCTACATATGATTTAAAGAAGGGAGTATAGGATTACCTTAATCCTAGAAATGACGCTTCTGATTCATTGGAGAAGGCAGAGAATCCTCTGAGCAGTCCAAATGTCCTGCTTCTACTATAATCCACGCGAGAGAGAATCTGAATCTTCTTCTGATTGCCTCAACAATCTATGTGTGTGTATATGAGAGTGAAGAAAGGTGCTAGCCTTTTTCTCTCTTTCTTATTTTTCTCTCTACGTAAATTTTCAGAAGACTTAGCCTCTCTCTGTGTTCTGACTATCAGAAGTGGTTAACAAACCTATTGTAACATCTGCTAGTATTAATAGGGGGGAGAGAGAGAGAGAGAGAGAGAGATAGGAGGAAGATAGATAGGATCAGAATGTTTGATTCAAAAATCAAAACAACGTGACTTCTGATCCTACACTCTATCTTGTATTATCTGACAAATAAGGGATAACTGTTTTATCCTATCTATCAAATAAAACCCTGGAGTTTATTTTTCTTTACAATTAAACCCCAAAGGTTTTTATCTCCAAGTCCCAACTTGGACACACAATTTTAATCTAGAATTCAATCTCTAAACGTATGATCCAATAGGTTCCAAATACACTGGTAATAATTATGAATTATAATTCTCAAAAAAAAATTAGATAAAATAAATGACTTTATTTTATCATTAATTACAATAATTAATTCATTCATAATTATAGATTGTGAGCGGTGTCTAACAACACATCACAATCGCCCAAGTATTTGAAATTAGTCAAGAGAATTTTGACCTAACCTTTCCATGAAAAGTTACAATATAATTATTATCCTTTCACCATCGATATCTTATTAGTCAGGGAATAAGGAACAAGTGCCAATTCCCTAATGACTAATTAATTTGCTAGTTCCCGAAATTAACCTTAGATTAGGTTAACTTGAATACATTCTTCAATTAACCTAATGTAGTCGACTATTAAGGTTAAATTCCAACTAGTGGCCTTTCTGGATATCAACTCCCACTATTGGAGTGGTGAATCCTCTCTTGATCACTCATTATCTTTCCATACTTCACACTACCCCCAATTTCTATTCTTTAAGTCACTCTTGGTGAGTAACAAGAAATAGAATCAAAAGGTAGTGATTCACACTCAAGATACTATGGTGATCTCAAGTCTAGGATCATTTACACAATTTTTCATAAGAGATTCAACCATTGGCATTAGATAGATATCCTAATGGGATCCCTGTGTGGATCACTCCAATGAATTTACACTTTACAATTCTTCTACACATTAGCCTAGGTATCCCTATACCATGGTTGATGAAAACAACCATTACTTACACTAAGTAGAGGTTAACTGTGTACTAGTCTTTCCGTATTAAAAATATCCAGTCTCATTAATACTATGACTAGGGAAATTTAAGAATATTATTATAAATGTGATTGATATCTCATAGTCATCAACTCTTGTGATTACTATCACATCAATAAATATTCTAAGGACTTTATCAGTTATATCAAATATTTAACAGATAAAATGAAAGTTCATAAAATACAAAACTTAATTAGGAATGTATTTAAACAAATAATTGTTTTAGGGCATACATTCCAACAACCTCCCACTTGCACTAAAACAATTCATTCATGACCTTCAGTCCAAATGAAAGTACATGTCTATCATGTTTCTTTTGGGATAGTGCCTTAGTAAGAGGATCAATTATGTTATCCTCTGTGGGGACTCTCTCTATTTTTACATCATTTCTGGCAATGATTTCTCTAATTAAGTAAAATCTTCTAAATACATGTTTGGATCGTTGATGAGACCTAGGTTCCTTTACTTGGGCGATAACCCCATTGTTATCACAGTACAGAGTTACTGGATTAATAATGCTAGAAACCATACCAATTTCAGACACGAATTTCTCGATCCAAACGGCTTCCTTAACTGCCTCCGCGGCTGTAATGTACTCAGCCTCTATTGTAAAATCTGCTGTAGTGTCTTGTTTGGAACTCTTCCAGCAGACAGCACTCCATTGAGAGTAAAGATGAAGCCTGACTGTGACTTACAGTCATCCTTGTCAGACTGAAACTTGTATCTGTATAACCCTTAATTTCCAACTCACTCTTTCCATATACTAAGAACAAATCTTTAGTCCTTCTCAAGTACTTAAGAATGTTCTTAACAACTATTTAGTGACCTTCACCTGGATTAGCCCGGAATCTGTTCGTCACACTCAGAGCATGAGAGACATTTGGTCTTGTACATAACATAGCATACATAATTGATCCAATTGCAGAAACATATGGAACATTATGCATCTTATCAATCTCAACTTATGTCTTAGGGCACATGCTCTTAGAAAGGCTTATACCATGAGTTATAGGTAAGAAGCCCTTCTTAAACTTGTTCATGCTAAATCTCTTTAGCACTTTATCTATGTATGTAGACTGTGAAAGACCTAGCAGCTTTTTAGACTTATCTCTATAGATCTTAATACCTAGTATATAGGCTGCCTCTCCTAAATCTTTCATAAAAAAGTTTTTGGACAACCAACCCTTCACTGATTGTAACATTGGGATATCGTTTCCCATTATTAATATGTCATCCACATATAATATAAGAAAAATGATTGAACTCGCACTAACCTTCTTGTATACAGAAGGCTCACCCGAATTTTTGAGAAAACCAAACTCTTTGATTGTCTCATCAAACCGGATGTTTCAACTCCTGGATGCTTGTTTTAGTCCATAAATGGACCTCTGTAACTTGCATATCTGACTAGAATTCAGCGACGTAAAGCTTTCAGGTTGTGTCATGTACACATCCTCTTACAAATTCCTATTAAGGAATGCAATCTTTATATCCATCTGTCAAATCTCGTAGTCATGGTATGCTGCTATTGCAAGCAATACCCGAATGGATTTAAGTATAACTACTGGTGAGAAAGTTTCATCGTAATCGATTCTCTATTTCTACTTGTAGCCTTTGGCTACCAGTCTAACTTTATAGGTAATCACATTACCATCCATATCGGTCTTCTTCTTGAAGACCCATTTGCACCCTACGGGCTTTACTCCTTCAGGTGGATCAACCAAGGTCCATACCTTGTTGTCATACATGGAATCCATTTCAGAATTCATGGCCTCTAACCATTTGGAGGAGTTTGGACTATTCAGAATCTCTTAGTAGGTAGTAGGTTCGTCATCTTGAATGACTAGTACATCATTGCCCTGACTCACAAGAAACTCATATCTCTTAGGAGTTGAGCGTACTCTTACTGACCTACGGGGCTGTTGAATATCCACAGCTTCCTTATGTGCCTCATCACTATGTGGTTGAACCCTTTCTTCAATAGGTTGTTCAATGTTTGTTTGATCATTTTGAACTTCTTTAAGTTCCATGTTAGTATCTTGAATTTCTTTAAGCTCTATTCTACTCCCACTGCCCATTTCTAGAATAAACTCTTTTTCTAAAAAGATAGCATGCTTTGAGACAAACACTTTGTACTCAGTTAGGTTGTAGAAATAGTATCCTATAAACTCTCTTGGATACCCTACAAACAAACACTTGTCAGATCTAGTTTCAAACTTATCTGACTCTGCCTTTTTCACATAAGTTAGGCAACCCCAAACCTTCATGTAAGATAGTTTTGGTTTCTTTCCTTTCTATATCTCATATGGTATGGAATCAACAACCTTACTGGGTACTCTATTAAGAGTATGGGAAGCTGTATCCAAAACATATCCCCATAACGATTTTAGGGCACTCGAGTGGCTCATCATGGACCGTACCATATCTAATAGGGTTCGGTTTCTCCTTTCAGATACACCATTTAGTTGTGGTGTCCCTGGAGGAGTCCATTGTAGAACTATTCCATTGTCCTTTAGATAAAATAGAAATTCATCGTTTAAGTATTCTCCACCACGATCAGATCGTAGTGTCTTAATACTTTTACCGATTTGTTTCTCTATTTTATTTCTGAATTTCTTTAAATTTTTTAAAAGATTCAGATTTATATTTCATTAAATACATATAACCATATCTTGAATGGTCATTCGTGAAGGTAATGAAGTATGAAAATCTACCTCTAACTGTGATTGTCATTGGGCCACATACATCAGTATGTACCAACCCAAGTAAATCACTGGCCCGTTCCCTTTTACTAGCAAATGGTGTTTTGGTTATTTTTTCAAATAAACAAGTTTTGCATACATCATATGATTCATAATCAAATGAATCCAAATACCCACCTTTGTGTAACTTGAAAATGAGCTTCTCATTTATATGACAAGGTTTACAGTGCTAGAGGTAGGTTTTATTTAGTTTATCTAACTTCATTCTCTTTTCTTGTATATTGAGAATTTGGTTATCAAGATCTACAATGTATAAACCGTTATTCCAATTTCTAAAACCATAAAACACACCATTATTTGAAAAAGAATAACATTTATTCTTTTGGGTTATCTTAAACCCATTCAAATCCAAACAGGAAATAGAAATGATATTTGTAATAAGTGTTGGAATATAATAACAGTTTGATAATTCTAGAATTAACCCACTAGGTAAACTAATGTAGTAAATTTCTACAACAAAGGTAGCAACTTTTGCTCCATTGCCCACACGTAGGGTTACTTCTCCTTGTCCCACCTTTCTACTATCCCTTAGACCCTGCATAAATGTGCAAATGTGAGAGTCACATCCGGTATCTAATACCCAAGAGTCAGATTTGGAAGTAGAAACATTAATTTCAATCATGTATGTACCTATTGATGAAGCTTCCCCAAGCTTCTTTTGCTTCAGACTCTCCAGATAGGCCTTGCAATTCCTCTTCTAATGTCCAGTTTGTCCACAATGGAAACAGGTTGCCTTGGATTGGTCTGCCTTAGCCTTCTTGGGTTTCTTGGCAAGCTTGCTATTGGGTTTTTAGGCCCTTTTCCTTGCCTCTTCCTTTTATTGGATGAACCAACAATAAGCACTCCAGTAGGACCCTTCACCTTTTTTATTTCTTTCGCATTAGTCTTCAGCACATTCAACAATTGAGGTAGTGTGTGCTGCAGATTGTTCATCTAATAGTTCATAACGAACTGAGAGAAAGAATCTGGCAGAGAGTGAAGAACTAAATTAACATTTAGCTCTTGGTCCATCTTAAAGTCGAATTCAGCAAATTTCTCAATTAGTCCAATCATCTTTAAGACGTGTGCAGCAATGTGTGCTCTCTTTGCCATTTTGCATCTGAATAATTTCTCGAAGGTATCATATCTCACCGTCCTAAATTGTTGTTCAAACAACTCTCTCAGGTGTTGAACAATTTCATACGCCTCCATGTTCATATGCTGCTGTTGAAGTTGAGGAGTCATAGAGGCTATCATGATACATGACGCCGTCCTATTATCATCGTTATGCTTCTTGTAAGCATTTTTAACAGTAGCAAGTACATTTGGTTCGGGCTCATTGGGCATAGGCCCATCAAGTACATATTCGATTTTTTCATGGGTGAGAACGAGTAGGACATTGCGATGCCAATCAAGAAAATTTGTGTCGTTTAGTTTACAATCAGTGAGAATGGTATATAGGTTCAGATTATTATTCATTCTACAACAAAATAAAGATAGAGTTTGTTAGAAAAAGTTTTGTTTAATAAAATCATAAAAATTTTCAAAATTATGATTTTATTCCCACTATTTTTCTTCAAATCAATTACCCTCTACAAATTGATCTGGAATTTTTCAAAAATCCATAGTGGCTAGAATCCCATCTTAATTATTTTTGACTTTGAGTGAATCCCAACAAATCAAAATAATCTGAACAGGTAGGTACTTTACCAATTATAAACCATTTGTAATTTCTAGATCCGCTAGGTATCAACTCTTAATTTTACATCTTATGTATTAACCCAACCCTTGCCTCTAAAATTCATGGTCTTGAGTGAATCCCAACAAATCATAATTTTAGTTAAATCAAACCCATCATTCTTAAGAACGTTTCTTATAGTAAAAAATATGTAGTAAGTAAGACAGTTTTGGATGAATCCTAACAAACTAATACTTAATAACCACATTTTGTTTTATACTATAATGATGGAAGGCAGTCTTGATTTAATATTAGATTTGAAGGATTTGTTTCCTTTTTTCAAAACATTTTTAATTTAATTTGAAGTTTTGGAAAAATCATTTGACGGTCTCATCAACAATCATGCATATAAATATTTCAAAAATAAATATAGCATAAAATAAATTGTGGATGGTTGTGGATATTGCTAAATTAATTTCTCCGACCATTAGGGAAATTAATGGTTGACTAAGATTAAATCAAATTTCCTTCTTCTGCTTGCATGGCTTACAATTTCTATACTAATTACATAATTTTCTATCATCTATTCCTATCTATTGTACATTACAAATAGAATATAAGAAACCCTGAGTTACATTCGGGGAAAAATAGATGAGGAGAGAAATTACAATCAGAAAATCAAGAAAAGCAGGACACGCAGGCCCTATTTATAAAAATACAACCATTCAACCATTCCACAATCACATTGGGCTTATATCCACAACCATCCACCATGCATTTATATAAATTTAAACAATTTTAAATTAAAAGAAAGCATGTAATTGCAATCATTCATGGGTTACTTTGGATTTTATATCTCTAGATCCCAAACAACTTTTAAGATCATACATGTGCAGGAAATTTTGATAAAATATGAAATAAAAAATTTCATAACAAATTTTAACGATTAAAATTCAGATCAGAATCAGAAAATTTTCAAAAAATGAAAACTCAATTTTTTAAAAATTTTATTTCGTAGAATTTCGTTTCCAAAAGGATCCGCGACCCTATCCGTGAAGCCAGTTCGCGGATCATGGTGCGCGGATCAGATTCTGGGCAGGATCCGTAGGGTGATCTGCAAGGCTAGCTCGCGGATCTCTGTCATCCGAGAATCAGATTCTGAGACTCCTGCAAAGGATCCGCGGCCTAGATTCGTTAGAATATCTCGCGGATCCCTATCACGCGTGGATCAGAAACTGAGGCTCCCACACAAGATCAGCGATGCAAAAACGCGAACCAATCTGTGATATTGGGTCACGGATCTCTGATGGCCGAGCTACCATGTTTCTGATCCGTGAGTCATATCTACGAGGTGAACCTTGCGGATCCGAGTCACGAACCTGATCTGCGAGGTAGTCTTCGCGGATCTGAATCGTGACTCTCTGCTGCAGCAGCCAACGATTGGCTACTACAGAATCCTATAGAATTTTGTACCAAAAGCATCTAACAACAATTGCACAGACCGTTCAAGTGGAAAAATATATCACAGAATCAACAGTTTTGCGACATATATCAAACCGTAACATAAAACAAATTTTCCAGATTGCAAAACTATTTTAATCAAATTAAAACTGCAACTTTTAACCAAAAATCTGCAAATGTATACATATATATCATCCAAACACATTTAACCCATGAACAACAACATATAAAATCATACGTAAATACTAGATATGGCTCTGATACCATGTTAGGAATTTGGGCAGCAGGCACAGCGAAAAAATAAAATTTTAGCCCCAATACCTACCAGGAATCACCCTAGGTTCTACGTATGATTTAAAGAAGAAATTGTAGGATTACCTTAATCCTGGAAATGACATTTCTGACTCGTTGGAGAAGGCAGAGAATCCCCTGAATAGTCCAGATGTCCTGCCTCTACTATAATCCACGCGAGAGAGAATCTGGATCTTCTTCTGATCGTCTCAACGATCTATGTGTGTGTATATGAGAGTGAAGAAAGGTGCTAACCTTTTTCTCTTTTTCTTATTTTTCTCTCTATGTAAGTTTTCAGAAGACTTAGCCTCTCTCTGTGTTCTGACTATCAGAAGTGGTTAACAGACCTATCGTAACATCTGTTAGTATTAATAGGAGGGAGAGAGGGAGAGAGAGAGAGAGAGAGAGAGAGAGAGAGAGAGAGAGATAGGAAGATAGATAGGATCAGGTTGTTTGATTCAAAAATCAAAACAACGTGACTTCTGATCCTACACTCTATCTTCTGTTATCTGACAGATAAGGGATAACTGTTTTATCCTATCTGTCAGATAAACCCCTGGAGTTTATTTTTCTTTGCAATTAAACCCCAAAGGTTTTTATCTCCAAGTCCCAACTTGGACACACAATCTTAATCCAGAATTCAATCTCTAAACGTGTGATCCAATAGGTTCCAAATACACTGGTAATAATTATGAATTATAATTCTCAAAAAGAATTAAATAAAATAAATAAATTTATTTTATCATTAATTGCAATAATTAATTCATTCATAATTATAGATTGTGAGCGGTGTCTAGCAACACATCACAACCGCTCAGGTATTTGAAATTAGTCAAGGAAATTTTGACCTAACCTTTCCATAGAAAATTACCATGTAATTATTATCCTTTCACCATCGATATCCTATTAGTAAAAACTTGACGAGGTTTTACACTACACCAAATTTTAATATAAAACCTAAACAACCCCGTTTTTTGCAAGTATACAGATCGTTTATCGAACATAGGGTAGTATAGGTGTCGATCCCACAGGGAAGAGTGTCAAGTACCGGTGATTTTCAAACTCCTCTATTATTTAGACTATCGCATGCATATAAATTAAATCTAAACTACAAACATGGAAATAAAATAGATAGAATATAAAAAGCTCCTCAAGTTATAGAATTCCTTACTAGTCTTGCAAATGAAGCTACCAGTTGCATTAATGATATTAATTTGGCTAAGCATGGCGTAATATCACAAACAAGATATAGAAAGTTCATCCATAACTCAAGACAATAACTTAGCTAAACATAATTACTATACTACTAACTATACTAAACTAAACTAAGGAACTAGTGAAGACTACATTTTAGTAGTGAATCTAGCCTTCTCCTCTCTCTAATTCTAATTCTAAATCTTTCAATTGTCTACAAGAGGCCCTATTTATAGAAGAATTCATCCATAAGCTTCCAAAATTCTATCATGTGAACACATGAAAAATTTGGCCTTCAAAAGTCAAGAAAAATGTCTTCATGAATCTTCATGCATTGAATCCATTGAATTTAAATCTCAAATGAGTTGTAAAGTTGAAGCAAATTGTGTTTTAAATTTGCTATGAGTTGTTTCTTCAACTTCACCAGATTCTTCACGCAGCTTTCATTGAAATTCGTCTGAAAATTGAGTTGGAAGTAAGCTGGAAAAACTGGATTTCGGCTGCAACTTGCAGCAGACATTGTCAGGGATCCGCGACCAGGATCCGCGATGCATAGGCTCGCGGATCCCATCGCAGATCCGGTCCCCTACTTCCACCGAGAGGGGTTCGCGAGCTAGTCTTTTTCTTCATTGGTTGCATCGCGTATTGGCTCGCGAATCTGCTCCAAAATTGTGAAATCCGAACTTTTCGTCAAGACTTCTTAGCAAATTATTTCCTCATTTTCCTCATTTGATAAATGAGCATTTAATCCTACAAAAACATGAAGATTTCACCATATTAATCCACAAAAATACACTTTTCTCATTTAAACCATAAAATATAGAATTTCACTAGAAACCCAAATTAATTAGCCATAAAAATATCAAAAACACACAAAAACTAAGTACTCAAACATACTAAAAGCATGTAAAATAAACACTTATCAATTAGTCAGGGAATAAGGAACAAGTGCCAATTCCCTAATGACTAATTAATTTGCTAGTTTCCGGAATTAACCTTAGATTAGGTTAACTTGAAGATATTCTTCAATTAAACTAATGTAGTCGACTATTAAGGTTAAATTCCAACTAGTGGCCTTTCTGGATATCAACTCCCACTATCGGAGTGGTGAATCCTCTCTTGATCACTCACTTTCTTTCCATGCTTCACACCACCCCCAATTTATATTCTTTAAGTCACTCTTGGTGAGTAACAAGAAATAGAATCAAAAGGTAGTGATTCACACTCAAGATACTATGGTGATCTCAAGTGTAGGATCACTTATACAATTTTTCATAAGAAATTCAACCATTGGCACTAGATAGATATCCTAATGGGATCTCTGTGTGGATCTCTCCAATGAATTTGTACTTTACAATTCATCTACACATTAGCCTAGGTATCCCAATACCATGGTTGATGAGAACAACCACTACTTATACTAAGTAGAGGCTAACTGTGTACTAGTTTTTCCGTATTAATGATGTCCTGTCTCATTAATACTAGGACTAGGAAAATTTAAGAATATTATTATAAATGTGATTGATATCTCATAATCATCAACTCTTATGACTACCATCACATCAATAAATATTCTAAGAACTTTATCAGTTATATCAAATATTTAACAGATAAAATGGAAGTTCATAAAATACAAAAATTAATTAGGAATGTATTTAAACAAATAATTATTTTTCCAACACAATATACTTATCAAATCCAAGATTTGCATGAGCATACAAAAGATCACTCAGTAGCAATCGTCTTGCAGTGCTTGCGGCGGCAATGCTGATTTGCTTCCGCAGTGATAAATTTAATTTACTCCAAAACACATTCTTGAATGGCTGATTTGGCCTCTTCAGATACCTTAGCATTGGACGGCAGGTTACGCCTCATGATGCGAAGGATGTTGGTTGTTGGAAACAAATACTCACGATCCCACCTTGGGATCCTGGCATTATTTTTGTTATTAACATTGGCAATAATGGGATTTCTGGCGATGTTATCTACAGCATCTCCAAGTTCTCGAATCACCAAAGCCAAAATAAATATAGAACATATGTAATGAAGAGTTCATTTTTTAACTATCAGCTCTCTATTTATTTGTTTACTCTCTATACGACTAGAAGTCTTTAATTAATTCAATTGTATTGATTTTTTTTCTTTTCTTTATTTTATTTATCAGTATTATAATTGATATAGGTGCACTATATATCAAATATTAGAACAAAAAAGGGTAGCAATATGTCCTAAATAATCCAACAAGTATAAACTTAATATGTATCATGTGAATTCATCAACATCTCAATGGCCAAACTTTTTTTATGGTGAAAAATATACTGGATTTAGCAGTATGCATCCTACATTATTCTGGTGAGGGATTACCAAATAAAGATTTAAAAAATTATCTCCTTCTTTTTTAACACCAATTGCCCATTAGTATAAAACCAAGGAACAACAGGGCTTGACAACTCATGTAGCTATGAGTTGTAACACATGCCTTGAATTCAGAGGTTGAAATTGAACAGGGAAACTTTCAGAAATGATGTGCTAAAATGAATCTAGAATAACAATTTTTTACAGAATGCAAGGCATCATTTTGGTCCTGCAAGTGAGTAAGTGATGTTCACAAGTTTGTCCCTTTCAAGAAATTTAAAAATGGCTTCTCTTTTAGATTGTATGTGCTAAATTTTGTTTAGAATTTTAATTTATTTTTTCTAGTAAGGCAAGTGAGCCTTGAGAAGTAGGGAAAAGATAGGTAATATGAATTTTAAAACCTCTAATTTTTGGAGTCCCAACCTTTATCAAATGATATTTAAAAGTTAAAAAGGAAGTTAGTACATATCAATTTAGCATTGTTGTTATACTTTCTTTGAACTCTATGAGACTATGGCTTTTATGGAGTTAATGACCTAAACAAGGCAAATACAGGAGAAAGATCTGCTTCTATATCTATTTAGATTCAGGGACAGACGAACTCCTTCGGTAGCATTGCTCTCTTAATTAATTAATTAATGTTAACAACTAAAATATTTATTATATAGAATAGTTGAGATATATTTCCTTAAGATAATATACAATAAAGTCAAATTTTAGATTGAAACAATAACAAAAAAAATTATGCTTTTTTACTTTTTTAATCAAAACCGAATAAACTTTACATGCAGCAAAAACAGGTTATACTCCGCTACTCGCTGAGGTATATATGATTATATTTGGAATAAGTGGCTAGTGATTGGCTAAAAAGGTAAGATTTGGAAAGTTAAGATTTGCAACAATCACGTAGGTATTACCGTTGCAATTGATTTGGAAAGGTAAACTTTATATTTAATGTGTATATGTGTAAAAAAAATTTTAAAGAGTAAACAAAAAATTATGCTTTTTAAATCTTAAAAATTTGTTAGCTAAACATATATTTCAAAGACAATTACATTTTTCTTAAATGCCTTAAAAAGAATATTTATATTTTATCTTAAATGTATAAAATTAAGGTTTTTCTTAAACATTTTCCCAAAAGAATTAGAAGTTTTCCAAGAATATAATTAAAGTTACTTATATCTATAAAAAAATTAAAAATATTTTCCATAAATTCTACCTTATCATCTTAGATCTATTCCTAAAGAATATGTAGCGGACAGAAAGGTTTCCCTAAAGCAAATGGTATTAGAAAAATCAATCTGAAAAAGGATTCAAAAGGTAAGAATAATAGCAAATCAAAGAAAAATAACTAGTTTATCTATGTTTAATTGTAGTGAAAATTTTAATTAAATAAATAAGGTTGGAAGAAATAAGTTCTCTTATCCATATTCGGATAACTTCATGTCCTACAATTCATCCCTGTGAACAATCTTAAATATCTTTAGTATGACACAAAAAGTTAAAGAAGAAACATATTAGTTTTTATATGCAAATATCAACACATAAACACATAAAAGGAGTAGCTATCAACTTAAGAGGAAAAGAAATTTACCAAAATGTAGATAAATAACAAAATTCGATAGATCCACAAAAATTAATTGTCATCAATATGAATGATATCTGGCTACGAATAAATAGTGTTTGTAATTATATAGTGGCATGAAAAGAAGAACAAGAAGAAGAAGAAGGGAATAGTTATATAATGGCAAGAATTTAATTTGTTGCATTACCTGAGTTTATCCCCTGTTGCCCCCTGATTTGTGATCTTGACTTGAACTTTCATCATTAATCATTTTCTTTGCAGTTTAAGAGGAAACCTTCTAAGTATTTTGTGTTTAAGAGAAAACTTTCTAAGTATTTTGTTCTTCATCTAATGTGATAAATACATTATATATATGAAAAGTAACACTCTCAATGGGTCCAAATAAGGATAGCAATGGGGGGTCATGGGTGGGGAGAGAAACATGGTGGGGGATGGGCCGGGACAAGGATGGGGAAGGGGGGAGAAAATTTCCCCTACCTTAAAGTGGGGCAGTATACACTCGCCCCATGCCCCACCCCATCCGCCTCGTGTTAAATATAATATATATACATATATATATATATATATATATATATATATGTATGTGTGTGTGTGTGTGTGTGTGTGTGTGTGTGTATGTGTGTGTGTGTGTGTCTTTGTATATGTCATTGTAAATGGTTATACTATTGTGACATGAACCTATTATCATCTTAATTAAGACGTATTAACATCATTTTCATGATATTGAGAGTTTGCTAATCTTCTTTGGTAATTATTATTTGTTACTGAATGGTTTAACATTGAGTAATTTAGCATGTCTTTTTTGATATTTGAGATAGAGTGAATACCTATACAACTATTTTTTGAATCAGTAGATTTCAGATGCGGCAACTTGACTTCTTTCAATGTGGCCTGTGGGGGACAATGAGGGAAATATGGTGGGGTGGGGCCTATAGCGTGAGGCAGGAAGCAGGAGGCAGGGGATGGGGATTATTTGGCAATGGGCCGGGGGGGTGGGGTTGCCCCACCCCATTGCCACCCCTAGGTCCAAATAAATATTTTGAGAAGAGGGATATATAATATGCCAAGCAAATTAAGAATCATAATTCTCAACTATATTTGCTAATGTTAAATTGAGCATGATAAAATAATTTTTACGACTTAAATAATGTACTTTCCAACATATCAAATATTCAATTATGAGTTGTTATTATTGCACTAGCCATCGTACCATATAGTGGTACCATCTACATAATTTTGTTATTAACATCTATATTCTAAATGCCTCAAAAATAAATAGTCCAACTCCTTAAACGTACTTGTTTGATGCTATTCCAACATGGTCCTTTACTAGAAAATCAGTTAAATTTTATCTATTCATTCATGCTGCATCCAACCATATTGAAAAAATATTGAAAAATGAATTTCTAGATTATTTATATTCCATCATTAAAAGGAAAAGAAAAAATGATTTATTGAAACTCTTAAAAAGGTATATCATATAATGACATAAAGAATAACAACAAATTAATGAAAAGGCTGAAATATTCAACTCAAATGACATTAAAAAAGGTCAAGTCACGCAAATCTAATAGAAAGACAATAAATATTAATACTAATATAAATTAAAGGTACTCTTAGAAGAAAGAAAGGCGTATTGTCTATGTTTAATTTGTGTTGGTGAAAGCAAACTAAATTGACAAAAAAAAAAGACAACTTAAATATTTAATACTACATTCTTTATTTTTTTTAATTGCATTTATTTCATTAAAACAATTTAGTTTCTCAAAAAAAAAACCATCATGCTTGAAAATGTTTTGTTTTATGGCTAATTTTATAGTAAAAAATACTAGGTTAATTTAAATAGGAAATTATTTGAAAAAATTATCTAAAATAATACTGTAGCACTTTTTATGACGCAATGTATATTAGATAAAAATGTGGTTGAAAATTATATTTATGATGAAAGTAGTATAACATTTGACCTTTTTTTTTTTTTTTTTTGCAAATCTATATAACCAAACAGACCCACTGTTAATGTTATTTTATAATGGTGAAGAGCTACAAGCTGTGTGCTTAATAAATAATTTATTTCAACATATGTTGTTCTCTATAATATTCGGAACTGATTATTATTTGGAATCTTACACCTGATCAATATTTAGGGGGACTATATTTGTGCAAGTAACTACATTTATTAAGGTTGAATTAAAAATGACTACTGGTTAAAAATGTTATTGGATGGGTCAATTAATTTTCTTCGATCAATTTTACCAGCCTAGAGAGGTGAAGTTGAGGTAATTTATGCTCGTTCTTTGTTCCTTGTTTCACTATTGCTTTTTCACTCATATTATAAAGGGTAAAATATAGTAAACTCCTCTATGCTTTCATGAAAAGACATGTAATATCTCTAAGATTCAGAAATATTCACAATGCCTCTCTGTTGTTTTAACTAAAGTGGAAAACGGATGGAATTTGTTTGCATTAATGGGATATAGCTGTCCTCACTTAAAATATGAAGTGAATTATATTAATGGCACACAATTGTCACTGCTCAAAATATGAAGTGATCGAAGACAGTCCATCATATCATGATCAAAGAACATTGTGTTTATGTCACATCATTGCTCAAAATATGAAGCGATCGAAGACAGTCCATCATATCATGATCAAAGAACACTGTGTTTATGTCACATCATTGCTCAAAATATGAAGCGATCGAAGACAGTCCATCATATCATGATCAAAGAACACTGTGTTTATGTCACATCATTTTGTTGGTGGTATCTAAAAAGATACAGTATCACACATATTGTGGTAAAGTTTAACAACCCTCCAAAAGTAGTTAGTTGCATTCATAAAAATATAAAATATGCTAGTAATTATCAGTCTTTTGATAGCTCATATAGTACCATCATTTGCCCATTGAACAAAGCAAGACTTTTAAAGTCTTCTACACTATCAAAGTTCGAATCCTACGTGATAATTGAGAGTCAGGAATGGGTGGGAAGGTGAAAAAAGAAAAAAGAAAAAAGGGTTTTGGATACCTTGGTGATAGAAAGCAAGAAGAAATTCAAAAGACTAAAATGGCAAAAAACCTCCGGTTATTGAGGCAACTTTTGTAATTTTAAATTCTCAACGAACTCCATCACACCTTCTCGTAAGAATAACACTGTGATAACCCAAAATGCTATATTAATTTCACGTGTGTACTTAGAGAATCTAATTACCTTTTTAACGTATTTTATGAAAGATTTAAGTACATAGGGATTAATTTAAAGCTTAGTATAAGTAAATTTAAGGACTTAATGATTGATAGAATAGGAGTTTTGGGGTAATAAAACAATCCACATAAAACTTTCATGGCTCAAGATTAAATAATTTCCTCTCATGCAAATGTTAGGACACTTGTTAGAAAATGTGAGAAATGACCAAAATGCCCTTGAACTTCAAATAAACTACCATGCAACAATTACATTTTCAGCAAAACCAAGGTATTCAAGACAATTCTTCATTTTTTCAAGTCGTTGTCTTGCCATTTCTTTGCTTAACACCCGAGAGAGAGGGAGAGAAAGAAAATAGGCAACAATACAATTCCATTTCATTCATCTCTAGTCCGAAGCTCTTGTTTCTTGAAGTTTAAATTCCAATTCCAACTCTTAGTCCGAAACTTGAAGCTTGAGAGGAAGCAATTCCATTTTGTCATCCATGCTTGTTGCCAAGTGAAACCGAGAGGAAGAGCTGCCGACCCCTTTTTCCAGCTTTCATTTGTGTCAAAAAAGGGTAAAAATTGCTAGTAATAACCTTCATCCCCTCAATATGCTTGGAGATACTTGATGCATGTTGGATTTGAGTTAAGAAAAATGAGTTTTGTTGAAGAAAAACCCCATTTCCAAACCATTTCTGCTGGAAATTTCCTGCTTTGCCCATGAGGAAAGAAAGTTTAGTTGTATAGCTTTTAAATTCGAATTTGAATGGATCTTTACTAGGAATTCATGCTATATGTCTTATCTTATGTGGTATATGCTATATTGTGTGTTTTACTTTTGAAATAAGTGAGAAAGTTGGTGATTTTGAAACAAACTTGAAGCTGGAATTTCTGCTAAAGTCCAAGAGAGAGGAAGCTAGAATTTTTTCCTGCTTTACCTCTGAAATTTTAGCTGTGACTTGACATATCTTTGCTTAATATATCTTATAACACTTTAATCATAACATGCATGTGGTATCTCACATTATTTAGGCAAGAAAACTTGGTGATATTGGGTAGAAAATTTCATTTGCATGGGTAAAAATATGCTAGCTGATGACAGATTAGCTGATGACATATTTATTGGAATTTTTGGTGAAAGTCCTTGGCTGAAAATGCATGATTTTTGCTCCGTTTTGTGTTAAATATATTGTACATTGAATGTTTGGTGTTTTAAGCAAGTAAAACTGAAATTGATGGAAGTTTGAGAGGTGATTGTCGAGATTTGCTACTAGAAAATTTTATGAAAGCTGGCCAGTTGGTTTTAGGATCCATGCATGAGAATTTTGTTGAATTTTGCTATAAATCCAAGCCTGATAAGTTATATTTTGGTTATACATGAATGCATGTTAAATTTTAGTTGATTAGCATGAGTATTGAAGGAAGAAAGTTTTATTCTTTAATCTGAAATGAGATTTCCAGCTTTAAGAACTTGGTAGAGATATTAAGTTATGGCCTTTTCTTGAAGTTAATGTTGGCTAAATGCTCAATCCTTACACTATGTTGTGCTAGGAATGAAGTAGGGTGAGTGTTTGATATTGTAGATGATCACAAATTGAAGTATTAATGAAATGTTGAGCTGAGTTGGTGGAAGGCAGATTGCACTGCCGAAGGAGAGATGTAGAGAAATTTCAAGTTTTTCTTGAATAAATTGGGGGAAAATTCATAAAAATTGTCTAAAACATATTCTAGTATCTTGAGGATAGCTTGCACCTGTTTATTTCTGAGTTTTACTTGAGAAAAGTGGTTAAAAAGATGGTGTGAGCAAGCTGATTTTCCAGCCTGAGAACCGTGGAGGATCAATGCATTTCTTAAGCTAATTTTCGAAAACTTGGATGATTAAAAAATGATGTAATTTGCTTAAATTACCTTATAACACTATGTTATTGTTGTGTATATCCAAATTACCAACTTTAAAAACTTGGAAGATGGATTTTGGGATGATAATGTTGGAAGGTATGTGCTGAAATTTGTAGGGCAGCTGTGAGAGAGAGGAGAACATATCCACTAGTTTCTTTCCATGTTTTGGGTGAAAAATGCTAGGGTTTTGGCCTAGAACAATCTCTAAACTTTAATCCTAGCATGAATATGAGTTTCATTAAATTTTGAACTGGGGTTGTGGGTAACCTTGGGAGGAAATCGAGAGACGCACTTGATTGGTTTTAAGTTGAACCAAGGGATAGTAAAGGAATTCACTAAATGTCAATCTTTAAGTTCTAAGTTTTTAGTTTAAATGGTATAAGTTTGATCTAAACACTCCATAAAACTTTAATTTAGATTTTGAAAGAAGTTTCTCTTGTTTCCAATCCCATAAATTCATTAAAGATTTGAGTTGACGATTAGAAATGACTTAAAGTAATTGTCATAGTTAACTACCCTATATCCTAAAGCTCACGTTATCGTTACCAAAACCCAAAACTTGACTGTAACGGCCTCGAATTTTGAAAAAAAATATATATTTTTACTTAATTTTAATTTCAAAAATTTGAAAATTTATTTATTCATATAATTAAATCTTTAATTATCTTGTGATATTTGATTTTATCCTCATTTATAATGCCTCATTTGATTTTAACTCTAATTACCTGTAAATTACGTTTCGTAGCATTTATTAGTGGAAAAATGTCAATGGCACATTTTTCGAGGTAAATTCGGACTGTGGGTAAATTAGTGGAGATAAGTAGGAATGAGCACGGATAAGTTGGAAATGTGATTAAATGACTAGAATTGGGTTGTTGAATGTGAATAATTAGGGTTTTGAAATTTTAGTTAAGATTTGGATTAGCCTCCATTAAGATTAGAACTTTACCTAACCGCTAAATCTATCAAATAAACTCTTACCAATCACTTAAAATCACTTCTCCATCCCCTCTCCTAATCAAGATTTACCTCTTAATCTCAAGCCAAATGAAGTGATTAACTTTCCCTCCAAATGGCTAATTAAGATCACTATGCCAACTTTGACTTTTGGGGTAAGACAAGACTCATGTCTTGTCTTCCCTTTTTCCCATTAATTCCTCAAGAAAAAATTGCACCAAAATTGCTCCATTTCTCCTCTCTTCTCACCCAAACTCATTCTTCCTTCTTCCTCTTCTTTTCGTCAAAAAAATTCCTTCCATTTCATCCATAAAACTCAACCAAATTCGCACCAAGAAAAGCTTAGCTAAGGAAGAGGATATTGTGGGCTTCATCTTGCATTTCTTTCCTTGAAGTTTTGCTAACCTAAGAAAGGTATCATTCTCTTAATTTCCTTCTTGTCCAAATTCTTTAAATCCCAAGCATGATAATTAGGAAATGGGGTTATTGAAATGTTCATAGAACTTGTAATTAGTGATGATCATGTGGTGTGGAGTGTTGAGCCTCATTTTTGAGTATTTTGATGATTATGGAAATTTTTGTGGGCTCTTGAAATCCCACTACATATGTGTAAATGCTTGCTAGATGATTAAATGGTGCTATATATATGCTTAATGTTTGAGTTGATGCTGAAAAATTTGAAGAAATAACCCCAAGGAAATTCGGCCAAGAGAGTGAGAGATTAGGGCTTGAATTTTCTGTTTTTCCCTCGATTTTTGTGGCTGCATTTTTGGCTAGCCAAGAAGCTGAATTTGATGTTTAAGTGATGAGTGTTAAGCTGCTATTTTGTCCCACAAAGAGTTCTTCAAGAGTTGATGTTATGTGGTGGATTAAGTTACATTGTGGAAGCTGGAAATTTGAGGGAAATGCTGTCCGAATTTTGAGGCTTTGTTTTGTGAAATTCTTGCCAAAATATGTGACCATTTTTTATCATAAATAGGCTTAGGAAGTTCAATACTAGCTTAGTTTCGAAAATTAGGCAAATTGGAAGTGAATTGAGGCATGAACTAGATGAACAAGCGAGGGAGAAAATTTTCCAGATTTGAATGCATGGGTTGGACGAAATTGAGGCGCATAGAAAACTGCCTTCCCGGTGGTATTTTAAGTTAAAATTTGGTGTGAATCTAGTTGATATATGGAAGTGTTAGTGTGCCAAATTTGACAATTTTTGGACTTGAATTCGTCACTCAAATAACCACTTGAAAGCTGCCCTGTATTTTCGAAAACCCAGAAATGCAGAATTTCGAGTGACCTCTGTTTGCACTGTTGTAATTTCATGCTCGGATGTCGGAATTGAGTTCCGTCAGTGGCTGTTAAAACTTCATATGTATGAATATATTTTGTATAAATTTCAGAGGTTAATTAAGTTTCTGTAATTTTTGGCGGATTTTCAAAATGTGCTGGATAACCAGCCTGACGGATACTGTTGACTTACTGTAGCTGAATGTTCAACTGAAATCTGGGCGAATTTCGTCCATAATTTAAATTTGATGCCTTCTGAAAAGTTTTAGAGCTTTTAAAGAGGTTTCCAATGGTACCAAATGATCAGAATTCTGACTTGTAAAACTTGAGTTATGATTTTTCAAAGTTTTCAGCTCAATTAGGAAAATCGTCGAACTTTCGACTTTTCGCTTTAAACTTCGCCATTGAGTAAAGAAAACTCATTTTTGATCTCTTTTAATCATTTTTAGGTCAAAGTGCTGATTTTACGAGTGATCCAAACTCGAACTCCGAGACCTACTTTGTCGGTGAGTTTTCAATGCATGTTAAACGCTTTCGTTGAACTGCTTGATGCATATCTACGTGCTTCTTGACCTGTTAATTGCTTGAAATGTGAAATTGAGATTTTTAATGGACCGCTCACTCAAAGGCGAGTATACTTTATTGCTCCCTTTTTGTAGAGTCGGAAACTTGATTTTTGCATGTGTTGAACTCGGGGAAATGAAAACATGAAATGTACTTACTCTTGGCCGTGTGCCTTGAGTAATTCCTGTTTACTGTATATTACTGAGTTATGTGGCGTGCGGGCCCGGTAAGGGGAGTAAGGTGGTTGGAGTTGGCGTGAAGAGTCGTCTACTTATTTGAAAGTCGACGAGTGTCACTACTATAATTGCTCGTGATAATGGAAATTGGCCCCGAGAGCCCTGTATCCTCATTCAAGTGTTATTTATATTTATTTATGTGTTTTAATTATTTACTTGCACTTTTACCGCTTTAATTGCCTGTGCATGAATTTTGAAAACTCACGAGCTTTTTAGCTCACCCCCGTTCCCTTTTATTTTCCTTAACAGGTGAAGAGAACTCAGGCGTAGTTTAGGCTAACGCCTTGATCTTTTGGATATTTGGCTTTGAAGCAAGACACTTTGTATATATTTTTGTGATGTTTAGTATTTTAAGATTATGGAAATGTACTAAATTTGGCTCGAGGATTTTAAATATTTTGAGTGGAAACCTGTAATTCTAATATTTGACAGATCGCATAATTTTAATATTTAATGTTGCTATGATTGAGGGTTTTACTCGTCTAAGTTAGTATCTTTTCATGCGTGAGTCCTGGCAAGACCTGAGCAGGCAGCCCGCTAACCCCTCTGGTTAGCCTTAGGGGGAGATGGGGCTGTTACATTGACGACTAAGAAATCTGAGAAAATTATTAAACGACTTCCCTCGCACTTTAAAGCTCTTTAGCACTTTAAATTTCACATTTTAGAGTTATACCTAAAACTCCTAAGTCTAGAATAAAGACAACTAGGAATCTGGGAGAAAACTAAACGATATCGCCTTAAATGACTTTAATCGACTTAAATTTGTTATATTCATAACTAATAGTTACTAAATGAAATATACTTGGATAAAGCTCTGAATGATTGTGGTTGTGTATAACTTCAGGAGTTGAAAGTGCCCAAGACTATCCACCTAAGAACGAGGTTTAAAACTGCAACTTGTTGGTGAGTATCCAAGTGCATGTTAATTGTACTTGACTTGTTGTGAATGAATTTGCTTGAATTTGTTATGCCCCTTAGAAGGCAAGCGTGTACTCTATCGCGCTTGAACTCCTTGAAGCAAGTAAATGGTCATTGAATGTGATTGATTGAAATTCCTTGAACTTGTGAACTTGAGCTTGCATTGTGTTGGCTGGAGTATTGACTCGCCAACTTAAATTGAAATTGTCATGACTCAATTGATTGATTGCTATTGAATAAGGGCTGTCCGGAGCTAAGTGCTACGTTTGTTAGGGCGGGAGCCACCTCTAGAGTCCGTGCAGTACCTAAATTGTGGGGACGCCCAAACTCATTGGTAAGTCACTTAACTCGGGCCGGCAAGGGCTTGGTTGAGGGACTTGACGAGCCATGGGACTAATTGTTTGTCGATTGGAGCGTGTGTCGCCGACTCGGTGTACTCGAGTATTACCAATTAAACTGTTTGGAGTGCGGGCCCAGTAGGGGTGAAACGGTGGACAGAGAAAGGCATAAAGTGGTGATCTACGAAAATTGTTATTGCTTGGTTGACGGAGTGTCAACGATTGAAATGATGTTCCAAAACCATTTGAAAAAATCGGCTATGGATTAGCTCCTGAAAGTTCCTGTGTACTTTTAAATGTGTGTTTGCTCCCTTCTTGAGCTATACTTGAACTTTATGGCTATCGTACTTGTTTAAAGTAATTGGTACTTTTATTAGCATACTTGCTTGTCTGTATGTTTTCTTGGCTTCATTGAGCTTACGCTCACCCCATTAAGTTTGTTATTCCTTAACAGGAATTTGAAGTGAAGAGTTTTGGTGGCCATAGTCTTGATCAACCCTTGTCTAAGCATTTTGTATCTTTTGAGCTACTTTTGAATGTAAGGAAGTACTTGGGAGGTACTTAAAGTACTTTAGTTAGTAGATGAAATACTGTACCCAAATAGTGGAATTTGGTATATTGAGCATTTCTTGATTTTGACGGTCTTGTTTATATTTTGAGTTTCTTAGTGAGTCTGGAGAGAGTAAGGCAGGCGGCCCACTGAACCCTTTGGTTCGCCTTAGGGGGAGGTGAGGTTGTCACAAACATAGCCAACAAGGATTTACTGTCACCTCAAGTCAATGAATCACTTAAATTAGTAGACACCCATTTGATTTTTGCAAATAAGAGAATCCAACAAAACCACCAAAACCCAAAGAAAATCGAAGAGAAACCATGGAGTTTGAGGTGAGAGCGAGAGGAGGAATAGAGAGCTGCTTCGCTTCTCTGCCACTCTCTTATTATTGTTGCTATTGCTCTGGGACATGTGATATTAATTATGATCTTTGAGTATTGAAAATCAGCATAGGAAATAAAGCTATTCAAACATCATAATGTCTCACATCCTGGAGCAGCAACTGTAATAACAACATAACAAATAATAAGAACAACAAGGCATGCAGGATTGTACCTTAACTGTATAGCATATACTACATACACAGTGGAAACTATAGTCATATTGCCCATCAGCTACTACATACACAGTGGAAACTATAGTCATATTGCCCATCAGGGCCCTGACCATGAGGACCCATGAAATTGAGGAGAGCTTGAATAAAAATCATAGGGAAAAAAGACCCCTGGAAACTTAGTATTTGATGAAGGCCCGGCATTTGATGAAGGCCCTACAATGTCAAAGCCATCGCCATGACCAACACAACGAATATTCTGAAGTTAGAATTCGCTGCTCGTTAATGTTATCAAAAAATGCATGCTGGTCAGCACCACCTTGAAAAGTCGGATTATTCATAGGTAAAGGAGGTAGTGTTGTTGTAAGCATGAAAGGAGATAGTGTCTCACTTCCTGGAGCAGCAACTATAATAACAAAACAACAAATAACAAAAACAACAAGGCACTCATGGTAGTGCCTCAACTATATAGCGTATACTACATATAGAGTGAAAACTATACTCATATTGCCGATCAAGGCCATGAACATGAGGATAAGGCCCATGAAATGGAGGAGGCCCTGAATAAAAATCATAGGTAGACAAAACCACTGGAAACTTAGCATTTGATGAAGACTCGGCATTTGATGAAGCCCTTGCAACATCAAAGCCATCGTCACGACCAACACTATGAATATTTTGAAGGTAGAATCTACTGCTCAACAATGTTAGACCAAAAAATGCATGCTCGTCAGCACCACCTTGAAAAGTCAGATTATTCAAAGGTAAAGGAGGTGGTGTTGAAGCAAGCATGGAATGAGGGCCTTGTGCATCCACATCTGGGAAAAATGTCATGCGCCTCATAGAAGGGTCGTCATCCACAGCATTTTGAGCAGCTTCATTTTGGCGATATCGCTCTAGGTAAAAGTCATAGGACCAACATAGTTATCAAATCCAAGATTTGCATGAGCATATAGAAGATCCTCAGTAGTGATGGTCTTGCGATGCTCGCTGCGGTAATGCTGATTTGCTTCAGCGGTGATAAATTTAATGTACTCCGAAGCACATTCTTGGATGATTGATTTGGCCTCTTCAGATATGTTGGCATTGGACGACAAGTTACACCTCATAATACGAATATGTTGCTTATTTGAAACAAATGCTCGGGAGCCCATCTTGGGATCCTGGCATTGTTGTCGTTGTTAACATTGGCGGTACTGGGATTTCTAGCCACATTATCTATAGCATCTCTAGGTTCTCAAGTCACCGAAGTTGAAATAAATATAAAACACGTGCAGAGAAGAGCACCTTTTAACTATTCGCTCACTGTCTATTTGTTTACTCTCTATACAACTAGAAGTCTTTAATTAATTCAATTTTATTGATTTTTTCTTTTTTATAATTGTTTTATTTCATGTATCTGTATTATCATCGATATAGGTGCACTATATATCAAATATTGGCACAAAAAGGGCAACAATATGTCTTAAATACTCCAATAAGTATAAACTTAATATGTATCATGCGAATTCATCAACATCTCAATGGCCAAACTTCTTTTACAATGAAAAATACGCTGGAATTAGTAATATGCATCCTGCATTATTCTCGTGAGAGATTACCAAATAAAGCTTTAAAAAATTATCTCCTTCATTTTTCACGTCAATTGTCCATTACTATAAATGTGATAGCCCCACCTCCTCCTAAGGTGAATCAAAGGGTTCGGCGGACCGCCTGCCCAACTCTCGCCGGGACTTACTACGAATTCCCAAATATCGATCCAAACATTCATTCGTAAAGTCATCATTAAAAGTTATTAAAATTACTAATAAATTCTCACAAAATACAAACCCCAAAATTTCATCAAAATTACATTGATAATAACTCCAAAATACCATAAACCATCAAATTCATCCATTAATTTCAATCTTATACAAAATGAGGAAATCCTACAAAAGTACTAACTTTCTCAATTCACGTCCTCACCCTCAAACCCCAAGGAAAACAAATTGGAGTGAGCTAACGCTCAGTGAGGCCAAGAGAAACATGCACAGGCAACTCAAAGCAATTAAAGAAATTAATGAAACAATAAAAGAGCAAAATAGTTAATAAAACAATTAAATAGTACAATTTTGAAGGATATAGTTGGCCGGTTCCACATTTCCATAATTCTCTGCAATTATTTTCTTCACCAGCATCAATTCAAGTCACATGTTGACACTCCGTCAATCACTCACTCTCACAGTCCAAATTCACCACTTTTATCCCTCTCCGCCTCACTTACACCCCCTTGACCGACCAACTCCTAAATTTAAACAATGGATTGGCAACCCACTATGAGTATGCCAAGTCGTGGACTCATTCCAACCGACGTGCTTTAAACAGTAATAACCCATGGTTCACTCATCCCTTGCCCTAGCCCCTGTTGTCTGACAAGGTGAAGGGATTCCAATGAGTTTCAAGGCCCCACAGCTTATAAATAAAACAATTAGTTCAAGCAACTCAAGCGGCCATTCGCTAACATTTTAAATGCTTGAATTCACTTAGAGGCAATTCAAAAAAGGTGAGCGCGATAAAGTACACACTCACCGAGGCACACAAGCATGCTTTCAATTTATTTACATTAGCTAACATGCACTTAGAGCTGTTATCGAGTCGAGCCGAGCCCGAGCTCCTGAAGTTCGAGCTCGCCGATAATGTTATCGAGCTGGCTCGAAGCTCGCCGATAACGCTATCGAAGCTAAAATTGAGCTCGACTCTACTGCTTAAGGCTCAAGGCTCGACCGTAAGGCTCGGCTCTAAGGCTCGACTGACTCTAAGTCTCGGCTCGGTTAAGGCTCGACTGCTAAGCTCGAACTCAACTCGATTCGATTAACAAAATGAATTCTAAATTAAACTCCCATTTAAATTCTATAACAATTCTCCAGTTAAAATGAACTCTATAACAATTCTCCAATTAAATTTAGTTGCTATGGCACTATCTTCCATGTATTGTTAGCCAATGATTCATATATTCTTCATTAGTCCATAAGGTTCTAGCTAATTCTTAGTCACTTTAATGTTCAACAACTTGTAACTGTAAAATTGTTTACTTGACAAACAAACGGAACCTAAGAATGTTCAATTATTAATGACTTGAAACTGAGTTAAATGAAATTCACGCTTGGAATGAACAATATATGCAATTGATCATTGGATACCAACAATATATGCAATTATCATTGGAATGAGCTGTGTTAGTGATGTGTTTCGAAAATAATTGGAATCAATTATACCCCACTAGATGAAAAGTGGATTCACTAATACTATCTTGACTTTATATTGACAATTGAAAAATCATTGTCGATTCTCTTTTACAATTAAAGACTAAAATAACAAATTCGAGCCTATCGAGCCACTATCGAAGCCACTATCGAGCCGAAGCTTATCGAGCCACCATCGAGCCCCTCAAAGTCGAGCCTATCGAGTTACTATCGAAGCCGAAGCTCTACACGATAATGATGGAGTTCGGAGCTCGTTTACTCAAATAAACGAGCCGAGCTCGAGCCTTAACGAGCTCACGAGCTGCTCGACTCGAATAACAGCTCTACATGCACTTGAACACTCACCAATAGTCAAGAGTAAGTGAGAGCAATTCACGAGATCAATCAAGGTTCTCGGTGTCCACGTGATTACCTAAGAGATGCACAATCAAAATTACCTAAGTATGCATTCAAGGTCAATTTTCAAATAGTTAAGCTTTTTGATTCCAAATTAAAAGGAATCTCATGAAATTGGAAAATCTATTTTTCCAAAATTGGAATGGTGTACAAACACTCAAAAGATTACGCCTGAAAACCAGGAAATGTTTCCAAGGCATTTTTAAACTTTCGTCGCCTCCTTGGAGAAATTTCAATTTTGCATGACGTTCTTTGAAAAATCATAACTTGAGTTCTATAAGTCCAAAATTTGCAAGGTTGGTACCGTTGGAAACCTCATTTAAAGTTCTAAAACTTTGTAGAAGGCACAAGGATAAAATTATGGACAAAACTGCCCATATTTTTGAGTTAAGTTCAGCTACAATATAAAACAGAACATAACAGGTTGGTTTTCCAGCAGATTTGAAAATTCACCAAAAATTATAGGAAATGAATTGGCCTCTGAAATTTACACAGTTTAAATTCCTATGTATGAAGTTTCAAACTCCACTAACAGCACTTGATTCTGACTCTCGAGAAGGAAATTATAATTGTTCAAACAAGGCAGGTTTGAAATTCTGAGTTTTCTGATTTCCAGATTTGCAGAGCATGATTCTAAGCCTCATTTTAGTGACGGTTTCTTTCCCAAAAATTACCAAATTTGGTACACCAATTCTATCATATATATTCTAGGTTCATACCAAAATTCAATCAAAAAATCCCTCGGGAAGATAGCTTTCTAATCGCCCAAAGTTCACTCAGTGAATTGCCTCAAACCAGTGAAGTTTTGATCTTCTTCTTCTAATCACCCCTAACATACCTAAACTACCACCAAATGACCCCATTTTCGAAACCAAGATAGTTTTAACCTTTCTAAACCCAATGGTGATCAGAAATGATAATGGCTTTTATCAAATTTTAGCACAAAACAGGCCCACAAATTCGGACAGCAAGCTTGCTCAATTTCCAGCTTTTCTTGTTCCAACTAAGCCACCAATTTTGCTAAAACATTGAAGGGATTTGTGTGGGACAAAATAACAACTTAACCCTCAATATTTAAGCCTCACATTTAGCTTTCAAGCTTGCCAAAAACACAGCCAAAAGACTAAGGGAAACAGCAAATTCTTTTCTCCTCATTTCCTCTTCCTAATCGGTTTTTCCTTGAGGTTTTCCTACCACATTCAAGCCATCCATTTTACATAGAACTACAAACAATACATCATTTATCATGTTAGGAATTAAATTTTCATACTTGTGGGAGTCCAAGAGCCCACTCAATCACCATAATCAAGAAAATGCAAGATCAAGAAGCTTAGCACCTTAAATTTCAAAACCAACACAATACTCAAATTCAATGCCAAACATCAAGGTTCTAGTAACCTATCAACCTCCCAAACCTAATGTCATGCTTGGAAATGTAAGAAATGAACAAAGATGAGAGCTTTAGGATTTTACCTCTTCTAAGAAGTTAGCAAAATTCACCCAAAGAAAGCTAGCCTTAACCTTCCCAAGAGTTTCCTCCTAAGTGTTCTTCACCAAAGCTCCAAGCTTGCCAAGATTAATGCAAGTTTGTGGGGGAAATTTAGGGAAGAATGGAAGAAGAAATTGATGAAACCACAAAGGGAAGAGGGGAGGGGTAGTTCGGCTGAGAGAGAGAAGAGAGAGGTGGGTTTTTGTGTTAATTTTGGTGAATTAATTTGAAGGAAAGAAAGACAAGACATAAAGCTTGTTTGTTGGCACAAAAGTCAACTTAAGAATAGTAACTCTTTTGCTAGCAATTTTTGGAGGGAAAATAATTATCTCTCTTAGCTAAAGATTAAAGGGTTAAATTCGGTTAGGGGGAAGAGAGGAAAAAGAATAAAGTGGAAGTGAATTAGGGTGAATTAAGAGGAAGAAACAATGGCTAATTAGAATTCTAGTTTCAAGGAGGTTAATCCAACTTAAACTAAGGTTTCAAAATCCTACTTATTTTCACTCTTATTAACTCACTTCTAATCCCTTAATTGTATTCTTAACCTACGAGTGATCATCCTTACATTCTATAACTACTTCACTCGCTGCCTGAATTATTACCTCGAAAAACGTGTTTCTCATTTTCTGTCCATTTGTCAATAAAAGAGCGAATTTTAAAAAGATAAACAATTTAGTGAAAATCTACGAGGAATTAAAGATGAAATAAAATCGAGTCACCTCGAGATAAAAATAAATAGATAGATAAATTGAATTTTCATTTAAATTTTCTAAAAATTTTGTTTAAGTACGATATTAAAATAATCAAACGAATTAATAACAATAATAATATTATTTAAAATAATAAATTTTAACATTATTAAAATAAATTTTTGAGACCCTCACAATAAAACCTTGGAACAACAAGCCTTGACAACTCATGCAACTATAAGTTGTAAGGATGCCTTGAATTTAGAGTTTGAAACTGAACAAAGGAATCTTTCAGAAGTGATGTGCTAAGTAAATCCAAGATTGTATTCAACGTGAATAGGGGAAGATGACAATTATTTTCAGAACGCAAGGCACCATATTGATCTCGCAAGTGACTAAGTGAAGTTCACGTGTTTGTCCCCTTCTAGAAACTTCAAAATTAAGAGACCTAGTAGATTGTCAAAAAAAATAAAGTCGGTCTAATTGTATTTTATTTTTTTTATTTTTTTCGCATGTTTGTAGAGTAGCCCAATTTAGTAACTGTATCGAGAATCAGAAAATTAAGAGATCTAGTAGATTGTCAAAAAAATGAAGTTGGTTTGTTTATATTTCATTTTATATTTTTTGGTGCATCAGTAGAGGAGCCCGATTTAGTAATTGTATCGAGACTTGTCTTGTATCTCATTTTTTATTTTTTGACACATTTGTAGAGCAGCCCGATTTAGTAATTGTACCGAGGATTGTCTTAAGTGAGTTGTCAAAAAAAATTAAGAAGTTTGTTTGGCTGTTTTTTCATTTTTTTCATGGTTTTTCGGAGCTGCCTAATTGAGTAATCAAAATTAGGGGTGGCCATGGTTCAAACTTGAACTGCAACTGAATTGGCGCTTTATTCTACCAGAACTAGAATTGGATTTGAAAAACCGGAGTCGGAACTATAACCGTGACTAAAGGTTGAGGTTTAGGTTCATTAAAAACTTGAATCGAAACCAAAACCGACGATTCAAAACCCGTTCAAACCGTCAAAAAATACACTTATATCCTGAGTAGTTGAGACACTTTGACTGAATCTAAACTTCAATTTTCATAATCAACACTCGATACTAATAGCATCTATTTTAGCCCCCCAACTTATTATCCCAATTCATTAGTAAACATAGCAATAACTGATTTAAGTCCAAATCCAATTTAGTCAAAGTGTTAAAGTTAAATTAATCAAAGTATTAAACTAGCATTTTTTGAGATTTTGAGTTTAACTAGCCATTTTGACAAATTCACAAAAATTATTTTTTCTAAAGGATCAAGAAAATAGCCATCGCTAAATCAAAAGATAGCAATTTGCTAAATCAAGAATATATGTATTAATTCTTTTTCTTTGCCAAACGATAATACAATAAAATTTATATTTTTTTCTACATTCATTGTTGTATTTATTTAAAATCAATTTTGTAATAACATGTATTTTAACATAACTAGAAGAATTGGAAAAGGAACTGGAATAGGAAGAAATCAAAACTATAACCAAACCAAAACCAGAAATTTAGGAACTATAATCGTAGCCGTCCCAATAAGGGTTGGTTCACATATCACCTTTCAAAAGAACCAAAACTATCGGGCCTGTTTGGATTAGTTGTTTTTTAGGTGATTTTTCAAAAACAGCACTGTAGCATTTGGGATGTGAAAAACTACTTTAGTTGTCTTTCAAAAACTATTGTAGCTATCTTTCAAAACTTTTTCAGGGTGTTTTTGGGATAATTCTTGTGGTATTTTAAAAAGTAAAATTTTATATAGGTCAATTTTGGGGCATTTTTAAAAATAAAAATTTATTTGGGATAATTTTTCGGAGCATTTTTAAAATGAAAAATTAATTTTAGGTGTTTTTGGGGGATTTTTAAAATTACAAATTTATTTGGGGTAATTTTAAAAAGTATTTTTTAAATTAAAAATTTATTTTGGGTAATTTTTAGGGTTTTTTTAAAATTAAAATTTTTTTGATAGGTAGTGGTGCGGGTGGGTTAATTTAAAAAAATACCCCAAATAAATTATTTCAAAAATACCCCAAATAAATTTTTAATTTTAAATATGCCATAAAAAATTATCCCAAATAAATTTTTAATTTTAAAAATACCCCAAATAAATTTTTAGTTTCAAAAAAGCCCCAAAAAATTACCCAAAATTAATTTTTAATTTTAAAGATGCCCCAAAAAATTACCCCAAATTAATTTTTAATTTTAAAGATGCCTCAAAAAATTACCTCAAATTAATTTTTAATTTTAAAGATGCCCCAAAAAATTATCCCAAATTAATTTTTAATTTTAAAAATGCCCCAAAAATACCCCAAATAATTTTTTAAAATTAAAAATGCCACAAAAAATTATCCCAAATAAATTTTTAATTTTAAAAATGCCTGAAAATTATTCCAAAAAATTACCTCAAATAAATTTTTTATTTTAAAAATGCCCCAAAAATACCCCAAATAAATTTTAAATTTGGATGGGAGGGGGAAGACTTTCTACTTAGGGCGAACCCTATGGGTCAGCCTAACTCTCGCCAGACTCACTCACTAAACCAATATAAATTCAAGTATTCATTCTTAAAACTATAACTGAAATCCATAAAACTCACTAATTCAACTTTCAAGAGCACAAGTCCAATAATTTCATCAAAATTACAATAGTTTTAAACTCCAGGTACAAAAATCCATCAATTTCACAAATAGTTTCAATCTTATACAAAAGTGAGGAAATCCTACACAAGAAGCTAAATTCCTCGATACACGTGTCCCACTTCAAAACCTGTTAAGGAAAACAAATATATTGGGGTGAGCTAACGCTCAGTGAGGCCAAGAAAACATGCATACAAGCAGGTTAAAATGATACTTTAGCAATTAAAACAATTCAAAGAAACCAACAATATTTCATGTAAGGCAATTTAATAACACCATATAAAAGGATACAGGTGGACACGAGAGGTAGAGGTGACTACCGTCCTTAGAGACGTAGCACGTACCCCCGCTCCAGATTTCTGCATTTTTCACAATCATATCCGGTCCATTTCACGAGCTCCGAGTTCCAATCAAAATGTTGACACTCCGTCAAACACTCACTTTCCCGATCCATATTCACCACTTTCTCCCTCTCCCGTCTACTTACACCCCCTTGACCGAGCCCGAACTCCAAAATATTAAGTTGGTAATACTCGAGTATACCTTGGTCGGCGAGCGCACTCCAACCGATATAAACACTTTTAAGACCCATGGTTCACCAATCCCTCGACCAAGCCCCTATTTCCAGTCGAGGTGAAAGGTTCCCCGATGGGGTTTGGGCGTTCCCACACTTTTCAATAGCAATAACAAGTAATTCAAGCAGTTAAACACTTAACAATTCAAGCAGTGGAACTCATTTAGAGGCAATTCAATTAAGGTGAACGCGGTAAAGTACACGCTCACCGAGACACACAAGCATGCTTCTCAAATCATTAACATTAAATAAAGTTTCAAATAATCATGCACTTGAACACTCACCGAAGTTCAGTAAAACAGGCGAACGAGTAAGAAGGTTAAACCTCGGTAGTCGAGTCGCCCTCGGCGAAGTCTTGATCATCTGAGCCAAAATCCCACTATCAATCACTAGCCAAAATAACTGAAGTTTAAAATCTTAGCTTAACTACTAAAATTCACCAAGACCACACTACCACTACTTCTTGTTCAAACCAAATCTTAGGCTACACTTATCGAAATTAGGCAAGACCTATGGCTATGAAAACTAGGCTCGGAGTACTACAATTCACTAGAAGGGCTCGCTCCAAGATTCATTTTGTAAAGTAGGCAAAAGTGCGACACAAGAAGTCGCGAGGAACAAAAACAGGCAAATCAGTCTTGAAGACAGCCATCTTTGTGGATTCACTGGTATTGATAGGGAAAGAACTAACATGTAAACCATATACCATTAGAAATCCTGTGAAGTCTAGTTTCAAACGCGACTGACAACGCTCGATTCTGACTCCCGAACAAGGAATTACAGCCATTAGAAAAACAGGGGTTCGCAAAGACTGACGGGAAGATTTCCGGATTTGAGAAGCTAATTTTGAGACAACATTTGGGCATCGAAATGCCACTGGAAAATCACCAAATTTTGTACACTCAAACCTCACTAGGTGGACTATGTGTGTACCAAATTTGAGCTGAAAAATAGCATGGGAAGTTAGTTTTTCAGATGGCCAAAGTTTGTGAAAAATCTAAACACTAAGCTGCCAGATTTTCCTCCTTTTGATTTTCAAACATTTTTCTCAACTAAACCAAACCCCAAATCACTCAAGCATTGATGCAAAAGCTCTAGCAGCATTCTATTATCAAATGGAAACAAAATGGTAACAAAACTTTGAATCAAAAGCTTCAAAACAGGGCAGTAGTTCGTCAAAGTATGAAGAGCTAAAATTTCCAGATTTTAAACTATCATTCATTAGTTTTTGCCTAACTTTTGATGTGTCAAAAATGCCCATTTTAGCAAGGGGTCTAGCCCTCATCTAGACCATCATCTTAGCAGTGAATAACCACAAGAAAACCAAGAAATAATGGGGTTAAAACAAGGCAAAATGACCTCAACAACAACCGGTAGTTTTGAGCATTCAAATTTCCAGATTTTAAGCTTTCTTAGAAAAGTTTCGATTTTGTGCAGTATTTTTTGAAAAATCATAACTTGAGTTCTATAAGTCCAAAAATTACGAATCTTATACTATTGGAAAATAGACTCAATGAACTAAAACTCTCGAGAAGATACTTATACAAGATTCAAATCGAAAACCAATCAAATTTCAGTTTAAAACTGCTGTTACAGTGAAAACAGAACATAACAGTCTTGATTTTCAGTCAACTTTGAAAATTTGTCAAAATTCACAGAAATCGAACTAGCCCTTGAAGTTTATACGGATGAATGAACTCAGATTCTAGTTTCAAACACAATAAATGGAACTCAATTCGGACCTTCCTACACCAAGTTACAACAGTTTCAAGAAAGCTGTTTCACCAACCCTGTTACATACGAAATTCCGGATTTTCAATCTTTCTTTCTCAACCATTTTGCAACATCAAACAAAACAATTTTTACATGAAATTTCTCCCAAACTTAGGCCATCATATAAGTATCAAGAATCAACAAGGAAAACATGGAATCATTGAGCCAAAATTGGAGGAAACAAAGCTGCAAAGAAACCGACACACACACAACCCTCTCTCAGCTCTTCTCTTTCTCCTTCCTCTTTCATTTTTGGCAACAAATCACCACAATAAACACCTCACACACACACATAAGATCATCAACGGCCCCAAGTTCATATATGGTGGGATTTCATAGAGTCCACTTTCATCAATCAACAACAAAATCCAACTCAAAGAGCTACAAGCTCTCTTAATCGAGAAAATGAAACAAAGGAGCAAGGTTTTTGGTGTTTAGTAAGCTTACCTCCCTCAAACAAGAAGCTGGAAGAATGGAGGAATAAATAACTCACACAAGGCCTTAATCCTTAAGCTCAACCACCGGCTTCTCCTCTCTTCCAAGCTAATCCGAATTTCCCCAAGAAAAACTAGGAAGACCTTCAAGTTTTTGGTAGTTTCAATGGAGGTTTTGTGGTTGATTATTGAAGATGAAAGGGAGGGGGAAGAGAGGGAGTGAGCTGCAGCCAAGAGGAAAGAAGAAGAAGTGAATGGGTAGTTCATTTGACTTTTGGGGCTTTTGTTGGGAAATTGGAAGAAAAGAGAAAGTTGTTTGATTTGACTTAAAGCCACTTTTGTCGTGTCGTGTCGACTCACACGACGCGACACCACGATCTCGGTTTCTCTCATTTATATACCCGAATACATCTTCTAACATTCAAAATTTATGTCCAGTGGTCAACCTTAGGTTCGAATGCGAAATTTAAACATTCAAATAATTTAATCAAATACATAATTTAAACGCGCACAATGCATTTTAACACTTTTCGTGCCGTTACAATTGATATACGAAAATCAAATAATTCAAACTAATATAATTTTTAAATTTTAATTTTTTTTAATTTAAATTTAATTTTTTTTTATGAAAATATGGAATTTTGTAATTTAGAAATTAAATTTATGGTAATGGCCTCTGCAGGGGAAGGAGGGGGAAGGGGAGAAAGAGAGAAGGGGCGAAAGAGAGAGGGGGAGGGCGAGGGAAGGTGGAGGGGGTAGGGAGAGAGGGGGGTGGAATGGGTTGGGTGGAAGAAGAAGGAATAATTTTTTATTTTATATGTATAAGTTATTTTGAAATATTTGTTTGATTGGTGTTTTGATTATTTTGTTGATGTATCGTAATATTTGGGATGAAAAAACAGTTTTTCAAAAACAATTCAAAAAACAGACAATCCAAACGAACCCATCATCTTACTACCCATTAGGGCTCTGACCATGAGGATAAGACCCATGTGATGGAGAAGGCCCTAAATAAAAATCATACGGAAAAAAAAATCCATGAAAACTCAGCATTTGATAAAGACCCTGCACTTGACGAAGGCCCTGCGGCCATCGCCACGACCAGCACTAGGAATATTCTGAAGATAGAATTCACTGGTCATCAATGTTGGATCAAAAAATGCATGCTTGTCAGCACCATCTTGAAAAGTCAGATTATTAGGAGGTAAAGGAGGTGGCGTAGGAGCAAGCATGAACAGAGGGCATTGTGCAAGCACATTTGGGAACAATGTCTCGCACCTCACAGAAGGGTCGCTGTGCATGGTATTTTGAGCAACTTCATTTTGGCAATATCGCTCTAGGTAAAGAGTCACAGGACCGGCATACAGAAGATACTCGTAGTGATCGTCTTGTGGTGCTCATGGCAACAATGCTGATTTGCTTCGGTAGTGATAAATTTAATGTACTCCGAAACACATTCTTGGAAGGTTGATTTGGCCTCTTCAGATACCCTGGCATTGGACGGTAGGTTATGCCTCATGATGCGAAGGATGTTGTTTGTTGGAAACAAATGTTTAGGATCCCAACGTGGGATCCTGGCATTGCTGTCTTTTTCAGCATTGGCATTCTGGGATTTCTGGCCATGTTATCTGTAGTATCTCCAGGTTCTCGAATCACCAAAGCTGAAATATAAACACCTACGTAATGAAGAGCACCTTTTAACTACCCACTTTCTATCTATTTGTTTACTCTCTATACAACTAGAAGTTTTCAATTAATTCAATTTTATTTTTTTTAAAATTTTTTTATTTTATGTATCAGTATTATCAGTAATATAGGTGCACTATATATCAAATATTGGTACATAAAAGGGTAACAATATGTCTTAATGTATCATGTGAATTCATCAACATCTCAATGGCAAAACTTCTTTTCAATGAACAATATACTGGAATTAGCAGTATGCATCCCTTTATATTCTTGTGAGGGATTACCAAATAAAGCTTTAAAAAATTATCTCCTTCATTTTTCACACCAATTGTCCATTAGTATAAAACCAAGGAACAACAAGCATTGACAACTCATGCGGCTATGAGTTGTAACCCATGCCTTGAATTCAGAGTTTGAAACTAAACAGGGAATCTTTCAGAAGTGAGTGCTAAAGTGAATCGAGAATGACAATTTTTTATAGAGTGCAAGGCATCGTTTTGGTCCTGCAAGTGAGTAAGTGATGTTCACAAGTTTGTCCCATTCTAAAAACTTAAAAATGGCTTATCTTTTAGATTGTATGTGCTAAAATCTTGTCTAGAATTTTAAATTTTTTTTCTAGTAAGGCAAGGGTGAGCCTTGAGACTTGGGGAGATGACAGAGGATTTGAACGAAAACCTCTAATTTCTGGAGTCTCAACTTTAATCAAATGATATTTAAAAGTTAAAAAAGCAAGTTAGTACACATCAATTTAGCATTGTAATATGTTATAGTTTCTTTGAACTCTATGAGATTATGGCTTTTATGGAGTTAATGACCTAAACAAGGCAAATATAGGAGAAAGATCTGCTTCTATATGTATTTAGATTTAGGGACAAACCAACTCCTTCGGTAGCATTTCTCTCTTAATCAATTAATTAATGTTAACAACTAAAATATTTATCATATAGAATAGTCAAGATATATTTCTTTAAGATAATATACAATAAAGTCGAATTTCGGATTGAAACAATAACAAAAGACTAACTTTTTATTTTTTTCAATCAAAATCGAATAAACTTTACACGCAAAAAACCAGCTTATACTTACTCGTCTAAGGTATATATGATTTATATTTGAAAAAAGTGGCTAGTGATTGGCTGAAAAGGTAAGATTTGAAAAGCTAAGATTTGCAACGATCGTGCAAGTATTATCATTGCAATTAATTTGGAAAGTTAGAATTTATATTTAATGCGCATATGAGTAAATAAAAATTTTTTGAAGAGTAAACAAAAAATCATGTTTTTTAAATCTTAAGAATTTGTTAGTTAAAAATATACTCCAAAGAACAATTATATTTTTCTTAAATGCCTGAAAAAGAATAATTATATTTTATCTTAAATGTATAAAAATTAATGTTTTTCTTAAATGTTGTCCCACAAGAATTAAAAGTTTGTCAAGAATATAATTAAAGTTACTTATATCTATAAAAAATATTAAAAATCTTTTCCAAAAATTCTACCTCATCATCTTAGATCTATCCCTAAAGAATATGCAGTGGACAGAAAGATTTCCCTAAAGTAAATGGCATTAGAAAAATCAATTTGAAAAAGGATTCAAAAGATAAGAACAATAGAAAATCAAAGAAAAATAACTAGTTTATCTATGTTTATTTGTAGTCAAAATTTTAATTAAATAAATAAGATTGGAAGAAATAAGTGCTCTTATCCAAGTTTGCACAACTTCATGTCCTACAATTCATTCCTGTGAACAATCTTAAACATCTTTAGTATGACACATAAGGAAGAAACATATTAGTTTTTATATACAAATATCAACACATAAACACATAAAAGGAGTATCTATCAACTTAAGAGGAAAAGAAATTTTCCAAAATTTAGATAAACAACAAAATTCGAGAGATCCACAAAAATCAATTATATCAGCATGAATGACATCTAGCTAGGAATAAATAGTGTTTTCAATTATATAGTGGCATGTAAAGAAGAATAAGGAGAAGAAGAAGAAGGGAATAGTTATATAATGGTAAGAATTTAATTTGTTTCATTACCCGAGTTTAATCCCCTACTGCCTCCTGATTTGTGACCTTGACTTGAACTTTCATTGTTAATCATTTTCTTTGCAATTTAAGAGAAAACTTTCTAAGTATTTTGTTCTTTGTCTATTGTGATAAATGCATTATATATATGGAGAGTGATGCACTCTCAGTGGGTCCAAATAAATATTTTGAGTAGAGGGATATATAATGTGCCGACCAAATTAAGAATCACAATTCTCAACTATATTTGTTAATGTTAAATTGAACATACTAAAATAATTGTTACGACTTAAGTAACGTACTTTCCACCATATCAAATGTTCAAGTATGAGTTGTTATTATTGCACTAGCCATCGTACCATATAATGATACCATCTACATAATTGTTATCAACATCTATATTCTAAGTGCCTCAAAAACAAAATTTTAAGTCCAAACTCCTTGAACAGACTTGTTTGATGCTATTCTAACATACCCTTTTACTAGAAAATTAGTTAAAACTTTATTTATTCATTCATGCTGCATACAACCATATTGAAAAAATATTGACTATTCCATGATTAACAGCAAAAGAAAAAATGATTTATTAAAACTCTTCAAAAAAAATCATATATGACATAAAGAATATCGACAAATTGATCAAAAGGCTGAAATATTCAACTCAAATGACATAAAAAAAGGTCAAGTCACCAAAATCTAATAGAAAGACAATAAACATTAATACTAATATAAATTAAAGGTACTCTTAGAACAAAGAAAACCTTATTCTCTATGTTTAATTTGTGTTCGCGAGAGCAAACTAAATTCAAAAAAAAAAAGACAATTTAAATATTGAATACGACATTCTTTATTTTCAATTGTATTTATTTTGTTAAAATAATTTAGTTTCTCAAAAAAAAACTGCAACTATCACGCTAACTTGAAAATGTTGTGCTTTTTGGCTAGGTTTATAGCAAAACATACTACGTTATTTAGATAGGAGATTATTTGAAAAAAATTATCTAAAGTAATACTGTAATACCTTTTATGATGTGATGTATATGAGATAAAAATGTGATTGAAAATTATATTTATGATGAAAGTAGAATAAATTTTGATTTTTATTTTTTTTTTTGCAAATCTTGATAACAAAACAGACCCACTGTTAAAGTTATTCTCTAATGGTGAAGAGCTACAAGTGGTATGCTTAATAAATAATTTATTTCAACATATGTTGTTCTCTATAATATTCGAAACTCATTATTATTTGGAATCTTGTACCTGATCAATATTTAGGGGACTTCATTTGTGCAAGTGACTACATTTATTTCAGTTGAACTAAAAACGACTATTGATTAAAAACATTATTGGATGGTAAATTAATTTTCTTTGAACGATTTTACCAGCCTAGAGATGCGAAGTTGAGGTAATTTGTGCCAATTCTCTATTTGCATTAATGGGACACAGTTGTCCTCTCTTAAAAAATGAAATGATTTGCATTAATAACACACAGCTATCCTTACTTAAAATATGAAGTGATCTAAGATAGTCGATCATATCAGAATCTTTTTCTCACACATACATACACACTCTCTCCTTTTTTTTTTTTTTTTTTTTTTGCTGCTTTTCTTCACTTTCCTACCTTTTTTCCATTCATTCTCTCCCGTTTGCCTAATTATATTCTCATCCTCTTCTTCATTTTTTTTTTTGGCTTCCCTTTTGTGCTGCACCACATCACAATATTCTCCTTCCTTTTTTCCCTCTCTCTTTCCTATACACCACATATATTCTTGATCTTCTTTTTCAATTTTTTTTCCATTTTTTTTCGTTTTGTTCTTTTCTTTCTATTCCTTTCTATTAGATCTTTTGAACTTCTTTCCTTTTTTATTTTTTTATTTTTTCTTTCCCCACAACAACGATCCCTTTTTCGTGGAGTGGTGGTAGACTTTCATTCTTTCTTTTGCTTCTCTTTATTTTCCTACATTGACACTACAACTTGGGTTTGAAGAACAGATTTGGTGCATTTTGGTTGTGAAGAAAACAAAAAGGAGAAAAATAAAAAAAGAAGAAACGGATTAGCCCGTATGAATCATAAATGGAACTTGTATATCACTATGGTGCTTTTGAAATCAAAATTTGTTATGTTTTGGTAGATTATTGCCATGGAATCTAGTTCAATATTTGTAAAACTGTATTGGTCTATGGGTTTTATTAATCTGAAGTGAAATTGAAAAATTGACATTAGGTGTTGGTGGTGGTTGGGGATGCAATAGAGTAGTGGCGAGTTGGTTTGAGTTGTGGTTGATGAAGATGATGAACTAATCGAGACTAGAACAAAAAATATATATATATATATATATATATATATATATATATAAAATAAACTTTATGGAACTTGTTTACAGTATCTATTTATGCATTAAAGGGAAAAAGTTTGCAGATTCAAATATGCAAACACATCTTGTCATTGATTTTTTTAAGATACAGAAATGAGAAAATATATACAGTATTCAAAATTAATTATAAAAGAATATTGTGCTTATGTCACATCACTCTGTTGGTGGTATCTAAGAAGATATGGTATCACATACATTATGATAAAGTTTAAAAACCCTTTAAAAGTAGTTAGTAGCATTCATAAAAATGTAAAATATGCTACTAATTATAAGTCTTTTGATAGCTCAAATAGTACTATCATATGCCCATTGATCAAAGCAAGGGTTTTAAAGTCTTCCACACTATCAAAGTTCGAATCCTACCTGATAACTTAGAGTCGGGTATGGGTGGGAAGGTGAAAAAGGAAAAAAAAAATTAAAGGTTTTGATTCGATGGTGATAGAAAAGCAAGAAAAAATTTAAAGGACTAAAATGATAAAAACCTGGTGTAACTAGGCAACTTTTGTAATTTTCAAATTTTCAGCCACCTCCATCACACCTTTCCATAAGGATAACACAGCCAACAACAATTTACTGTTGCCCCAGGTCAATGAATCACTTAAATTCAGAGACACTCTTTTGAATTCGACAAATAAGATAATCCAACAAAACCAAGAAAATCCAAAGAAAATTGAAGAGAAACCATGGAGTTTGAGGTGAGAGTGGCAGGAGGAATAGAGAGCTGCTTCGCTTCTCTGCCACTCTCTTTAATCCATACTCTTCAATCCACCTCTATCTCCGGTTCCCTCCCTCCACTTCTCCCTCTTGAACTTCGTTCAATCCGCAATCATGATCAACTCTGGCATGTTTCTTGGTCTGGCTCTGCTTCTTCTTCTTCAGCCATAGAGGTAAAGTTCTAATCTTTATTGGTGTTTCCCCTTAATGTTTGAATATTTTTCTGATTTTCTTTTCTGGGTTTTTTCGGATTTAGATTGCTCAGCTGTACGCAGAGTGTATTGGGTTGTTAGACCATACTGTTGTTCAGGTAAAGGTGACCCCAAATGTTCCAAAAGCTACTCTGGTGACTATAGAGCCACATACTGAGGATGATTGGGAGATTCTGGAGCTTAATTCCGAGCATGCTGAGGAAGCAATTTTGCAGCAGGTGATTGCAAAAATTTTGGATTGATTTTTAGTGTGGTAGTTGAAGTAAAATGATACTTACTTTGTTGCTTTATATGAAGAGGTGAATTCTCTGCTGATGTTCTGTGAAAATACTAATATGAAGTTTCAGCCTGATTGTTCGAGTATTTGTTGTTGGACTGAATACTTGTGGGAATATAATGATCACTGTTTAACTAAATCCTTTTCTATTTCACTTTCTCAGCCCTTTTATTTGTTTGCGTTCTAAGGAGCTCCTATGATAGAATAATCATTTAGGGAGAGGGACAGAGAAAATTTTGGGTGGAGGGCTGGAGAAGGGAATGCTTTTCAAGCCATATTTGTTGGATAACCAGAATTTGTAGTTTGTTATCATGTAATTACTGAAACTTAGTGTATCCTTTTAATCAATCTGACATAATGTGCAGGTGGGAATTGTGCATGAAGCGATGAGATTTCCTTTGTGGTTGCATGGGCAAACTAGTGTTACATTTCATATTGTCTCAACCTTGCCGAAGAATCTGGTAGGTAAGGTTGTACCTTTTTCAGTTTTGTGAATTTTAATGCATGGTCCTGCTTAACTTCTCTGGATTCTGAGAATCTTTCACCTGGTTAGCTTTCCTGTATGTCATCATCAGCTATTAATTTGTAGTTGGTATCACTCTTCAATTGTTGTTATGGTTGTAGAAGCCTATGGAAATCTTGCTGAGTTTCCGTTAAGTACATTGGAACATCTTATCTTAATCCTTTGTCTGTTTCTTCTGTGACATAGTTATGAATGAACGTTCTGTTATCACCTTTATTTTGTCATCAATATGGATTTGTTTACTGGTCTCTGAATTTATAGATCTCAACCTGTTGCAAGTAGTGATAATGTTCCCCATGCATATATGAATTTAGAAGATAATGTCTCAATGTTGTTTCCAATCTCCCACCATTCGCACCGTTTAAAAAGACCACTTTCTTTTGAAGGAAAGAGGTGGAGGTGTGGTTTGACAAAAAGGACTTATGGTTTTGTGATTGATTTTTGGACCAGTGGAAGTATTGTTGTATAAGTGTCAAATGCAAAAAATGATTGCTTCTATACGGTAAATGGAATTGAGGATAAATTTAACTGGTTTTATTAAGTGTTCTTACCTTCACAACCAGAAACTTGTGTTTAGGGTTGCTGGAAACACCTGGTACATTGTTGACTAAATCAAAACTAGTAAATTAGTGAGACAATTAGAAGCAAATGCTCTTCTCTAAAGAATATTTACATTGTAACATTGTTGCTTGTTGAATTACATTATGTTAGTGTTTCTGCATCAGTTCTATCTGGGAGGTCATCCTGTTTTATTGGACAGATAAATGGGATCCGTATTGATTGCTTAACGAGACATTCTGGATTATTTTCATTTTTGAAGCTTTTGAAGATTTTTGTAAAGATAATTTCTAACTTGTCAGATTATTTTCAGTTCAACTTGTCCCAAAAACTGAGGTTGCTGTTGCTCCAAAAAGACGTAAAAGGAATTCTGATTCTCATAAGGACTCATCAATACCCACTTCAGAGAGTCGGCATCCTGTAACAAAGGCTCTTCTGCGAGTCCAGGATTTAGATAAGAAATACGTTAGCAGACATAGCATCCATGGTGTTGAGGTGGGGGTGTCACTAACTTCTGCTGTCTTCCTTCATCCAGAAACGGCTTCAAGGTATTCGTTCAACTCTCTTCAGCTTTTGTTGATGGTACGCAGACCTCTGTCCAAAGAGAGCAAAAGTAACAATGGAAAGGATAACCTGAGAATGAGAAGTAGTAGAACGGAAAAAGAAGCCAACAATGGGAATTCAGTGGATAAACAGGAGCACAGTCAAGCAGTTGTCCGACTATTAATATCAGAATCAGTGGCCAAAGGACATGTAATGCTTTCTCAGCCTCTTCGTTTTTATTTGAGAGCAGGCTTACACTCATGTAGGTTTTTCTCTCAATGATGGGTTAACATTTTTATTCTTATTATGTTCAACAGCCATCTTTCTGTCATTTTAGACTGCTTTACTTATAAGGACTGATTAAGTTTGAAAGAGATGTATTTTTTGGGTAGCTTTTTTATTGTTTGCAGGGATAAGTAGGTCAATTAATCTTCTCATATTCTATTGTGTGATGATTTTCTTTTTGCTATCACTTGGGTACTGGCACAGAAAATTTTATTTACTATTATTGTTTAACCAACCTAGTTGCTTGTGCACCTTTTTTCAGATCCTTTCAAGGCAAAATTTACTCAAACTTATAATCAACATCAGATGTATTATGCCCACCACCTTTATTTTTGAAGAACATTGTATGTATTTATGTAGATTATGATTTACTTTAATGTTTGACGTCATTCAATATAGCAATAAAGAAATGAAGGCTGGTCATGAGTTGGTATAAAATGTAATGATGACCGCAAGTGATTTGAATTGATGATTTAACATTTACACTTAACAGGAATCTGAAAAAACTATGGCATAAATAACAGTTGCATGGTGGCATGTAAGTTCTGTATATTAAGTGAAACAAACAGAAATAGGATACCAATGCTTCTCATTCTCAGTTACTTAACAATTTGATAGGATCTATATAACCTTGTCAAGGATACAGTGCTTGGAGTTACATTATCCTGGCTGCTATTGATTTGTCCTATGGTTGCTGATTTAGTTGATGGTCATCATCTGCATGTGATGTTTGATTCTTTTGAAACTTCTTAAAATGGGAAGTCTAAATGGCCACTGCCATCTTACTTTCTACTTTAGTGTGGGCGGCCCACATGATATTACTCAGAAATGCGATCTTTGTTTGGCTGTAGAAGAGTTCTTTAGTTTTTGTTAATAGACTAGCTATGAACAATACTCTAATCTTTATTTGGATTACTCTTGATGGAGATTACGAAAAATGCTACCTTATTACACGAAAAGGATTCCTACTTCCCCTTGTTCTAGTTGGTTCCTGAGGAATACCTAGGTCCTGTGAAATTTGACCTTTTCTTTTTGTCTACAATCTCATGGTTAATGTGCTTTTATTAACAGAATTCTAGCAATTTATGATCATCCATTTTAAAGGGGAGAGGAACACCTTCCAAGGCTAACTTTTCATTGATTAATTGTGTATGTGGTACTTTGTAGCCTGTGATTGTTTAGTACAGTATGTATCTGCAAAATACTTATTATGATTGTCTTCTGCTTCCAGGGGTATATGTGAAGACATGGAGTGGTAGTCTCAAGAAAGATATTCCTTTCATAAAGCTATCACCATGCCAGTTAGAAAAGTTTCATAAGGATGAAGCTTCTGAAAACAATGGTACAGACGTTTTGGTTAGTTGGAAAAATTTCAAAGCCAAACAAATGCTTCTTAGGACAAATTCCGGTGCAGAGATGGGTTTGATTGATTGGTCAACCCATGAGAGGATTATTGCTGCTCTTTGTAGTAAATCTCCTGGGGATGAGGACCAAAAAAATGGCACTGAGTCAGGCATTAAGAAGGGTTTATTAACTTTATTGCAGACATGGTGTCAAGCTCAATGTGATGCAATTACTTCAAATTCAGGTCTTCAGGTTAGTTCATTGATGCTAGGCAGTAAAACTCTAGTTCACTTTACAGTGGAAGGAAAAAATATTTGACCAACCTGGAAAGTTACAAGGACCAGAAGATGGTCTTTTCAAACGACAACATAAAGCTGGAGAACCATCTGCTGACATCCTATACATCCTTTCTTTTACTGATGAGTCTCTGCATGCCAACAAGATGGATGCATATGAAATATCTTTTGATCACCACAAGGAAAATGGTGACGACAAAAGCTTAGAGATTTTGCTTCCAAAATTGCAGTTGAGTGATGGTGTATGCATATATGCTGTAAATGAGCAAGTCTCTGACGAGAACTCTGGTTTGACAATATCTTCACTGAACTGGATGGGTACATCTGCATCTGATGTAATGAACAGGTTAACCGCTTTATTGTCTCCAAATTCTGGGCTGATGTTGAGTAAATATGATCTTCCTCTGCCTGGGCATGTTCTAGTTTATGGACCTCCTGGTTCTGGAAAAACATTACTTGCCACAGTAGCTGCAAAAGCTGTTCAAGATAATGAAGAAATTCTGGCTCACGTTATCAATATATGTTGTTCAAGACTGACTTCAGAAAAGCAGTCGAATATTCGTCAAGCACTTTCAGACTACATAGCTGAAGCTCTGGATCATGCACCTTCTGTTGTTATATTTGATGATCTTGACAGCCTCATTTCATCTTCCTCTAATCCAGAAGGGCAGCAACAATCATTGTCTTCAGTGGCACTTGCACAATTTCTTGTTGATATTATGGATGAATATGAGGAAAAGTGGGGAAGGATGTGTGGAATTGGCCCTATTGCTTTTATAGCTACTGCTCAGTCACTGACTAATGTACCACAGACATTGAGCTCTTCTGGGAGATTTGACTGTCATGTCAAGTTGCCAGCACCTGCTGCTGCAGAACGTGCCGCATTGTTGAAGCATGAAGTCCAGAAGCGCTCCTTGGAATGTCATGATGATGTCATTTCGGACATAGCATCGAAGTGTGATGGATATGATGCATATGATATAGAAATACTTGTTGATAGGTCTGTACATACTGCTGTGGGTCGTTTCTTGTCCAGTGATTTGGGTTCTAAGGAGCAAGTCAAACCCACTTTAGTTAGGGATGATTTCTTGCATGCCATGCATGAATTCCTTCCAGTTGCCATGCGTGACCTTACTAAGCCTCCTTCCCGAAGGTAGTCATTCTGGTTGGGAAGATGTTGGGGGGCTTGATGACATCCGGAATTCTATAAAAGAGATGATTGAGTTGCCTTCAAAGTTCCCAAACATCTTTGCTCAATCTCCTTTAAGGATGCGCACCAATGTTCTCCTATATGGGCCCCCTGGTTGTGGGAAGACACACATTGTTGGTGCTGCTGCTGCAGCTTGTTCATTACGGTTTATCTCAGTTAAAGGGCCTGAGTTGCTTAACAAATACATTGGAGCATCTGAGCAAGCCGTTCGAGATATATTCTCTAAAGCAGCAGCAGCAGCACCATGCCTTCTCTTTTTTGATGAATTTGATTCGATTGCCCCTAAGAGAGGGCATGATAATACTGGTGTAACTGATCGAGTAGTTAATCAATTTCTGACAGAATTAGATGGTGTGGAAGTCTTGACTGGTGTATTTGTCTTTGCTGCCACGAGCAGACCTGATTTGCTTGATGCAGCACTTCTTCGACCTGGAAGGCTGGATCGCCTTCTTTTCTGTGATTTTCCTTCAGAACATGAGAGGGTGGACATTCTTAGAGTCCTTTCAAGAAAGCTACCGTTGGCCGATGATGTTGACTTGGGCTTTGTAGCTTGCATGACTGAAGGGTTCAGTGGAGCTGACCTCCAAGCACTTCTTTCAGATGCTCAGCTAGAAGCAGTTCATGACCTTTTGGGTAATGAAGATGATTACAAGAGCAAGAAGATGCCAATAATCTCCGACACACTTTTGAAATCCATTACATCCAAGGCAAAGCCATCGGTTTCAGAGTCTGAGAAGCGCAGGTTGTATGACATATACAGACAATTTTTGGATTCAAAGAGATCTGTTGCTGCACAGGTATCTCTCTCTCTCTCTCTCTCTCTGTGTCTGTGCACAAGTTTAAGCATGACGCCTCTTTTGACATCTACTTCTTTTCAGTCAAGAGATGCAAAGGGCAAAAGAGCAACCCTCGCTTAAGGATATGCGAGAGACAGGGCCAACTTATGTGCAAAGTAAAGCCCTAAATACCATTTTATTCAACAAGATTAGTAAAGGATATCAATATTTTGTCTTCCAGTTTTCTTCTTTGAACTTAAACGTGTCCGATCTCATTTTTTGGGTTTAGTGAGTAACTTAGCATTTGTAGGAGGGTTTACTTTGTTTTGTTCTAGTATAATGAAAGCCATCAGGGCAGGGCTTTATATTGTCCTTTGATCTGTGGTGCAAGGCCCTTTCTTGGCACATCTTTTGGCTGCTGGAACACATAAATTGCTGTTCTGGACTCTGATATCTGAGAGTTTCTCTGTCCATTTGGAAGAAGTGAAGCTTAGACTCGTTCAACTTTAATAGCTCATCTTTGCAGTTGGCATTGTTGTTTTTCTTTAATGACCCTGGGATTACTATCGTGAAATATAACTGGAAAAGACTTCAATCTGCATATTTCATTTTCTTTTTAAGTATTTGGAATTATACGCGAGCACAAAGGGACGTGGTACACATCTTCTCTGCTGTTGCTATATATTTATGCGCCCGAAGGTATCCTAGTTTCTCCTGTTAAACTAGAGCTTTTCCCCCAAAATTTCCCAAATATGATTAGTCCAAGGGAATTTTCCTTTTCTTGTATTGTTTATGAGAGATGTGAATTATAGAATACAAGATAAATCTTTTACATTTAGGCACAATATTCACTACTAGACATGAAATGATATCAGATCGCCAGTTCATTTTAGATGGAAACACATGACCCTCAAGTCCCTAATTCAACTCCAGTAGTACGAGCTTTTGCGGATATAATCATGAACTCAACCAATCTGTATGGTTGGTGACTTGGTACTAATGCCACGACTGGTATTTTGATGCAGAGCAATGTTTAAAAGGTTTTCTCTATTCTATATTCTTTAGGTACGGGATAATCATACAAAATATAATGGGTGGATTTGCTATAAATTTTAAACAAATTCTGTAAATTCAGAAAATTTTAGCAAAGAAATTTCAAAGTTTTCTAAACAATTAAAACCGGAGTCCAAACCTCATCATGTGACTTAAAGGTATAAAACAGGAGAACCAGATTACCAAAAGATATAATTTGTCATTCAGGTGCCTTAAAGGCATAAAACAGGAGAACCTGACTAAATATAAGGGATAGTCTGAGAAACCTCCCCTAAAGTTTTCTCTAATCACACCTAGCTCCTCTAAGGTTTTCAAAATCATATTTTGTACCTTTAGACTGACAACCTTTGTAACATTAGCACCCCTCCTAGGAGAGAGAAATAATTTCTTTCATTTTTGCCCTTCTATAAGTTGATTTTTGAGTTTTAGAAGATGAAAAATAAAAACTGTTTTCTAGAAGAATAATTAGGAGTCATTTTTTTCCTTTAAAACTTTTAGAGCCAGAAAATATGCCTTTTAAATTTTATAACTTTGTTTGCAACTCATTAAAAAAAACTCAAAAAAAAAGATTTAAAGGAAATAAGATTTTTATTTTAATACTGTTGGTTTTCAATAATTGAACGCCACTATTCAAGAGTAATTTTTTTTCCTGTAAAACTTTTAGAGCTGGAAAGTATGTATTTTTAGTTTTTATAATTTTTGTTCCTAGCCTTAACAATTCCTAGCCTTAACAATAAGCTCAAAAAAAATTATCATTTGGAAGAACCAAATGAATGTTTAGTTTCCATTCCCTAAGTTGTTAAGAAATAAAAATCATTTCTTCATTTTTTTAAATCTCTAGGATGGGGTCATCACTTCTAACTATACCAAAATTTTAGATTGAAAAGAAATAAGATTTTTATTTTAATACCATTGGTTAATCAATTTTTCAAAAAATTTATTTTTAATAGTTGAACACCATTATAGGTACATTTAATATGCATTTTTTTTTCACGATTTCAACTACACCCCAACCATCTCCTTTACCAAATGAATGATTTTGGCCTTTTTTTTCCTCACATCTTCCCGATTTATCAAGATAAAAAGAAAAAATTGGAAAAGGTAGCCCAAATGTGTGCAATTTTTATGGCTTTTTTATTTTTTATTTTTTTACATAATTTAGTTTGAGTATGCTTGGTGTTACTAGTAGAGAACTCAAGTGAGGTTTCTGAAACTATCTCATGAAAATATTAGGGATAGTATTGTCTTTCCAAAATTTTCTGATGTCACATCATCCTAGTTGAGATGCTAAGTGTGAGTTTAAAAACTTTGGGGGAGCCGGGTGTGATTAGGAAAAATCTCAAGGGAGGTTTGTGAGATTATCCCAAGATATAATATGTCATTTAAGAAGGTGATTGCTTTATGGCCTTAAAATACTTAGGAGCCGTTTGGTTCGGATTCCACTATCACTATCACTATAGGTATCATAGAGTGGTCAATGATAATGGGTTTTGATGAAAACCCATAGTGTGTTTGTTAATGTGGAATGGATTTTATAATTTATTATTTTTCTTTTTCATTGTTTCTTTTTTTCTTTTCTTTTTCTTTTCATTTGTTGAAACAATAGCATTTTATTTTCTTATTTTTACATTTAATAAGAATAAAAAGGTAATTAAGATGATTTAAGAAGAATAAGATGGGCAACTAAGATGATTCCCTAGTAACAGGTAATCAAAAAACCCATAGAAGAGGCCTATCATTCCCATTAATTTATTCCCATTAACCCCAACCAAACATTTTATATGGATATAATTGAATTTGAAACCCATAGTGGGGGTTGAAACCTATTTACCAAACACCCCCTTAGTTGTGTCGACATCATTTGCCAAACTTGTTCCACTTCTTTCTTGCCAAAAAAAAAAAAACCTACTTAATTCTTTTTTTAAATTGTGCCCAGACCCAAAAAAAAAAAAAAAAGGGCAGCTCAAAACAGGAAGCTCCTCGATGGTACTCACATGAGGTGGCAAATGCCAATAGGTAATTAAAGCATATTTTCGTCCAATCAGTGGTAATGTAACGCATTAAACATGGGACGGACCCAAGAGGGATGAGCAAAAATTCCTTGCTGTCGCTTGGTGATTGGAAATCAAGGGAATGTTTTAGAATACGGAAAATTTCAGAAACCTCCCCTGAGATTGCTAACAATATCACTTGTACCTTTAAATTTTAAAAAATCTCACTTGCTTCCCTTACTTTAGGCTTTTTGTATCATTTACAACCCATTTTAAAATATAATATTAACAAATTCATTTTCAGAGATTAAATGCAATTTTATTACAAATTTGTCCTTTTGTTGTCTTAATTTTTATTACCAAAATAGTGAGTATATTCATAACAAATGAAAAAAAAAGAACAAAATGTATCAAGGTTTATTCTAACTAGACAAAAGTTAATATTTGAAAGTTTTATTGAAGTCTTTGCAAGTTTATAAAAATAATATTTTCTTTATCGTAAAATGTTTTGACTTAATTTAAGAAGTTTTATAAATCTTTTATGTACTTTTAATTTTTTTTAATTTTTTTCCAAATCTGTGGTTTGAACAGTAAAAAGATACAACATGCTAAAATTATATATAAACTTTTTTGTATTTTTTTAAAGCGGTGCAAAAAAAAATATTCTCATGGTTGTACATTATTGTAAATTATTTTTAAGAGTATTGTAAGTCATTCATAATTAATTAATTTAACGCTTCTTATTCGAAAGAATGATACAAAAAATATTAAAGAGTTTTTCAATTTTGTCATCAACTTTTTAAATTTTCATTAAAGAACTATGTCAATCAATTAACAAAAATTAATAGATAGATTTAATATGTTATGAAAATTAAGAAATGACAAAAAAGCGCAAATTAGAAATAAAATTGTATTCTCTTTCCCAAAATGAACTTTTTAACATTATATGTTTGAAATGGGTTCCAAATGATACAAAAAGTTTATAGTAGGGGAGCCAAATAAGATTTTTTTAAAATTTAAACGTGCCAAGTGAAACTGTTAGAACCTTCAATAGAGGTTTCTAAAATTATCCCTTTAAAGTAATATTGTTATTGCTAGAGCACTAATTTTCAAATGTACTTTAAAGGCTCTGTTTGGATTATCAAATTGTACAAAAACTAGTTTCTCATTCACAAAGTTACAGTAATATGCAATTCCAAAAATATCTACTCTAAATAATATTTTTAAAACAACTCACAGATATATTAAAAATTTTTAAAATACACCATCTTTTTCTTCCACCACCCACTATACCACACCATCCACCACCACCTATCACCACCACCACTGCCCACTATCACCACTGCCACCATCCCTCCCTCCCTCCCTCTCTCTCTCTCCCTCCCTCCCTCTCTCCCTCTCTCCCCTCAGCCCCTCCTCCCTCCTCCCTCCTCCCTCCTCCCCTCCCCTTCTTTTGCTTCCCCCATTGCAGAGACCCTCCCTTCCCTCTCCACTTTGTAAACCACTTCTAGAGTACTGATATAATGATTTAAAAATCAAGAAGTTTGCTCATGTTTTTTGGAACAGCCCAATTTAATAATTGAAAAATCAAGAGCTTTCGTGATTCTCTTGGAAAAATCAAGAATATCATTTGCTTATTTATTTTTCTCTTTTTTTTTGTGTGTTTTAAGAGTGCACTGATTTGGTAGCTAAAAAATTAAGAAGTCAAGTCAATTGTCAACAACTTTATGTTCTTTTATTCTCGATCTTTTTTTTTTTTTTTTGGTGCATTTATATATAGAGCAACCCATTTAGTTGCAATAATATCAAGAACTGCCGTGAGTGAATTGTCGAAAAAATCAAGAAGTTTGTTTTATTTTTCATTTTTCTTTTATGTTCTTTTATAGCTGCCTAATTCATTAGTTGAAATATTAAGAATTCTCACTAGTCATTGAGAAATCAAGAAGTTTCCCTTTTTTTCGTCCTTTTTGTGATTTTTGCATTTTGGTCCTTTAGAGCAGCTCAATTTAGTAGTTAGATAATCAAGAGCTATCGCTAGTTGTTGGAAAATCATTAAGTTTGATTAGTTGTGTTGTTTCTTTTCTTTTTATGTTTTCTTTTGACCAGTTCAATATAGTAGCCAGAAAATGAAGATCTCTTGCTAGTAATCGAAAAGTCAAGAAGTTTGTTCACTCGTGTTTTTTCATTTTTTTAGAGTAACTCGATTGGTAACTAAAAAATCAAGAGCTCTCATGAGTCATCTGAAAATTAGAGGTGGCAAAAATACCCAAGACCCATTGGGATCCCATACCCAAATTTAATTTGGGCGAGATGAGTATCTAATATATAGGTTTTGGGCCTTATTGGGATATACCCAACAATAACCATTTAAAATATGGGTATGTATGGGATTTATTTGGGACTCCCATGGGTATCCATTAAAATAATAATAAAATAAAAAACAATCTTTTTTTTCATTTTCTTCTCAACATTAATAAATTAATGTTATAAGGTTGTAGTACAAGTTAGGTAAATTAGCACTTATGCATCAGATGCTCTCTCATAACTACAAAATTCCATCACTGCAAAATTCTATTCTTGATAGAATTTCATTGAATTAGGATAGCCTTAGAATTGGAAAAAAATTTTAGACTGGGTCTTGAAAGTTAAGAAATAAAATAACGTATATGAATAGATGGATTTTAGGGATAATTAAATTTTTTTGATCAATAGATTTTTATTTAATCAACACGAACTCCTAAAAAGAATCATCCACTTATATGAAGTTGGTCTTTTATAAATTTCATATTTAGAAAAATTTATTTAGTTTGAAAAATTATCGCATAATTTATAAAGAAGAGTGTAGAACTTTTATGAAGTTAAATAAACAAACTAAATAATATAAAAAGAAAAGACAATATTGAGATATTTGATTGAGAAAAAAAAAGAGTGTTTCTTTAAAAATAAATAAAATGAAATTAATTTGGGTATTTGGACGGGATCAAATGGGTTTAGCCCATTTTAGTCCCGCCCATATTAATCCCATGGCTAATATAGGACTGTTTGGGTATAACCCATATTTTCCAATCCCAAATAAATCTCACCCAAATGCTGCCCATTTGCCATCTCTACTAAAAATCAAGAACTTGTTTGCTTGAGTTTTGGTTTTCTTTCATTTTTTTCTTTTTTAAAAATTTTTTTGGTATCTTTTGATAGCCCAATGTGGTAGCTGTAAGATTTAAAAGCTATTATAGTGTACCAGAAAAAGAAGAAATTGGGTTGCTTCTTTTTTTCCTCCCTTTAAGCTAGAGAAAGACTAGGAAAAAGTTGGAAGTATTTTCTTGTGATTTGAAAGGACTGAGAGAAGACTGTTTTGCAAACAACGAAGAAGACCCCAAATGCCCCCGATTAGCAGTCCAAAAATCAAAACTCCGACAAATTGCTGAAAAATCAAGAACTTTTATTTGCTTCCATTTTCTTAGCCCTTTTTTTTTTTTTTGGATATATTTTGAGCAGCCTTGAATTAGTAGTCGGAAGATTAAGAGCTCTTATGATGTGTCGAAAAATCAAGAAATTGATTTTTTCTTGGGAGCTAGGGAGGCGAGTTAGGCTAGAAAGAATAGAATTGCTTTAGAAGTATCTAATTTTGATTTTAGAAGATTGAGAAGAGGTTGTTTCACAAAGGATTATAATCGTTTTCTTTTTTTTTTTCCCTTTTTTGGTGAGTAGACAATTATAACTTTTCATTATTGTTTGCACACATATATGACTATGTTATGGCGTATAACAGGAGTTGATAAACATCATGGAATAAATAGTCATATACATATGGAACAATAAAATGTACAAAAAATTTTTTTAGACAAATATATTTGTACATCAAACCCCTATATCTTTCAAATTGAAGTTTAGGATTAGGGCTTGAGTATTTGAATTAGTGAATACTAGTCATCTCTGTTCGAATGCAATGGTTTATCATTCAAGGGCTCAAAATAGATTATATAAAGTTTAAGGGATCAAGATTGTCAGTCTTCCCAAAAACTATATTTTCCATGTCCTTGTCAGAGGCAATAATTGTCCGCTAAAGAATGCAATTTTTTCAAACATCACATTTACATGTTTAATTAATACATATATAGACAACTAGAAAAGCTCACACACACACACACACACACATGTATGTATTTATGTATTAACAGCTATGCGGTTAAAGATTTCTTTTTTCATGTTAAGGCTTTTAAGGGATCGATTGCCTTTAGCTTCTCTTTGCTGCGGCTTGGTGGTCATGGCCTTTCGAAGTGCTTTTGTTGCGTTGAATCTTATTCTGAGTCTCTGGATCATGTGTTTTCGGATGGTGATGTTGCGAGTTCCATTTGGGCTCACTTTGGAAGTGTAGTTGGTATTTCTTATAGAGGGGTGGGGGTGAGCTCAAGGCTGCTTGCTTGGTGGTTTATTGTGGATCGAAATCCTTTGCTGCAATTTGTTTATCAGATTTTACCGATCATAATTTGTTGGCAGTTGTGGAGAGTTCGTAATTATGCTTTATTTGAGGGTAGAAAGCCGTCAGTTTCTTTTATCTGTGGGGCAATTCTTAGAGAGTTAAAAGAGATTTTTCTAATTAAATTTCCAGCTAGAGGGGTGGATGGTAGCCCGTGCATGGTTTTTATGATGGTCTGAGTTCATGGCAGCCGCAATATGATATCAAGGTGGAACGTTGGTTAAGACCTTCGACTGGTGAATTTAAGTTGAATACTGACGGTTGTTCACTTGGTAATCCAGGAGCTAGTGGAGGATGTGGAGTTCTTAGAAATGAATTTGGGATTTGGTGTTTGGTTTTTCAATTCCTCTAGGTAGTATTACAAATATTCAGGCTGAAGCTAAGTTGTTTGTTGTGAGGGAGGGTTTGAGTAGAGGGATTGATAGCTCTCACGTTGAGATTGATACGCTAGTCTTGGTGAATATTTTGTTGCAAAAGTATACTTGTCCTTGGACGATTTGGTCTCAGGTGGACGAGTTAAGAGGTTTTGTGTCTGCATTTATGTCCGTTTGTCATTGTTATAGAGAAGTTAACCAGGTTGCTGATCGTTTATCAAAGATGGGGGTTGAATCGGAGTCTCAATGCATGTTTGGTTCTCAAGAAGATCTTCCGAGGCAGGTCCGGGGCTTAATGTCAATGGACAGCGCTCAATGTCCATCATTTAGAAGAAGTGTCGTTAGAACATAGATTCAAGGTTTTGTGTCTTATGTAAGGGAATAGTACTCGTGATTTCTTTTTTCTATAACATTTTAGGGGTTAGGTTTTTGACTTCTTCCCAAAATTTTGTACTTGTTATAAAACTAATGATATGAACTACTAAAAGTAGAGATTGAAATAATATAATAGAGACAAGAAGTAGAGAGAATAGAGAATTATCTATTATTAACTTTATTGCTCTGAAGTTGTTATTGTTACAACTGATGTTAGGATACCTCTATTTATAAGTAAACTAATATCAAGGGTACATGAATCCTATTAAATATCTATACATGAATTTAGCACTTCAAGTACATGTATTTAGTAGTTCTATGAATGAACTAACGAACCACGAGAGGATACATCAATGTACCCATGAATTTTATGGGGAATACATGTATCAATCTTCTTGGAAATATAAATGGACATCTACATCAATACAGATAATTATTTCATAACACTCCTCCTTGGATGTCCATCACACAAAGAATATGTCTCGTTAAAACCTTACTAAGGAAAAACCTAGTGGGACAAAAACCCTAGTGAAGGAAAAAGAGTACACTATTCTTGTGTATTTTCTCCCCCTGATTCAAACATCATTTGAGATCTTTTAACCGACGCATTCCAATATTTTTCACCAATTTTTCAAACGTTGTAGTCGGTAATGCCTTGGTAAATAAATCTGCCAAATTTTCACTTGATCAGATCTGATGCACATCAATTTCACCATTTTTTTGTAAATCATGAGTAAAGAAAAATTTTGGTGAAATATATTTCGTTCCATCTCCTTTAATATATTCTCCTTCTAATTGAGCTATACAATCTGCATTATCCTCATATAATACAGTCGGAGGATTTTCTTTTTCAGAGGATAACCCACAACTCTATCGGATATAGTGGGTCATTGATCTTAGCCAAATACATTCCCGACTGGCTTCATGAATTGCTATTATTTCAGCATGATTAGAAGAAATGGCAACTATTGATTGTTTTGTAGATCGCCATGAAACAGCTGCACCACCACATGTAAATAGGTAACCAGTCTGAGACCTTATTTTATGTGGGTCAGATAAATACCCAACATCAGCATAACTGTAGGTCCCAAAAGTAACCTAAGAGGGGGGTGAATTAGGTTGATAGAAAATTAAAACTTGATGAGTGATAAACATACACAATTGGAGATGATCAAGTTTCCTTGGTGATACAAGTTTTTCAAGACAAGATATGAGGATAACACCAAATAAATAATCACAAGTAAAATCACAAAATCAAGTAAGAGAGATGAATCCAAATGGACTACCAAGTTGCACCCAACTTGAAATCCAATACCTCAATTTCAATTGCTATTTCAATTTGAAGAAGTTACACCAAGTTGTACATGGAAGGATCACCACTTGTTTGCATCAATCTCTTCTTGATCAAGCCAAGAGGTTTTACAACAGTCTTGCTAACCCTCACAATGCTACACACTTGAGCCTTACTTTCACAATTGAAAAGCAATGCTTGTTTGCACACACACTACACTACAATAAAGAAGGAAGACACAAATTCTCTCTAGAATTGCTCTTAAAGACTTGTAAGTAATGGTTGCAAAAAGTTTTTTTCATTTCTAGCCTTTATGGTATTTATAGGGTGCAAATTTAACCACCCAAACTGCTCCAACGGTCCTGAATTAAATGCAGGAAAATATAGCCGTTAGGTGTGTCGGACATCCGACACTCAATCCTGCGTCCGACAGTTTATTGAGTTCCTGTGTTGTAGACTGTCGGACGTCCGAACCAAGGACTCCACTGTCTGACAGAACCAAAAGCTCATGTGTCCATCTTCCCAACCTGTCGGACATCCGAAACTTCAATGACCGTCCGAAAGTATTGTACGAAACTTTGTCGTAAACTGTTGGACGTCCGAAAGCATCGTCCGACAGATTCCTGACTGGAATTTTGAGATTAAACCTGTTTTGCTACACTCAAACTTAAAAGGGAATTAGTAAAAATCATTATGGTGGTTTGTTAATCATCAAAATAGCCAACAATCTCCCCCTTTTTGATGATGACAAACCACTTGATGATTTGAATAGAATAGGAGGTAAGAAAACATAACTTTGAAACGAAATACTCCCCTTTACTTGTATACTCCAATTTTCCAAATATTCATGAAGCACCAGACTTCTCCTTACATCGAGCACCAGTTTTTGGCCAAAAAACAAGGTAACCAATCAAAAACTTTTAATCAATCAAAAAACAAGGTAATCATTTTTACAACCATTCAAAAGCTTTCAACCAATCAACCATTCCATTTTCATTTTTCAACTTTTTAATCATTCAACAACACACCAATACAACAACCATCAACAATCACATTGCCATCATTCAATCATCATTTTTCTCCCCTTTTTGTCATCAATCAAAAATAAGGTTAAAACAGCAACCAAGGCACAAATTCAAGACATAAAGCAATAAAAGAAGCATTAAAAAATAAGATAAGAGAAGATAAGATAGCATGAATAAAGGAAGCATCCATAAGAGTTTTAGAAAAGTACGGCCAACAAAAGTAGGGGCAAAAACAACTGAGGCCCAATATGAGCAAAATGATGCCGGCCTAGACATGTCTAAGAGATGAGATGAGCCTAGAAATGCCTAAGAGATGCAGAAAATGAAAAGCGGATGAGATGAGCCACGGCGAACTAGACGATAACCCTCTCAATTTTCATCCTCCAATCGTGTTCATCTCTTGAGGAGGAGTATGAAATTGAGACGCCCGGTCTTGAGTAGTGGCTGCACGAGAGGTACCCTCGCATTTCCATCAATCCTTCAGTAATTTGTTGATCTTGTGCTGTGTCCTCATTACTTGGATTAGTCAGATCAGGTCTGGTAGAAACTTGTTTGGCAGTGACGTGTGCTGTTCATGTTCAACTTGAGTGCCCCTCGGTTCTTCCATTTCTTGCTCAGCAACCTCTTGACTTTGAGAGGGAAGGAGCTCCTCCTTGAGCTTTTGAAATGCCTCCCTTTGTTCTGGATTCATAACCATTCTAATCCCTTCCTCAAAAAGAATGTGCCTTTGTTTGATTTCTAAAAGGAGAGTGAGACTAGGATCTGAGGAAGTGGAAGAAGAAGGCTGGGAGGTCATTGGAGTGGAGTAAGCAAGACAGGGGCGTTTGAACCTAGGAGTGACTGGGGTTTGAGGAGAAGAAAGAGGATCATGAACGGTCTTAGAACAAGACTCCAAAACAGTCTCTTTGTAGACCCATTCATCACCGACAAAAAGGATATTTTTCTTTTCAAAATAAGTTTTTGTGAAAAAGCAATTTGGATTTTCAGAAGTGGGAGTACCAGTCAAAGGAATGTTGAAGTGATTGAAAATAGAAGTCAGAAATTTTTCATAAGAAATTTTGCGATGGCTGTCGGATTTGATTTTGTTCATAAACCGACACATGATAAAACCAAAATCTACTCTTATATCTTCCATAAAGCAGTAAAACAGATACAATTCTATTTTGTTTGCTGTGGTACGATGGCCAGAGGTTGGAATTAACAAATTACCAATTATAACCCACAGAATTTGCTGCAATGGAGTTAATTCATTTAAATCTGCTTCAACTGGAACTTCAAAAAGGGTTTGAAAATACAATAAAAGTTTTGTTTCATTGAAGTAATTGTATGAAGTTGATTGTTCTTCATACGAGAAAAAGTTTACAACTTTGTTAGGACAATCAGGTTCAATGGCAGTATTAAAGATTTCATTTATAACATTTGAATCAAAAGTAATATCAATGCCATTCACCCTAGAAACAACAACAGAAAAAGTTCTTCCTTGCCTAATGTTAGCATAAAATTGATGAACCATGGGAGGATAGATAACATGAGGAAAGGAAAGAAGATGAGTCCATTTTTGAAAGGCAAATATTTCAAGCACCCAATCTAACTTGCAGACACGAAAATCAGAAAAGAAAACAGAATGTTGAGTGATAAACCCTTTCCTGCACACAATGGAGAACCGAGTCTCAACATCAGCATCAATGAAGGTTGGTAGAACCTCTCTTGCAGGTTCCTCAGTTTCCTGACGTTCAGTGCGTGTAGTAGCACCTCTTTTTCTTCTCTGATAGGTGCGTCCAGAGTCAGTTCTTCCAGATGTCTGTTTTACAGATGAAGAGCTTCCTCTTGTCCGTACCATGATGAATGAATGCAGCTAAATGTGGGTTGCAGGGATGATTTGGCAGAACTAAATAGCTATCCTACACACTACATGAAGCGTGATATGGTTGAAAGGAGAAATTTTAGAAATTTTTGAACCTAGGGTTTCAGATAAGATTTGAAAATTTTTCAGAATTGGATAAGGAGAGAGAATGTGGAAGATCAGATACTGAAAATGAAATTAAACAACTAATTTTGAGAGGAATTTTTAACGATTAGCTCTTGAAAAGGATGAAAATGAGATCTTTTTTGCTAAGGAAGATGAAGGACTTCTCTGTTGAAAAGAGAGAGTTGAAATGAAGAATGACCGTCCGAAAACCTTTTAAAAAAAATTTTGAGAGTGTCGGACGTCCGAACGTTAGTGATTGTCCGACACCTACGTCCAATCCCTTGTTTTCTAAAACAAAACTTTTCTGTTTCTGTTGGACGTCTGATCCTTGTGTAGGACGTCCGAACATGAAACCATAAATGCTGTCGGACGTCCGAAATGTGTAGGACGTCCGATCCCCTGTATTTTCAAAGAGATTTTTCTGAAATTCTCAGTTTGTTCTTCAAGTACACAAATTGCTCTAAGAGCAATGCTTTTATAAAAATATTAGCTATTTGATCTTTGGAACAAACGTAATTAACACAAATTTCTCCTCTTTGAATGAGATCACGAGTGAAATGATGTTTGATGTCTATATGCTTTGTCCTAGAATGTTGGATGGGGTTTTTAGTCAAATTTATAGCACTAGTGTTATCACAAAACATAGGTACACATTCATATCTCAAATGAAAGTCATATAACGTATGTTTCATCCAAATCAATTGAGCACAACATGCACCAGTTGCTATATACTCGACTTTTGTAGTAGATAATGAAATGGCATTTTGCTTTTTGCTAAACCAAGAAACTAAGCATTCACCAAGAAAGTGACAAGAACCACTTGTACTTTTTCTGTCTATTCTACAACCGGCAAAATCAGCATCCGAGAAACCAACTAAGGAAAGATTAGAACATCTAGGATACCATAGGCCATAGTTGATAGTTCCTTTTAAATATCTAAAGATCCGTTTTACAGCTAGTAAATGAGATTCTTTAGGACATGATTGAAATCTAGCACATAAGCAAACAGCAAACATGATATCAGGTCTACTAGCGGTCAAATAGAGTAAACTTCCAATCATACCTCTATAATGCTTTTCATCAACTTTGGTTCCATCTTCATCCTTGTCAAGTTTGGTGGATGTGCACATTGGAGTACCAACTTGTTTTGAGTCTTCCATTCCAAATTTCTTAAGAAGCTCCTTTGTATACTTGGTTTGATTGATGAAAGTTCCATCCTTACATTGATGTACTTGAAGTCCAAGGAAGAAGTTCATTTTTCCTATCATGCTCATCTCAAATTTCTTTTGCATAACATCGGAAAAATCTTTGCACAAGTGTTCATCAGTAGCAACAAAAATAATGTCATTCACATAAATTTGCATAATTAATAAGTCATACAAGTTATTTTGGTAAAAAGTGTGGTGTCAACATCACCTCTTTTAAAACCATTTTGAGGCTTTGCTTGCCTTCTTTAAAAGCACCTACACAAGGAATAATGAAAGATAACCTTTGGAACCCTTTGTATTTTTGAGTCCTTAGGTGTTAGTTATGATCTCTAACTATCCAAGTTGTTCTCAAACCATTTCTTATGTTTTTCTTGACATAACAATGATTTTTCATGTGACCAAATTGACAACAAAAGCTACACATTTTGCTAGTATCCTTGACACTAATGAGTTTTAAATATCTAATACCCATTTTTCTAAGAATGGTAAATTTGTTCTTACCATAAGTAGATCTTCTAACATTTATTTGATAAAAATTTTGTTTTTCATTTTGAAAAAACTCATCCAAATCATCCATTCTTTTTCTCAAGGTAGTTTGTTCCTCTTGTAACATTTTGCAAAACTTTTCTTTTGCATCAAATTTCTTTTGCAAATCCAAATCTACCTCAAGTTTTTTCAAACTCTTATTTTCTTGAAAGATCTTTGCATTCTCACGAAATAAGAAATTAATTTTCATTTTTAATTCTTTATTTTTGGCATAAGAATCTTTCAAATTATCATGCAATTTTTCAACAAAAGATTCAATATCATCATCATTCTCATCATCACAATCATAAATAGAATTACTAGTAGATACCTCATTTTCACCTATGACCATGAATGTCATTTGTGCGGATTCCTCTTCTTCTTCTGTTTCACCATCGAAGTTGCACTCATTCCAAGTTATTTGGAAGTTGTTGAATTTTTGTCTTCTTTCTCCTTTACCTTCCTTTTTCTTCTTCATTGGACATTCGTTGGCATAGTACCCAATTTGTCCATATTCGAAGCATTTGTCTCCTTGCTTCTTGTTGACCTCTTGCTTTCCTTTTCCTCTTTGATTAGGATTGAAGTTGCTTGGACCTCCTCTTCTAAACCTTCTTTTATTGAAGATTCTTTTGAAACTCTTGGAGAGAAGTGCCAAATCATTGTCATCCACTTCAACATCTTCATCATCTAAGGAGAATGAATCATCCTCCTCTTGTGAAGCTTTGAGAGCTATACTTTTCTTCATCTTTGCATCCTCTTCCTCTTGTACCTTAGACTTGAGTTTTAATTCATAAGAGGTTAGAGAATTTATGAGAGTTTCAATAGACATGGAATTTAAATCTTTAGCCTCCTCAATAGCTGTCACTTTATTTTCCCAATCCTTAGATAAAACATTTAGGATCTTTCTATTCTTCGCACCCAATGTATACTTTTTTCCCAACACTTCTAGATCCTTTATGATGTCATTGAATCTACAATACATCTTGTCGATATTCTCATGAGGTTCCATCTTAAAAGATTCATATTTTGTGACAAGAAGTGATTTCTTTTGCTCTCTCACATTGTCACTGCCCTCGTGTATTTCTCTAAACTTATCCCATATTTCTTTTGCTGTCTTGCATCCTTTCACCCTTGTGGATTCAGTTGCATCTAAAGCATTGTATAGCACATTCACAGCTTTTGCATTTAAGGTGAGATTTATTCTATCTTGGGGAGTTAATTCCATTCTTGTTTTTGGTCTCGGTTGATGAGTAACCTCATCTAAAACAGTGGCTTCGAATGGTCCTTCATTCACAATGTACCACAACTCAATATCTATTGATTGCAAGAAGATTTCCATCATATCCTTCCAACTCACATAATTTACCCTATTAAACATAGGTGGCTTTGTAATAGATTGTCCCTCTAAGAATAATGCATTGTTAGTTGCCATGATCACTCCAAAGTCGATTGAGCTTAATCTCTAGGAGACCAAGTTCTGATACCAATTGTAGGTCCCAAAAGCAAGCTAAGAGGGGGGTGAATTAGGATGATGGAAAATTAAAACTTGATGAGTGATAAACACACACAATTAGAGATGATCAAGTTTCCTTGGTGATACAAGCTTTTCAAGACAAGATATGAGGATCACACTAAGTAAATAATCACAAGTAAAATCACAAAATCAAGTAAGAGAGATGAATCCAAATGGACTACCAAATTGCACCCAACTTGAAATCCAATACCTCAATTTCAATTGCTACTTCAATTTGAAGAAGTTACACCAAGTTGTACATGGAAGGATCACCACTTGCTTGCATCAATCTCTTCTTGATCAAGCCAAGAGGTTTTACAACAGCCTTGCTAACCCTCACAATGCTACACACTTGAGCCTTACTTTCACAATTGAAAAGAAATGCTTGTTTGCACACACACTACACTACAATAAAGAAGGAAGACACAAATTCTCTCTAGAATTGCTCTTAAAGACTTGTAAGTAATGGTTGCAAAAAGTTTTTTTCATTTCTAGCCTTTATGGTATTTATAGGGTGCAAATTTAACCACCCAAACTGCTCCAACGGTCCTGAACTAAATGCAGGAAAATATAGCCGTTGGGTATGTCGGACATCCGACACTCAATCCTACATCCGACGCCACCGTCCGATAGTTTGTTAAGCTCCTGTGTTGTAGACTGTCGGACTTCCGAACCAAGGACTCCACCATCCGACAGAACCAGAAGCTCATGTGTCCATCTTCTCAACTTGTCAGATGTCCGAAACTTGGATGACCATCCGAAAGCATTGTTCGAAGCTTTGTCGTAAACTGTCAGACGTCCGAAAGTATCGTCCGACAGATTCCTGACTGGAATTTTGAGATTAAACCTGTTTTGCTACACTCAGACTTAAAAGGAGATTAGTAAAAATCATCATGGTGGTTTGTTAATCATCAAAATAACCAACAATAACCAATCAATTCAAGTCTAGATTTATTTAAATAAAATAAGCCAACATCAATTGTTCCTCGAAAATAGTAAAAAATGTGTTTAATACCATTCCAATGTCGTCGAGTTGGAGAGGAACTAAATCTTGCTAATAAATTCACAGCAAATGATATATCTGGTCGTGTGCAATTAGCGAGATACATTGTGCCCCAATTGTACTGAGATATGGTATTTCAGAACCAAGTATCTCTTCACCTTCCTCTCGTGGTCTAAAAGGATCTTTATTAGGATCAAGTGATCTGACAACCATTGGGGTATTTAATGTATGTGTTTTATCCATATAAAACCGCTTTAATACCTTCTGGGTATAAGTAGTTTGGTGGATAAAAATTCCACATTCTAAATGCTCAATTTGTAAACTAAGACAAAATTTTGTCTGAGCAAAATCTTTGGTCTCAAATTCCTTTTTCAAATATTCAACAGTTTTCTAGATCTCTTCAGGAGTTTCAATCAAATTAAGATCATCAACATATACCGCAATTATCACAAAATTTGACCCATTTTTCTTTATAAAAATACATGGACATATTGGGTCATTGGTATAACCTTCTTTAATCAAATATTCATTGAGTCGGTTATACCACATACGTCCGGACTGTTTAAACCCATACAAAGACCTTTGCAATTTAATAGAATAAACATCTTTAGGATTTGATTTACATGCTTCAGGCATGTTGAATCCTTCAGGGATTCTCATGTAAATATCATTATCAAGATTTTCATATAAATAAGCAGTGACTACGTTCATTAGACGCATTTCTAACTTGTCATGCACTGCTAAACCCACAAGATATCTAAATGTGATCGCATCTACTACAGGTGAATACGTTTCATCATAATTAAATCCAGGTCTTTGTGAAAATTCTTGGGTTACAAGTCTTGCTTTATATCATATAATTTCATTTTTCTCATTTCTTTTTCTCACAAATACCCATTTATATTCCACTGGCTTTACACCTTCAGGTGTTTGGACTACAGGTCCAAAAACTTTTCTTTTAGCCAGTGAATCCAATTCAGATTGGATCACATCTTTCCATTTCGGCCAATCATTTCTTTACCTACATTTATCAACTGATATATTTTCATGATTCTCATTTTCTTTCATAATGTCAAGTGCTACACAATATGCAACTTCTTTTAGTTTAGGCTCCAATTTCAAATTTTCTGTAGTTCATTCTCTTGAGGAGTAAACTCTTCAGGAGTTAGCTCTTCAGGAGCGACCTCTTCAGGAGGTTGAATTTTGTCATGACATCTATTTCATCTCCGGAAATATTTGAAATCAAAATGTGTTATTCTAGTAGGCCAGCCTTAAATTCATTTGTAGCACTTATATGTGTACTTCAAGGACATCAATTTTGACTATAGTATTTTCTGCAGGAATATTCAATTTAATAACTCTTCTGGAATCTATAAATATATTTGATAATTGATTTACAATTTGCTGCAAATAAGTAATCTATTGAACTTCCAATTCACATGAGAATCAAGAAAATTCAATAATATTTTTCAAATGATTTTCTTTTGGTTGATCATTCCTCCCCCTAATGTTGGGAAGTGTACAATATCAATTATAAATAGATCACCCATCAATATTTCATAATTTGTAAAAGGATGATTTCACTTCCGACATAAATTTTTGTTGAAGCCACAGATAGCACAAGGGGGTATATATGAATAATTGTCGGCTCTTACTTTTGACAAATCATAAATATGTTGGGATCAGTAAACTTCTGATTTACTGTAGGCAATAATTTTGATTTAATCAAATGAGAATAAAGACGACTATAACAATAACCATTTCACCTTTGAATGGTTTTGTAGTATAATCAATCTTTATCTCACTTGATGATATTTGTTATTGTTTCATTTTGTATTTCAAAATAATATCCATTTCAGCGAATATTTTTAGATTCAATATATTTCTTCGAGATTTTGGGAGAGGATAGTACATAATTTATAACAAACTTTACTCCTTCAGGGAGAAATATAGTGGTGGCTCTTCTGGAACTTGTAATTATTTTACCACTATCACTGATTGTGTTTATCTCTTATATTTTCAAATAGGGATATAGTGTGCATAGTAATACTATCAATGAGACACATATAATTCTCACCATAATTTTTAATCCCAAATATTTGATATCCATTTCTTCTTCAGGAAGAAATAACAAACAAAAATTTCTTCTTCAGGAAGAAATAATAAAGAAATGATCTTCTACAGGAAGAATTAATAACGAAACTTACAAATAAATGTAAACATTAATAAAATCCGTAAATAACATAACTGATGATATAAAATATGCGAAAATAACAATTAACCAAATTCTAAATAAATATCGAGCGTTTGGCATCAATTTCTTCTTCAGGAAGAAATAATAAAAAGAAATATTCTTCTTCAGGAAGAAAATATGATTATTACTATCATCAAATGCACCATCAATTTACATCTTCAGGGTGTTTGTTTATGATGATTGATAAAGGTCAATAAAATATTTAGTCATACGATATATACGTGACTAATGACCTTTAATACTATATAAATAGTATTTATTTTGGGATCTTGCTTTTCGCATTCTTTCTTATCATTATCCCACTTGAGGTGGTATATATCTATCTTAACTGCATCTACAATCATGACTGTAGTCATAATTTAAGTCGCACTCGCTTTAGGGAATGGACTAGATCCATTAAATTGGATTTTAAACAAAGGCATGTAATAAATTCAAAATACTTCTCATATTCATTCTCTCGATATTGCTACTTCAGGAGCATATTCGAGGAGTAACATATGGAGAATACATTTTTCACCTATCTATATCAGTAATATTTTCTCCACATAATAACTTGCAGCATTTGATAACTTTATCATATCGAATTTTATAAGATCAACCATTTTTAGGTGGTCAGATCTCGACCATCTTTAGGCGGTCAGATCCTTTTCCCTTAAAGGATAAACAAGTCCTTATGCATCATTTTTCATTAATGGTGCTTTCAAAATCTATTTTTTATCAAGATATATTTCACCATCTAATATTCATAATAAATAATTCGTTGATAATAAAGATAAATAAACACAATTGAATTCAACAATCAGGTGCGGGAAAGTAAAAATAACAAGAGAAGTATCCAATCAGTTCTAAATGAGTCCACAATCACGGGCACATGCAAACAGCAGTACATACAACTAGAAGCTCATGTGATGCTCAAATAACCACTTAGGAAAAGGTTGACATTTGTTGCATCGTGCTAGCTAAGGATTATTTGCACTATAAAAGGTTCACTTTCGAATTTAAAATAGCAGAAATAAAAAGCCTAGAATTTCATGCCTTTTTCTTTCTCATTTGTGTCATCCAAAAAGTTTCTTTTCAGTTAAGTCAATCAAATAATTTGCATACGTGTAGGACGGCATATGACTGATTTTGAAATAGATATATTTTTAATCCCCTGCTATTGATGACATGCTTCCCCAAGGCCTTTTCTGATTTCTATACGTCAAGTTTAGTGCTTTTGCAATGAATAGTAAAGTATTTTCTTGTAGTAACTCAATCACATAAAAAACAATTAGATGGGCAGACATTGTATAGTAATGATTTGTGGGCATATTGGTGCTAACCTGTGACAAGTCTGTGCCCAATACTTTTCTTAAAGAAGCTGAAATGTGTCAATTTCAATGTGTTCCAGTTTTGGCATCCCGAATCATCTGGCGCATAGAATTCAGTAGGCAACCATAAGTCAATCCAGGTTCCTTCTATGCAGCTTAGATGAAGCTGTATGTCATGGTTCCAGTGACAAAGATTTGTGATTCATATATGTCCAATGGTAGAGACTCGTGCTAATAACATGTTATAAAACTAATTATATGAACTACTAAAAGTAGAGATTGAAATAATATAATAGAAACAAGAAGTAGAGAGAATAGAGAATTATATATTATTAACTTTATTGTTCAGAAGTTGTTGTTGTTACAACTGAGGTTAGGATACCTCTATTTATTGGCAAACTAAGATCAAGGATACATGAATCCTATTAAATATCTATACATGAATTTAATACTTCAAATACATGTATTTCGTAGTTCTATAGATAAACTAACGAACTACGAGAGGATACATCAATGCACCAATGAATCTTATGCGAAATACATGTATCAATCTTCTTGAGAATATAAATGGACATCCACATCAATACAGATAATTATTTCATAACAGTACTCTTATTTTAATGGATTAATAAAATTTAGAGTTGGCATCCTCTCCCCAAGTTTGGGGTCTTTGGCATTATTAAAATAAAAAAAAAGGGGTGTATGTGTGTATATCAAATTTATTGATTTGATCTATCATTACGATTCCATGTGAAAACAAAAATTGTTAATTGGATTATTATACCTTTTTTTTACAAATAAGGATCAAATTGACTTTGCATACATCTTTAATCTAAATTTTTTATAAAATGTCAATAATTTGATTGATTTCCTGTCAATAATGTAACGGTCATTTTCAGTTTGCCACCTGAGACTTCAATGAAACTTTACTTTTTCCCAATAGTTTTGCACACTAGACAAATTTACAACCTCTAAAATCATTGTAATTAGATACTTAACTAATGTAAAAATAACAAAATACCTCATTGTAAGATAGCAGAATATATTTAAGCATGTATTTGAATTTGAACGTGGTATTAGTATATCATCCTCATACTGAGAGTTAATTAGTGATGCCTCTTGTCGTTTGTTTAATCTAAATCTTTCATTAATTCTTTCCTTCTTATAAGAACAATAATCATGCAAAATACAATTTAACTTATAACCAAAATCATATGTTGAAAATGAGATAATACATATTTAATATAAATGTGCCAATTACTATTATTTTTAAAATTTTAGAAAATAATATATGCCAATTATCAATACTCAAATATCATACTATCACACGTCCTAACAACAACAATAATAACATACCAAGTAAGAGGAAATAAAGCCAGTTTCAATATTCAAGCATCATAATGTCTCATGTCCTAGAGCAGAAACAATAACAACACAACAAATAACAAAAACAACACTGCGCTCATAGTAATGCGTTGACTATATAGCATATATTCCATATATAGCAAAAACTATGGTTTTATTGTCCATCGAGACTGTAAGGGCCGTAGAATTTTATCTTAACAATGGGTTGAATGATTTTGTGTGATTAATTTTATTGCTTCAGAATGTATTTAGAATTTCGAAACCCTAGTTGACTTTTAAAAATTTACAAAATACCTAATTTGGAAAACCCTAATCATATAATCGAATTATGAAGGTGAACGATTCAAAATTTCTCGGAGTTTACCGTTGTAGGATTCCATTCTAAAAAAAAAAAAAAAACCCTAGACTAATTGCATTAGAATCCTTGTCATATAAAAATACTAAACCCAACCCTAATATTTCTTCAAACTAAGTGCGATTCATGCTCCATAGCAAAATGAAGTCCGGATAGGTTGGCTTTCAAATCAATTCGGATTCTATCAAAATTTCTAGCAAGGAGGCAGCCTTCTCTCCCCTTCCTTCCACCTGCCACTTGGCAAGGAGAAGCTGAAAATTCCAGCAGCAGACCTTTCTTCTCTCCCCATGTCCGACTAGCATGCTTGGCAATCATGAGAAGCTTCTTCAACTGGTTCAAACTTCAAATGATTATTCCACCTCATTCATGCCTAATGCATGAAGAGGTTGGACACTTGCTGCACTTCAGCCAACTTTGCCATTTGAACAAATTACCTTCGAAATTTTCTTTCCTTCTTGCTGTCCACCTCATCAGCCTTGATACCCCATTTCACTTCAGCTTTCCATCACAAACCATACCAACCGAGAGCTTTTCCCTCACTTGCATCTTGTCTCAAAATTTTCCTTCTTCCTAAGCTCACCAAAGTCCCTCTCTCACTTCCTCCTCCCTCCTTGTTTTTGTTTCTGAGGCTTCAGCCCAACACCAAGAGCTGTGAACCTCAACTACAAGCTGCCAAACCCAACTGAGAGGTTGGGCAGAATCAAAGCTTCATCTTCCATTCAACCTGAGTAAGTCAAGGTAAGATGTCCTCCCCTGCCGAAGAGATTCTGGGCAGCTTAGCATTACAGCTTCCCATCCTTGACTCCTTTACTTGTTGTAGCTGAGAAAAGCTAGCTTGAATCCCTCCAAGCACCGATATTCCTCCATTCTTGATTCACCAGCGGTAAGCTATAGCAACTAGTACAAGTTCTTATTCAACTTAGTTCATTCATCCTTAGCATGTTATTTCATATTGTAGCTAAGGAATCGGACTGCTATACCTAGGTCACCCCCCCTTGTGCTCTTGTTGTGAAGGCTGGTTGAAGGTAAGGATTCTTCTCACTCTTTTCAGCCAAAAGAAATGAAATTCCTTTCATAAACCCCACCTTAAAGCTGAAATACTCTTACATGTTCTGATCGACCTTGAAATTATCATGCATGGTTCGATGAGATGAGAACACTCACCATTTCACTTTTGACATGTTCTTTACTTGATTTAAAAATTCTGGTTAACAAAAGAATGGTTATTATTCTCGGTTCACTTAATTTTTCCATAGCTAAAAAATAGTAGACTTTATACCACTTCTTGCATGCATGGTAGAAGCTTACCTCGTACCTTCTTAATGAAGGAGAGCCACGGATTGGCTGAAAACTTGGAATGAGTGATGAAATGTCTCATTTTCTTCTTCCGAACTTTATCTCTTGCTTAGTGTAGATGATAATCGAACTTGCTTGGTTATAAAATTCATAGATTACTCATGGCTGTAGGTATTTTTCCAAGGCTGGTTAGGTTCATCTTAAAAGCTACATGACTAATGTGTTTTAAACTAACCTATGCGTGTGTGAGTTTTATTCCCTCATAAGAATTTCATGAGATCATGTTTCATGCTAGACATGCATTCGGTCAGCTTGAAAATTAACACTATGATGGATGTATTAGCTGTACATGGATTGATTTAGCTGGCTGGAAACGAATTCAAACCACAAACCAAGTGCAAATGAAACTGTTTTACAAAAAAAAAAAAGAAGAAAATAATAATAAATAAATACTCAAAACCAGAATTTTCCATAGGAAACAGGAATTTTAAATCGACCAGAACAGAATGTTCATAACTCTCGATTTATAAACTCAAATCACATACTACTTATGCATTCAAAACTAGACTCAGAGCTTCGATTTGGTATAACGACGCCAGAGTTCATTTTCTACACATCATGGCAAGCAAATGAGAATCGCTGAAAACCAAACCTGAAAATTCTGGAATTAGAATTTCAAACATTTTAAAGACAAACTTGATGGACTTTGAACCAAAATGATTTTAATATTTTTGAGAAGAAAATTCGCTTTCTTATGGTTATGGAACCATACAAATTCACAAAGAAGATTTCCAACTTAATTTGTATCAAACCACGAACATTAGGGTTTCTCATGCAAACCTTTTTAAAACCCTCGATCGAAATTTAATCGCTCAAACAAACTTGATTTTTTTTCCAAAACTTGACTCGCTTAAAATCTGTAGGGAATTGTACCCACGCAAAATCCAAACGAGCAAATTTCAAAGTCATGTTCTTCTAAAACTAACCTCAATAAAATTATTTTTTCGACAACAAACCACCTCAAAACCCCACCGCAATTTTTTCCATCTTAATACCCCCATTATTGAAATCTTTAAAAGATAGTTTATTTTCTTCAAACCTATTTCAAATCCTCGAATTTCCAAGTTTTCACACTTACATGTTTTGACCTAAAATATATATCTTTTGTAACTTCAATTACCAAGGTTCATATCATAGTGATATAATAATTACTAGCTAGTTATATAAAAACTACTTTCTTATTTATAATAGAAGTGAATTGGTCAAAATTGATTTTAATAATTAAAAGTTAAATTATATTTACCTCAGGATCGGTCGGTGACCAAGTCGAGGACGTTGACATCGAAACCTTCGACACAACCTTGCCCTAGTTAAGGTGAGGGTTCCAAATTGTTGTTAAATGTTTCATTAAGTAATGAGAACACGCTTGTTTGAAATGTGCCACATGTTAGAATTGTATTTGATGGAAAAATGTTACTTGTTGATTGAAGACGATTTGCTAAGTGTTATTTGCCATTAACGTTTTAACGTTGAATAGTATATAATTCCATGGTTGAATTATTTCAAAACCATTGATCAAAAGGAGGAGATCGTGTGTGTACTTTGTCGCACTGACCCTCTCATTTTACAAATGGTTTCGAAATGCCATAATTGTGTATGTGCCTGTCAAATGTGCATGAGTGATAAGCCTTTGCAAATGTGCAATTGGTTCTCCGGGATCCCAAACCCAGGTGAGTCGGCCTATTCCGGCATTAGGGCTTTGGTCGGGTACGCCGGACCCCGGGAATGAAATGAAAGGTTACCTCGAGTGTACACCACCCAATGAATGTTGGTTGTCCGGGTCCGAAAGGGGTTGAGAGTGGAAGCCAAAGACGCGTTATTGAACAACATGGAAGCAATGTATCCTTCCACAATGAATGTTATTGATGCTTTCCAATGTGATATTGAAATTCAATGTTTCATGAAATTCTTGAAGGAAATTGCTGTAGGAAAATTTTCCTTATGTAATTGATTAAGTGAAAGCATGCTCGCAAATGTGATAATTGTTATGTGTTGGGATCCTCATTGGGCTTGTGAAGCTCACCCCATATATTTTCCCCTCCCAAGGTTCCAGGTTTGACTCGAGCAGAGGATTTGAGAGCTGTTGGATTTTGTTGGTTGTAACCTTTACCCTTGTTAAGACTAATGATGTTGAAATCCTTTTGGTTAACATTCCTAGGAATTGTGTATCCTAGATGGTTGATGTTGAATTTTAGTTTGAACTATCTAGCTGCAATTGAGAATATATTTGTGTTGACTAAACTGATCGATTGAGTCCTGGCGAGAGCTAGTCGGGTTGCGTTCTCGGTTCACCTTGGTAGTCGTGGGGCCGCTACATTTAGTGGTATCAGAGTCTAGGTTAGGAATTGGCCTGTAAGGTTATAGGGCCTAATTTTGGAAAGGTGGAAGTAATACTTGAGGTTATAAATTATATAAGCAACTTACTAGATTGGTTGTGGTTGTAGGTTATGGCTGGACGTGGAGCTAGTGGAGGTCCCGCCCCATCTAGGGGCCCATGCCTAAGGTGCGATATCACTTGAGGATGGAGGCCCCTACCTTTACCGGAGCCCCGCCTGAGGGCTAACCCTTGTAGGTGCTCGAGGGACTATGCATATCCCAACCATGTGATGTTTGCTGTGGTCAGGGAGAGGAAGACTTTAGCCCGCACGGTTGAGAGGGCAAATGCTGAGATTGAGGAGTTAAGGGCGGAGAACGAGAGGTTACGTGCTAGGATTCAAGAGCTCGAGGGTGTAGCTGATCGTTTCGTTCGTCTGTCTGACACCGTGCGCGACTGCACTGCTGGTATCATGGCCACCATGAGGCCATGATTGAGGATATTGTAGAGATACATTCGAGGGCGGTGAGAGCTCTAGCGCTGGACAGTGTCTTCGTGACACATTGAGGATGTTGATTATCAGGGAGATAGGGAGGCTTCCCCTACTTATAGCCCCCTTAGTGATCCCTCTGAGGACCCTGATTTTCTAACCTCCCCATGAGTTAGGGTTGAGATTGAATTCCCAATGAGGTCCCTTTTGCTTTTGATTGGATGATTGTATTAGACTGATGTTGTATTTCATTTCATGGATGTTATGATCATCATGTTATGTCGTGTAAGAACTTGATGTATGATGTTTTATGATTAACGTGAGCTATTTGGTGTTTTACTATGTTGCAAATACCTTCTTTTATTTCTTTGGGAAGGTGAGGCATCTACTGCCCATCTTAATCGAGAGCAAGGTCTCAAGAGCCGAGGGACCCTATAGCAGAGGCCCTAAATAGGATGACAAATTTGTTGGAACAGGACGGACCGCCGGACCTGTGGACCCAGGGTCACCAACGGGACCGTGGTTAGAGATGATAAAGTATTAGAGAGGTTTCAGATTCTCTCCACCTAAGTTTGTCTGAGGACCCAATCCGCACATAGCGTAGGTTGGAAACCATGGTGAACATTTTGGGACCCTAGGGTGTACTGAAGTTCGGCAAGTGACTTTCGTCATTTTCCAGTTTGAAGGTGCAGCACGAGATTGGTGGAATGTAATAAGGGAAAAATGGGCTAGAATCAAACCCGTGGACGGGCTAATTTCACCGTGGAATTTAATGAAAAGTATCTTCCCATGGTTCGGGAGAAGAGAGAAGATGAGTTCATACAGCGGCCAGGGAGTTTTAAGTGTGGCAGTATGAGGCCCGCTTTACTCTGCTATCCAAATTAGCACTGAGTTGATTGCTACCGAGCCGGGTGCCGCTTCATCCAAGGCCTCAATGTAGATTCAGAAGCCTTAGCAACTGCCCACACACCTACATTCACCGATGCCCTAGAGAAAGCTATGAGGGTAGAAAGTACTAAGGCACAAGTCAAGGCCTTCGTAACAGGAAACCACCAGCCCCATCAAACCCTAGTCTTGGGAAAACAGAGGGGTCAACTAAGTCAACCGCTCAAAGCCTAAGAGAACCGGAGGAGAGTGGTCATAGGCCAAGGATGGGGCAAAAGGGTGACCCGCCCCAAGCAAGACAACCTCCGCCAACTCGCCAATCTTGTGGGTACCGTGGTAAGGCAAACCACCATGAAAATGACCTGGAGGAAAGCGGGAAGTTGCCTAGTATGTGGAAGCACGGAGCACGGATCAACAATTGCCCCGCCTGGGGACTCAAGAATCGGGTACAAACACAAGGACGCCCAAACCCAAAACCCTCAACCGACAGAGGCAATCGCCCCCAGTCGGATTTATTCCCTTAACGATCGAGATACCGACCCGGTGGTAGAAGGTACCATTTCCTCTTTCATAGATTGGCTAAGATTTTAATTGACCCAGGTGCTAGTCACTCTTTGTCAACCCTAAATTTTATGTGGTGTGGATGTCAAGCTACTTTTGTCTTATGACCCAATCGCAAACTCCAAAGAAAAGATTCTTGTTTAATTATGTAATGAGGTCTATAAGAACCGTGGAATTATGGGTAGGTGAGAGAAAATCCCAGCTGATTGCCTTGTCCATTGGGGATGTGATATTATTCTGGAATGGATAGTCTAGCCCGACTTCATGCAATGCTTGATTGTAAAATGAAGGTGGTCAATTTCACATTCCAGGGGAACCCACCTTAAGATTTGATGCTCGACAAGGATTAGCCTCTACTTGTTTGGGACCCAAGCTAGGAAAATGTTGATTACTGAGCTCTGGGATATTTAGCCTTCTTAATAAACCCTCAAAGAGATAAATTGAAATTAGAGGATGTACCGATGCAGTGAGTATCCGTATTTCCCGAGGAATTAGAGTCCCACATCCCAACGTAGATGTTGAATTTAAGATTGAACTCACACTGAGCAAACCCTATTTCCAAGACTCCCATCGAATGGCACCTGCTGAATTGAAGGAACTGAGGTTACAACTGCAAGATTTGTTAGAAAAGGGGTTTATAAAGTCAAGTGAGTCTCCCTGGGAGCCCGATATTTGTGAAGAAGAAAGATGGAGGATTGAGACTTTGTATTGATTATCGGGATTAAATGAAGTCACCTAGGGAATAAATATCCATTGCCCCACATTGATGAATTATTTGACCAACCGCAAGGCGATGTGTTTTCTAAGATTGACCTTAGACAAGGTTATTATCAATTGAGGATTAGAAAGGAAAACGTTCCAAAAACTGCCTTTAATTCTCGATATGGGCATTATGAGTTTCTGGTCATGCCATTTGGACTAACTAATGCCCCGGCGGCATTTATGGATTTAATGCATAGGGTTTTTAAGTCTTACTTGGACCAATTTGTGGTAATTTTCATAGATGACATCTTAATTTATTCAAAGTCCAAGGAAGATCATGAACGACATCTGAGGTTAGTTTTGCAAACTCTGAAGGAGCACAAGTCGTATGCTAAATTTAGCAAAAGCAAATTTTGGTCGAGAGAAGTATCTTTTAGGTCATGTGATCTCAAAAAGGAATCACCGTGGATCCAGCTAAGGTTAAAGCGGTGGTGGATTGAAGCCTGAGAATCCAACGAAGTCCATAGTTTCCTAGGGTTGGCTGGATATTACCGAAGGTTCATTCAGGATTTTTCCAAACTTGCTAGTCCTTTGACCAATTTGACTAGAAAGAAACGGTGCTTCGCTTAGGATTCAAAATGCGAGAATAGCTTTCAAGAGCTTAAGAGTCAACCGACTAAAGCCCTCGTTGACATTGCCAAATGAGAATGAGAGTTTTACGGTTTACACTGATGCATCTAAGGAAGGACTGGGATGTGTTTTAATGCAAGGGGTAAGTAGTGGCCTCACCGAGGAAACCGAAACCTCATGAACAATTATCCCACCCATGATCTTGAATTGGCAGCCATAGTGTTCGCCTTGAAGAAATGGAGGCACTATTTATATGGTGTGGTTTTTTCAGTTTACACCGATCATCAAAGTCTTAAGTACTTGTTTTCCCAAAAGAATTGAATTTGAGGCAACGCCGATGGATGGAATTCTAGAAGATTATGAATGTACCATTAAGTATCAACCGTGAAAGGCTAATAAGGTAGCGATGTCTTAAGCGTAAAAGTTCAGATTTCGATTAATGGTTAAGGAATGGAAAATGTTAGAAGAGATCAAGACTTGGAACCCACGGTTAATGCAAAGAAAGTGATCTTGGGAAGTGTGACATTAAGTTCCTCCATAACCGAAAGGCATTAAAAGACTCAAAGCAAGAATTCCCTTGTACGTAATTGGGTAAATAAAGTGAAAGAAGGAAGTTGCCTAATTTCAATTTGGGGAGTGATGGATCTTGAGATATCAAAACCGACAGGTAGTGCCTGAGGATGAACTAAAGAGAGAAATTATGGTCGATGCACATAAGTCAAAATATACTATCCACCTGGAAGAAACAAGATGTATCGATGTAAAGAAATTTTTCCGGTGGAATAATATGAAAAGGGACATAGCTCGTTTGTACACTCCTATCTAACGTGGTCAACAAGTTAAATCAACATCGAGACCTTCGTGATTGTTACAAATATTAGAGGTACCGAAAGTGGAAATGGGACCAGATTACCATGGATTTTGTCACTGGATTACCCCATACCCGTCGAGGTCATGATGCTATTTGGGTGATAGTGGATCGGTTGACGAAATCAGCCCATTTCCCACCAGTCAATATGAAATATCGATGGAGAAACCGCCCGCATTTATTTGGATGAAATTGTTTGGCTTCATGGAGTGCCGTAAGTATAGTGTCGCGAGATTCCGCTTTATTTCCACTATGGCAGCAGATTCAAAGTGCCTTGGGAACCAAGTTAAATCTCAAGCAACTTATCACCCTCAAACATGAACAACTGAAAGGACCATACAAACCCTAGAAGACATGTTGAGGGCATGTATCATGGATTTCGGAGGTAGTTGGGATCAACACTTGACCTTAGTGGAATTTGCCTATAACAACAGCTACCATTCTTCCATCTCGATGGCCCCATATGAAGCGCTATAATGGAGAAAGTGTAGATCACCAAAGATACTGGGATGAAGTGGGAGAACGCAAGATTTTGGGTGTCTGAAAGGATACCATGGGTCAAGGCCTATGAGAAAGCTTAAACTTATCCCAAAGGATACAAGTAGCTCAGGTCTGTAAAAGCTACATCGACAACCGGAAGGAAAGATTTAGAGTTTCAAGTTGGAGATGAAGTTTTCTTGAGAGTTACGCCATTGAGAGGAAGCCTCAAGTCTGGGAAAGGAAAGAAGCTTAAACCGAGGTACATAGGACCGCTTTAAGATTTCACAAAGGATTGGAAAGGTAGCTTATCACTGGAACCGCCGCAAGCCTAGCACGAGTCCATAACGCTTTCCATGTATCGGGTTGAGGAAGTACCACAAGGACCCGCCTCATGTTCTACCAACCCTTGAGGTCGACTTAGATGAATCTCTGACTTATCAGGAAAAACCCTTGAAGATTGTCGATAGGAAGGTTAAAGTTTTAAGAAAGAGACAGATTCCTTTGGTGAAAGTCCTTTGGAGACACCATGGTTTAGAAGAGGCAACATGGGAGTTAGAAGAGGAGATGAATCAAAGATACCCAAAGTTTCAACTGGAAAAAGGTAATAATTTTGAGGACGAAATTTCTTAAGTAGGGGAGATTGTAAGGGCCGTAGAATTTTATCTTAACAATGGGTTGAATGATTTGTGTGATTAATTTTATTGCTTGAGAATGTACTTAGAATTTCGAAACCCTAGTTGACTTTTAAAAATTTACAAAATACCTAATTTGGAAAACCCTAATCATATAATCGAATTATGAAGGTGAACGATTCGAAATTTCTCGAAGTTTACCGTTGTAGGATTCCATTCTAAAAAAAAAACCCTAGACTAATTGCATTAGAATCCTTGTCATATAAAAATACTAAACCCAACCCTAATATTTCTTCAAACCAAGTGCGATTCATGCTCCATAGCAAAATGAAGTCCGGATAGGTTGGCTTTCAAATCAATTCGGATTCTATCAAAATTTCCAGCAAGGAGGCAGCCTTCTCTCCCTTACCTTCCACTGCCCACTTGGCAAGGAGAAGCTGAAAATTCCAGGCAGCAAAGACCTTTCTTCTCTCCCCATGTCCCACCAGCATGCTTAAGCATGAGAAGCTTCTTCAACTGGTTCAAACTTCAAATGATTATTCCACCTCATTCATGCCCAATGCATGAAGAAGGCTAGACACTTGGCTGCTCACTTCAGCCAACTTTGGCCATTTGAACAAATTACCTTCAGAAATTTTCTTTCCTTCTTGCTGTCCGACCTCATCAGCCTTGATACCCCATTTCACTTCAGCTTTCCATCACAAACCATACCAACCGAGAGAGCTTTTCCCTCACTTGCATCTTGTCTCAAAATTTTCCTTCTTCCTCTAAGCTCACCAAAGTCCCTCTCTCTACTCCTCCCTCCTTGTTTTGTCTCTGGGCAGGCTTCAGCCCAACACCAAGAGCTGTGAACCTCAACTACAAGTCGCCAAACCCAACTGAGAGGTTGGGCGAGAATCAAAGCTTCATCTTCCATTCAACCTGAGTAAGTCAAGGTAAGATGTCCTCCTCCTCGAAAGAGATTCGGGCAGCTTAGCATTACAGCTTCCCATCCTTGACTCCTTTACTTGTTGTAGCTGAGAAAAGCTAGCTTGAATCCCTCCAAGGCGATATTCCTCCATTCTTGATTCACCACCGGTAAGCTATAGCAACTAGTACAAGTTCTTATTCAACTTAGTTCATTCATCCTTAGCATGTTATTTCATATTGTAGCTAAGGAATCGGACTGCTATACCTAGGTCACCCCCCCTTGTGCTCTTGTTGTGAAGGCTGGTTGAAGGTAAGGATTCTTCTCACTCTTTCAGCCAAAAAAGAAATGAAATTCCTTTCATAAACCCCACCTTAAAGCTGAAATACTCTTACATGTTCGATCGACCTTGAAATTATCATGCATGGTTCGGATGAGATGAGAACACTCATCATTTCACTTTTGACATGTTCTTTACTTGATTTAAAAATTTTGGTTAACAAAAGAATGGTTATTATTCATGGTTCACTTAATTTTTCCATAGCTGAAAAATAGTAGACTTTATACCACTTCTTGCATGCATGGTAGAAGCTTACCTCGTACCTTCTTGTTGAAGGAGAGCCACGGATTGGCTGAAAACTTGGAATGAGTGATGAAATGTCTCATTTTCTTCTTCCGAACTTTATCTCTTGCTTAGTGTAGATGATAATCGAACTTGCTTGGTTATAAAATTCATAGATTACTCATGCCTGTAGGTATTTTTCCAAGGCTGGTTAGGTTCATCTTAAAAGCTGCATAACTAATGTGTTTTAAACTAACCTATGCGTGTGTGAGTTTTATTCCCTCATAAGAATTTCATGAGATCATGTTTCATGCTAGACATGCATTCGGTCAGCTTGAAAATTAACACTATAATGGATGTATTAGCTGTACATGGATTGATTTAGCTGGCAGGAAACGAATTCAAACCACAAACCAAGTGCAAATGAAACTGTTTTACAAAAAAAAAAAAGAAAAGAAGAAAATAATAATAAATAAATACTTAAAACCAGAATTTTCCATAGGAAACAGGAATTTTAAACCGACCAGAACAGAATGTTCATAACTCTCGATTTATAAACTCAAATCACATACTACTTGCGGCATTCAAAACTAGACTCGTAGAGCTTCGATTTGGTATAACGCACGCGCCGTAGTTCATTTTCTACACATCATGGCAAGCAAATGAGAATCGCTGAAAACCAAACCTGAAAATTCTGGAATTAGAATTTCAAACATTTTAAAGACAAACTTGATGGACTTTTGAACCAAAACGATTTTAATATTTTCTAAGAAGAAAATTCCGTTTCTTATGGTTATGGAACCATACAAATTCACAAAGAAGATTTCCAACTTAATTTGTATCAAACCACGAACATTAGGGTTTCTTATGCAAACCTTTTAAAAACCCTAGATCGGGAAATTTACTGTTCAAACAAACTTGATTTTTTTTCCAAAACTTGACTCGTTTAAAATCTCGTAAGGGAATTGTACCCACGCAAAATCCAAACGAGCAAATTTCAAAGTCATGTTCTTCTAAAACGAACCTCACGAAAATTATCTTTTCGACAACAAACGACCTCAAAACCCTACCGCAATTTTTCCATCTTAATACCCCCCCATTATTGAAATCTTTAAAAGATAGTTTATTTTCTTCAAACCTATTTCAAATCCTCAGAATTTCCAAGTTTTCACACTTACGTGTTTTGACCTAAAATATATATCTTTTCAGAACTTCAATTACCAAGGTTCATATCGCCGTAGTGATATAATAATTACTCGTTAGTTATATAAAAACTACTTTCTTATTTATAACAGAAGTGAATTGGTCAAAATTGATTTTAATAATTAAAAGTTAAATTATATTTACCTCAGGATCGGTCGGTGACCAAGTCGAGGACGTTGACATCGAAACCTTCGACACAACCTTGCCCTAGTTAAGGTGAGGGTTCCAAATTGTTGTTAAATTTTCATTAAGTAATGAGAACATGCTTGTTTGAAATGTGCCACATGTTAGAATTGTATTTGATGGAAAAATGTTACTTGTTGATTGAAGCACGTATTTGCTAAGTGTTATTTGCCAATTAACGTGCTTAATGTTGAATAGTATATAATTCCATGGTTGAATTATTTCAAAACCATTGATCAAAAGGAGGAGATCGTGTGTACTTTATCGTGACCGACTCATTTTACAAATGATTTCAAATGCCATAATTGTGTATGTGCATCAAATGTGCATGAGTGATAAGCCTTTGCTAATGTGCATAATTGGCTCGGGATCCCAAACTCTAGAGGCGAGTCGGTCTATTCCGAGCCGGCATTAGGGCTTGGTCGGGTACGTCGACGGACCCTGGGGAATGAAATGAAAGGTTACCTCGAGTGTCCACTACCCAATGAATGTTGGTTGTCGGGCCCGAAGTCGGAGTAAGGGGTTGGAGAGTGAGAAGCAGTCAAAGACGTGCTATTGAACAACATGGAAGCAATGTATCCTTCCACAATGAATGTTATTGATGCTTTCCAATGTGATATTGAAATTCAATGTTTCATGAAATTCTTGAAGGAAATTGCTGTTGTGAAAATTTTCCTTATGTGATTGATTAAGTGAAAGCATGCTCTGCAAATGTGATAATTGTTATGTGTTGGGATCCTCATTGGGCTTGTGAAGCTCACCCCATATATGTTCCCCTCAGGTTCCGTGTTTGACTTCGAAAGCAGGATTTGAGAGTCGTTGGATTTTGTTGGTTGTAACCTTTATCCTTGTTAAGACTAATGATGTTGAAATCCTTTTGGTTAACATTGCCTAGGAATTGTGTATTCTAGATGGTTGATGTTGAATTTTAGTTTGAACTATCTAGCTGCAATTGACAATATATTTGTGTTGACTAAACTGATCGATTGAGTCCTGGCGAGAGCTAGGCCGGTTGCCGCGGTTCTCAGGGTTCGCCTTGGGAGTCGTGGGGCCGCTACAGAGACCCTGACCATGAGGATAAGACCCATGTGACGGAGGAGGCCCTGGATAAAAATCATTAGGAGAAACGGGCCCTCGAAATGATTATAAGTTCATTCCATATCGGACCAGACCGGAATAGGGTTCTATACATTCTCATTATGAGAAAGGGTCATTTGAGCATATTTAAATAGATACTATATTTACATATGGATCCCTACGTCGTTATATTCCATTTAGGATTAGGAATAGGCGTAATCGGACCTGCTTTTGACACACCTCTCCTTGTTTGTTAGGACCCCATTCACCTCTTTGAACTTCTATTGAATCGAGAGATAGGTTTAATTGTCCATCTTTTTGATGTATCTAAGGAATTCTCAGGATAATTCAAATCGAACCAATTGGATGTCCAACTCGGACCTATATGACATGACCGATCAATAGAAATACCCCACCTTTGTCATATATTCCATACATCACACTAGATAGATATCATATTCATGGAATACGATTCATGTCTTTGTGGTGAAATGGTAGATACGCGAGACTCAAAATCAGCATTTGACGAAAACTCTGCAACTCCAAAGCCATTGCCATGACTAGCATTAGGAATATTTTGAAAGTAGAATTCGCTGCTCATGAATGTTGGACTAAAGAATGCTTGGTCATTAGCACCAACTTGAAAAGTCGGATTAACTTGAGGTAAAGAAGGTGGTGCAGAGCAAGCATGGAAAGAGGCTTTGTGCATGCATATCTGGAAAGAAATTAGTGTGCCTCACAAACAGGTCGCCATGCATGGTACTTTGAGTAGCTTCATTTTGGCGATATCGCTCTAGGTAAAGAGTGAGAGGACCAATGTAGTTATCAAATCCAAGATTTGAATGAGTATACAGAAGATCCTTAGTAGTGATCGTCTTGCGGCACTCGCAGTGGCACCGCTTATTTGCTTCCGCAGTGAGATAGAGCTAATGTACTCCGAAACACATTTTTTGATAGTTGCTTTGGCCTCGTCAGATACCTTGGCATTGGATGGTAGGTTACGCCTCATGATGCGAAGGACGTTGGTTATTGGAAGTAAATGCTTAGGATCCCGCCTTGGGTATGGCATTGGCACCCGGGCATTGTTGCCATTATCAATACTGGCACTGCTGGAATTTTTAGCCATGTTATTCACAATATCTCTAGATTCTCCAATCACTGAAGATGAATTTAATCTAAAACAAATGTGTAATGAAAAAGGCATTTTAACTATCTGTCTCTATCTATTTGTTCATTCTCTATACAACTAGAAATCTTTGATTAATTCAATCTTATTGATTTTCTTCTTTTTAATTTTTTGGTTTTATGTATCGGTAAAATCACTGATACAAGTGCATTATATACCAAATATTGTCACGAAATAGCATAACAATATGTCTTAAATAAACCAACAAGTATAAAGGTAATGTGTATCATGTGAATTCATCAAACATCTCAATAGCCAAACTTCTTTTATATTGAAAAATATACTAGAATTTGCGGTATGCATCATGCATTATTCTTGTGAGAGATTACCAGCAAAACTTTAAAAAATTTATGTGCCTCGTTTTTCATACCAATAGTCCATTACTATAAAACCAAGGAGCAATGAACATTGACAAGCCTTGCAGCCATGAGTTGTAACAGATGCCTTGGATTTAGAGTTTGAAACTGAACAAGGAATCTTCCACAAATCTAAGATTGTATTCAACGTGAATAGTAGAAGATGATAATTTTTAACAAAATGCAAAGCATGGTATTGGTTCCTCTTGTTAATAAGCAAAGTTTACAAGTTTGTCCTTTCTAGAAACTTGAAAAGGGCTTCTTTTTTAGAGTGTATATGCTAAAATGATGTTTAGAAATTTTTTAGTTCTTTTCTAGTAGAGTAGGAGTGGGGCTTGAGAAGAGGGGAGGAAGTAGGGGATTTAAAGCAAAGACCTCTAATTTCTGTAGTTTGGAATTTAATCAAATGCTATTCAGAAGTTAAAAATTAAGTTAACACAAATCGATTTAGCACTGTATAGCTTCTTTCAACTCTATGAGACTATAACTTTTATGGAGTTATTGACTTGAACAAGGCAAATGCAAAAGAAATATTTGTTTCTATATGTATTTAGATCCAGGGCCAAACCAACTACTCTGATGGCGATGCTTTCTTAATTGATCAATTAATATAAACAACTAAAATATTTATTGTGTAGAATAGTTGAGATATGTTTCCTTAAGGTAGTATACAAAAAAGTTGAATTCTAGATTGAAACAATAACAAAAACGATCTTTCTTTTTTTTTTCAATCAAAATTGAATAAATTCAACATGCGGCAAAAACTGATTAAACTCTGCTATTCTCAAAGGTATATATAATTTATATTTGAGATAAGCAGTTGGTGATCAGCTAAAAAGGTAGGCTGCAACTAATTTGGAAAGGTAAGATTTATTTTTAATACATATGTGAGTAAACGTCCATATTTTCTTTTAATGCATCCATAATTAAAAAATAAAATTTTTGAAGAATAAAAAAATTATGTATTTCTAAATGCTTATTTCAAAGAATAATTATATTTTTCTTAAATGCCTAAAGAAGAATAATTATTATATTTTTTTCTTAGATACTTAGAAAGTCCTCTCTTACAGTGCAGAGAAAATGGATAATAATGAAAATTTAAGTCGAGATCACAGATAAAGAGGTAACAGGGGATCAAATTCAGGCAATGAAACAACTTACATTTCTTACCATTGTAAAACTATTTCTTTCTTTCTTCTTCTTCTTCCTTTTTTTTACATGCTATTGTATACATGCAAACAATATTTTATTCTTAGTTAGATATCATTCGTTTTTGTGGCAATTAATTTTTGTAGATCTCTCAAATTTTTTGTTGTTTATCTACATTCTGGTAAATTCTTTCCCTCTTAAGTTGATAGCTTATATATGCTTATGTGTTGATGTATGCATATAAAAACTGCTACATTCTTCATTGACTTTGTTCTTCACAATTCAATGAATAAATATATCTGTTTTTATATGCATATATCAACACATAAGCACATAAGAGGAGCAGCTATCAACTTAAGAGGGAAAGAATTTACCAGATGTAGATAAACAACAAAATTTGAGAGATCTACAAAAATTAATTGCCATAAAAATGAATGATATTTGGCTAAGAATAAATACTATTTGCATGTATATAGTAGCATGTAAAAAAGAAGAAGAAGAAGAAGAAGAAGAAATGAATAGTTTTGCAACAATAAGAAATTCGGCTCCGTTTCAAAAAATTATTTTTCAAAGACAAAATGCTACAGTAATATATCAAGTAAAAACAATTCCAAAAATACCAAATCCAAACAAATATTTTAAAAATAACTCGCAAATAAAAAAAGATTTTAAAAAAATTACCCCATTTTCTTCTTCCACCATACACCACCACTCACCACCACCACCACTCCTCTCCTCCCTCCCCTCCCTCTCTCTCCTCTCTCCTCTCTTTTTCTTCTTCTTCCTTCTTCCTCCTCCTTTTCCTATCCCTTCCCTTCCTACCTACCACCCCAACCCCCTTCCCCTTCCCTGGTCACGGCCAGAAGTCGAGACCAAGAGGTCGCAACTAGAACGCATGATGTGGCTGCAACTAGTAGGGTCACGACTTGCATGATGGTAAACTACAGCCTTCGAGGGATGGGGGCTGGGGTGGTGGGGTAGGGAGGGGAAGGATGGGGAGAGAAAGAGGAAGGGGAAAAGAGGAAGAGGGGAAAAACAAGGAGGTAGGGAGGCAAGGAGAGAGAGAGAGAGAGAGGAGGGAGAAGGAGGATGGAGGGCGTGGTCGTAGTGAACATCCTCAAAAACAATTTTAAAAACATCTATAGTAATAGTTTTTCACATCCCATATGTTACATTAAAATTTTTGAAAAATATCTTTAAAAACAAATATCCAAATGGCAGTTAAGTTCTTTCTTTACCTGAATTTGATCCCCTGTTACCTTTTGATTTGTGATCTCAATTTTAATTTTCATTGTTATCCTTTTTTTTTTTTTTTGCAGTGTAAGAGAAAATTTTCTAAGTATTTTGTTCTTTGCCTATTATGGTAGATACATGTATACATATGCATATGCATATATATATATATATATAGACACACACACACATATACATATATATATATATATATATAGAGAGAGAGAGAGAGAGAGAAAGAGAGTAATACACCTTCGTGGATCCAAATAAATATTTTGAGAAGAGAGATGTATAATGTGCCAACCAAATTAAAAATCGCACAATTCTTAACTATCTCTACTAAGTTTTAAACTGAACGTACTAAAATAATTGTTACGACTTAAATAATATACTTTCCCTATATCTTTTTTTCAGAGTTAAGGGGGAAGGGGATAAACCTAATCCTCAAACCCGACCCAAAAGGCAATTACTGACTTTTGGGCAGGCCTAAGGCACTTAAACACTTACACACTTGACTCTTGCCAAGCGATGTCGGACTCGGAAAAATTAAGGAGCTATTTAGTTCAAATTTCATAATTGTTATCATTATCGGTATCATAACGTGGTCAATGATAATGGGTTTTAATGAAAATCCATAGTGTAATTGTTATTGTGGAATAGATTTTTAATTTATTAATTTTTTTTACATTATTTCTGGTTTTCTTTTCTTTTTTCATTTGTTGACGCGGTAGCATTTTGTTTTCTTATTTTTACATTTAATATGACTAAAACATTAATTAAGATGATTTAAGGAGAATAAGATGGATAATTAAGACAATTTCCTAATAACATGTGGTTAATCAGAAATCCCATGGAAGAGACTGATCACTCTCATTGATTTATTCCCATTGATCCTAAATAAATATTATATATGAGAATAATTGAATGTGAAATCCATAGTTAGGGTTGAAACCAATTCACCAAACACCCCCTATGAAGTTTGCTTGCTTTTATCTTTTTTTCTTGTGCTTTTGTTCTTTTATGGGCTTATAGCAAACATAAGTCAGTAGTCAAAAAATCAAGACTTCTCGCAAGTCATCGAGAAAACAAAAGGTTTGCTTTTTTTTTTTTTTTGTCCTCATTTTTGTCATTTTCGTGTTTTTAATCTTTTTGGAGCAGCTCAATTTAGTTGCTAGAAAATCAAAAGCTCTTGCTAGTGGTTAGAAAATCATTAAGTTTGATTAATTGTATTTTTAAAATTTTTTTAGTAGTACAATTTCTAAAAGTTTTTGTTTTATTCTATGTAAGGATTCAGGATACACAAAACAACATATAAGGGGTCAATTCACCATAAATTTTAAACATACCTCCCGAATTCAAGAAACTTTGGTGAAGAAATTTTAAACTTTTTCAAAACAATTTAAATCCATGCCCAACTCTTATCATGTGTCTTAAAATACTAGTCATGCCAACGTCATTGACCAATCTTGTTTAACTTCTATCTTTCAAAGAATAAAAAATCTACTTACTCTTTTTTTTTTTTCCCTAATTGTGCCCGGACAAGAAAAAAGGTCTAAAGGGAAGCTTTTGTATGGTACCCACTACCCACATAATGTGGGCATATGCCAATAGGTAAATTAAGCATATTCTTCCAATCAGTGTTAATGTAACTCACTAAAGAGGAACATATCACATGGGACGGATCCCAGGGGAATGAACAAAAATTCCTGCTGTCGTTTGGTGATTGGAAATCAAGCGAATGTTTAAAAGTAACTGTTATTACTACTACAGTACTACTTTTCAGATGCACTTTTATTTCTTTGGGCAGAAACAGGTATCCAATTCTTGCTGCTCCCTTCAACTTTTACGTGTTCTGCACAGAACTTTTCATGTGAATAATACTCAAAAAAGATTGCCCAAGAATTGAAGTGCCTGTTTGGTTGTATGATCGTGGAATAAGTTCTAAAGTGAAAAGTCCACTTAGACTTAAAGTTGATATTTTACATGTCTACGTTACATTTGATGGTAACTCAAATTATGAGTGTATTTTTACGTTCTGTGTAATGAATGTTGATTAGACACTTTTTAAGATGTATGTCAAATATTAGATTTTTGAAAAAGTGAGATTAATTAAACAAAAGTGTTTAAATGCAAGGAATGGTAGTAATATTGGTGTATGTGTGTATGTGATAGGTCGGATGAAATTTAACTATATTAAAAAGTGCTATTAGGCGCCCATTAAAAGAATTCTTTTTTTTTTTTCCTATAGCGACTTCATTCACAATATTTCACTTGGGGGGGGGGGGAGGAAATATCTTATAGTTCATTGTTTTAATTATGTGGATATGAAACTTTCAAAGATTTTCTTCTTCTTCTTCCTTTTTTTTTTTTATTTGACATGATTTTGAGATCTAGATAAATGGAATTGTTCAAAGTCTATGTTTAGATGATCTTTTTATTTGAAAATTTTCTATACTTGAACATAAAATCTTATCTTATTAGTCTTTCTTTTAAAGAAAAAGAAAACGAGATTTAGATAGTGTATAATTAGAATTCTTATCTATTACCCTCCCTGCTACAAATCCTTTAAAGTGACTGCCAAAAAGAAATATATCAGAGAATATTCATTTTTCCAAAATGGGCAGGTTTATACTAGCCATGAAGACAAATATGTCATTGAGAACATTCCTTGATTAACACGGAAAGCTGTAATACTTGTTCTTAAACAAAATTTAGTGAAAAGCTCCTTTTAGAAATCACTTAAATGCAAACTATATATAAACAAAATTTTCAAATGAATGCAGAATCGAGGCATGATTTTGGAACGACTAAAATTGGAAACTACAAAGGTTCACATGATTTTTCTTGTGTCACTATATGTTTCAACTCAGGAAAAAATCGAAAGATTTCAAATTATCATCCTGAAATAGTATTCATTCAATAATGGCATAAATAATATTTGTAAAATTTTGCGATGAACAAAATCATAAACAGCTTCTATTCGAATGAATATGAGAAATATAAATCTCCCAATTTTTTACAAGTTTTTTTTTCTCTTTCTTTTTGTTAATTGAAAAATAAATGGTGCAACTACACTACTAGTAGTAAACAAGAACCAAACCCTTGAAAGAAAACTATTAAATAGCCTATCCAATAAGTAATCAAAGTGAACATTGTCCAAAATGACGAGGAAGTTTATACCACTTAAGTAGTTTTAGGACCATTTATGGATTTCAAATGCTATATCCATTTATTAAGCAACCTGGCAATTAAATTGAATGATATAGCCAAAAAAAATAACTTTTGGTTTAAAAAAGATATTATTTTCTTTATAAAAAAAAAGTCTACTAGTGTGCCAATTGAACTTGTATTAAATTACATTTCTTTTTTGTTTCACCCTTTCCTTTTGTAAGATTTGAAGTCTGTGCTTGAATATTAAAAGAAAAATTCCTTTTCTTTTCCACCTATGACCGTTACATATGCAATCAAGCATTATATATCTTAAACCTCAAATTGGATCCAAACAAGAAAAGCTTAAGTGGTAGGTCCATGTAGTTTTCTTTCTAAAGAAAATCAGAATCTAGGTATCATTAGTTTAGGTGGTTTATTCAATCTCAATAAACATTATAATTATGTTACTAATTTAGTTTCAAATTTCTTGTCAAAAAATCAATCAAAATTCAAAAGCATATAAATTCTACCCCTTGTTTTCGTTGTGTAAATCATGTGCTATACCATTCAAATTTTGAATTTATAGGTAAAGTTGGAAAGATTCAAATATTATCATGTGCCCACATTATCCTTATGGAGTTAAATCCCAGAAAAATGACAAAATATGGTCGAAAGAAATTATATGTAAGATGAATATCTAGATTACATCTTACATAGTCAAAATTCGCTTTATGTTCCATACTATGCACAAGAATTAAAATTTATTTAAAATTTGAAATATAGACATTCTATGTGCATGAATTACAGATTATTAAAATAATGTAAATTTTAAAATATAGAGGGATTTAGATATTTAAACTTACGTCTCGTACTGTATGGGAGTTCAAACATTTGAATTTAGGCAACATACAATCATACAATTATTGGATAACAGGAATTAAATTTATCAAAGAATAAAATAATTTAATAACCTTAAGAAAAGACACGTCACAATACTGAATAACTGGATTCCACTTCCATTACCGGTAAACCGTCTCATCATAAATGATATAACCAACTAATTTAAACCTTCCATTCTTCTCACACACCAACACACCTTCAAAAACACGCACTGCCGAACGCTCTACGCATCTCTGTCTCCTTCTCCAACTCGGATTCCCAGCATTCCTTCCAATTAATAATCATTGTTTAACAATTGTTCCCGACTTTCGAACTTTTTCCGGTGCTTCTCACCTTCATCAACCTTGCTGTTCCCGCCGGCGTCGGTACAGCCTCAGAGCCGTTGGATACAAATTCCGGCTGTGTATTTCCGTTCTGCTTCATGGCCGCCGCCGAGAGCCTGGCGAAGCTTTCCATCGACGGCGATGGTTTTCCGGCGAATCTCCGGAAGAATCTGTCTGTTCTCTCTCCTCAACGGGTTGAGCTGGCGAAGATGTTGATAGAGATGGAGCAGAGTCATCTGTTCGAGAAGTGGCCCGAGCCCGGGGTCGAGGACGATGAGAAACGTGCTTTTTTTGATCAGGTAATTTCATTTTATGCTTTTTTGGTGTTTTTGAATCTTGTCGTTTTGATTATATAAGCTTTTGGTGTTTAATTGTAGTAATTTATGATTTAGTTGTATAATCTGATTTTCGACAAATTTTAGTTCGAATGTCGGTTTGTTAAGATTGTTAATGAATTAGAATAATGTGGAATAAGATTTTGAATGAGGAGGAAATTCATATGCTGAAAATGGAAATTGGATGGCTTTTTAGATTCTAGATTTTGGAACTCAATTGTATGGAATATGGAAAAAGATATGATTTTTGTTAGATTTATGAAAAATTTAGATGATTTTACATTTTGAATTTTGGAATCTAATTGCAATTGATACAGGAAATGACCTGATTTTTGTTCATCTGGTGTTTTGTTTTTATGACATGGATGTGTATATGCACTTTCTTTAGTCATGTACTTAGTATGTTGCTATACTATTCCAAGGATAGTGGATATTTCAGGTTATCTTTGTAAAGACAAGATTTTTTTCATGTTTCAAGGTGAATATTTTTATTCTTAGATCTCTCTCTCTCTCTCTCTCTCTCTCTCTCTCACAAAATTCTTGGCTGTTGCATCAGATGGATGGTTCTCCTGCCTTTTGATTGTGAAATAGTTGAGAAATTACCTCTGTACAAATATGTGGAACCAGTGCAGTCATTGTCCTCTGTTATGTTTTTTGGGAGGGTGTATTATAGTTTTGTGGTGTATTACTCTCCTCTGGGAGCTGTTTTTGTCAGCAACATTTTTGTGCAGATTTTACTTCTTTCACAGATCCTTACGTGAGTTAATGGTTCCTTTCAGATTGAGCGACTAAATTCAAGTTACCCAGGGGGCTTGGCATCCTATATCAGAACTGCTAGAGAACTTCTAGCTGATTCAAAGGCTGGAAAGAATCCATTTGATGGATTTACACCTTCTGTAAGTTAGTAGATACTCTTCTTTTGGATTCTAGAAAGTTGTCTATACCAATTTATGTCTCCTACTGGTAGTTACTTTAAAGTGACTTTAGCTTTTTGCATATGATGCACTTCATAGAGTTCAGTGTTTCAATCCTTTTTATTGCTTTTATCCCCCAGTGTCATATCTTATAGGCTATTAGGCTGTGGTACAGCAATTTTTAAGGCCAGACATGTAATATAATCGAACAGTCTGGTAAAATTGTGTTTGTTTTAACAATTTGCCACATGTGTTGCACACAGTGAGCAAGTGTTACCAATGAAAGTTCAGGGGGTGCATGAAACTAGGCCATTGCTTTGCATTGATTTTTTTGAAGTGTATGGTTATTCCAGGAAGCAATGTGTTATGAGGATTATTTTACAATTATTATTTTGGTAACTGCCTGTATAAAGCTTAGTAGTGTTTTTAGTTTCTCTGAAACATTCATGTAATTTATGGATTATTCATTGTTCCTTGATATTTTTTTCCTTCCCTAATGTACTTTGACAAGCTATACCAAGGAATGATATTCTGAATTGCAATATCATAGGTAATGGTCCAGATGAGCAAACAAAACAGATATCCCATTACAGGTCAATAAATGATACTTTACATGACAATACAGCCTATTGTGGATTCTATGTTCCTTTTAGAAGGCTGCTGAATTCCATGTTCGTCTTATAATTTTTTTTTTCAAAACATATTTCCTTCTTATGTGGAAGTTTGAAAGTTCGCAAAATAAATGATCTTAAGCTATGTTACTTCGACTCTTCATTTTACCCCACACATTGTGTGTGGGATATGTGTCCAGTCACGTTGAAAAAGTTTTGGACCCTTTGACTTTTAAAGGAGAGTGAGGTTGATAGAATAGGAGAGATGGGTGAGGAAGCTTGTGAGAGTTAGAAAGGTGACTAGAAGATTCAACAAATCTAGCTTCATGGCTGTCTTATCTTTGAGAGATTGGAGCAAAACAGAGTTTAAACGCTAATTTCTCACCATGCAGCAGTCACAACCATGCAGTAAGGAGCAGAGTTTCTCACCAGCAGCCATGACCCATGGGTAGGAAGTTCAAGATGATGTTTCACCTCCCAGAACACAGACGGAAAAGAATTGCTTGTTTGTTGCTTCTAATTTTTGAATTTGATTGGGAAGAGAAAGGGGGATGCTTTGTCTTTTAGAAGAGAGAGCTGAGAGAGGAGAGGTGGTGCTTTGACTATTTGAGGTGATACAGTCGAGAGTTGGAAATAGTATATAATTTATAGTATATAATTTGTTAGCATTTGGAAATAGTATATAATTTATAGATTTGCTAAAATTTTTGCCGTGCCCACGTACCCGTGTCTGAGTTTTTATAAGTGTCCCAGAATCCTAGTTTTATATGATTGACGAACTAGACACTTAGACACGTATCCGAATCCGACACCTATACCCGAGTCCAAGTAACATAGATCTTAAGTGTTGAGAACATTCGGATCCAAGTACAACTCAATAAGACAAAGTATTCAAATCTTTGAACTTGTGGCAATAGTTTTCAGGAATTGGAATCTTATGTATATTCCCAAGGCCTTCCAACTTTCAACTTCTGTCCTGCTTGAAAACTTTGGTTGCTCTGGGGCATGTAATTCCAAATGACATATATGCATATTCAGCAGAATGCTTAGAGCATTCAATTTGCTAAATCAGTTAATATGATCCACAATCAACTCATGTCATGGTGGTTACTGCATAGGCTTATGTGTTTGAAATCTCACATGTGCTTTGTGCATAAGCAGTGATGATGACTGGTGAAACAAGTTTACATTATATTTCCACAGGTTCCATCTGGTGAAGTTCTGACTTTTGGTGATGACAATTTTGTTCAATACGAGGAAGCTGGTGTTAGGGAAGCACGAAAGGCTGCATTTGTCCTTGTTGCTGGGGGCCTTGGAGAACGTCTAGGATACAATGGGATAAAGGTAAAACATGTAGAGTGGCTGTTTTAATCATTTTATCTCTGCATGATTCCAGATTCGTGCATTAGTTTCCCAAGGATTCAAGCAAATAGTGGTTTATTAGATTGATGTTATAAATTCCTGCTTGATTCAGAACAAATTGATGTACTCTTCATTAGATTCTTACAGTTTTATTGTCATGAAAATAGTTCGGAGTTTAATATCTTTTAATTATTATTCTTTTACCTCTTATAGGTAGCTCTTCCTTCAGAGTCTGTTACCGGAACATGTTTCTTGCAGTACTATATTGAATCAATTTTATCTCTACAAGATGCTAGCTGTAGGCTAGTTCAAGGTTTGCTTTTTATGTAGCTTTTTGGAGTTGGAATATATACTATAGCCATCTTATTTGGGATAGAAATTCTGCCTTTCCTGCACCTTTTGCTGCTGTTTGTGTAATGACATGTCATGTCTTTATTTGCTTTAACTTGCTCATTACAACCATTTTTTGGCATTGATATTTAAATTTGTGGGAAGTCATTATAACCACATGTTTCAACTCAATTTGTTAATAAACTGTATCTCAGAATGCCTGCATAAATTACTTTTTTCCTCCCATTTAAATCTGTGTTAGACCTTGCCTTTGTGATGTGACAATGATCATATGTGTGTATCGTCTTCCTTGTCATGCACAAACTGCTGTTATAGATTTTTCAGTGTCCATAGGAGGTCACTTCTGTCAATCTTCTTAGCTAAATTCCATTCAATTTCCAGTGGATTTGTGTCTATTTCCTTATATTCTGATCATTGTATTGGTTTTTTCATATTATTGTTCCTTTTCTGCTAGTTGATTTTTTGAAAAGAAACTTGTGGAATATTATCTTGTTATAGTTTGGTTACCCAGCATGATGTAAGAGAGAATTTATTAATGTCTAAGGCTTTTAATGATACTAAAAGACAGTCTGATTTTTCATTTCCTAGTTTCTGGATCCTACATAATTTCCAGCAGTTAGTCCTTTTTAAATTTTCCTCGTTAAATTCTGTTGAAAATGGTTTTAATATCCAAGGGATTATGTATGTCTAAGAAACTAAAACTTTTCTTTTCACTCTCATGCAATTAGATAACTGCCATGCCGAGATTTCTCTAGTTATAATGACATCTGATGACACACATTCAAGGACAGTAGATCTCTTGGAATCTAATGCTTATTTTGGGATGAAACCAACTCAGGTGAAGCTGCTGAAGCAGGTGAGCCCTTATCCATTGTATATATGAGTGTCAGTCTAACATTTTCAATATTAACATTTTTCTGGATTTGTGGCAGGAAAAAGTTGCTTGTTTGATTGACAATGATGCCCACCTTGCATTGGACCCAAACAATAAATACAGAATACAGGTAGGTTTTTCTGTGTTTTGAGTTGATCACAGATGCAATTTTGAGCAGGCAATTGATTTATCATAATTTTTCTGCTTATCTGATGTTTTCTTCAGACAAAACCTCATGGTCATGGTGATGTTCACTCACTTCTTCATTCAAGTGGTCTTCTGAGAAAGTGGTTGGTTTTCACACCCTGAACTTGTCCTGTAATTGTTTTCCTGTTTTCACACCCTGACTATTAATATTTTGGCAGACCAATGGTTTGAGGTCCAAGAATGTGATACTTGTCAGCAATAATATACTTTTGAACTTTAATATGTTAGTGTGATCACAAGGTCATTTCAGCATGAAATAAAATCACTTTTTTGTATCTCTATAAAACTGTCTTTGGATTGATCTTTGTCATCTGAACTGTAAGTAGTCTAGTCAATTAGTATTGAAGAATGCTGTTTACCTGATCTTTTGCAAAATATTTTACATGGGTAGCATCGGCTTTTGAGACTCTCCAGTAATATTCTTTTGACACTTATAAAAAAAAGAAGCTATTTCCATGTTATGTGTTTTCTATCTTTCAGGCATGATGCTGGTTTTAGGTGGGTTTTATTTTTCCAAGATACTAATGGTCTCCTTTTCAAGGTTAGTGAAAATCATTTTGTGGATTTTGCCTTCACTAGGGAAGAAGTTTGTTTGGAAATGAATTCATTAATTTTCCCTTCAATTTATTTTCTAGGCTATTCCAGCTGCATTGGGTGTTAGTGCTACTAAAGGGTACCATGTTAATTCTCTTGCTGTTCCTCGAAAAGCAAAAGATGCTATTGGAGGCATTACTAGACTTACTCACAAAGACGGTAAAGTACATATGATGTTTATGAGATTCCTCTGCACTATTGTACTACATGACAGTGACATTTTCTGCTCCAGTGGATTGGACTTGCAATTTCTTTTTTGTCATCAATTGTCCCATTTCATTATCTGCTGTCTTCATTTCATCCCCTCATAGTCAGATTATTTTGGGCAAGGTTGGACAGTAAGTGGTAGCTCCTGATTTCAAGTATGGTACATCCTTAGGCAATTGGCCTAGTTTATGATTATGATCTTTTAGGCAGTATGGATTTGATCCACATTCTTAAATTGTACTAAAATGCTGACAAAATCAGAACATTTGAAATATTCTGCAGCTTGTAATTTGTTCATAGTTTTTGTTTCCCCTTTACATTTCCATAGCTTCCATTCAATATGAGGTGACAAGAAAAGCAGGAGCTTTAGTGGATTAAGTGTCCAATCTATAACTGCTGATTTTCAAATGTCCCCATAGCAATGCAACATGGTGAATGGTAACAATTGAATATATTGTTTGATGAGATGCCCTCTGTCTGATTACAATTTTTTCAGATAGACAAGAAGGTATTTTGAAGGGAATAGTCATGAAAAATACATTCTTCATGTACATTGTTCGTGTTAACACTATACTAATTGTTACACCCAATAAATCTTGATTTAATATGCTAATTAATAATGTAATCAACAGTCAATTGCAAAATTTTATGTCTTGATTCTGCATTTGTTACAACACTTTTTAGGTCCTTTTCTGGGCCATTGACTGTTCGTACTCAACTTGGAAATGAGTACCACTGTAGTTTTATGTTTCTTTTCTAGTACATTGTGTCTGTTGTCTAAACTATTTTCTGCAACAAAAGATTATTGGCTTCAGGAACGTGTTTCTGTAACTATCTGCAGTAGCCTACTTTTTTTCAATTTTGATCTTGTGTGCATCTCAAATGATGCATTGCTTCAGGGAGGACAATGGTGATCAATGTGGAATACAACCAGCTGGATCCTTTGCTTAGAGCAACGGGACATCCTGATGGTGATGCCAACTCTGAAACAGGCTATTCTCCTTTTCCTGGAAATATAAACCAAGTATGTCCTTTGCAGAAGTTTTCTCTTTATTTTCCTTTGTTTTCCCTGCAACTAGTATTATCTGATGGTAACTGTGGTTGTCTCATACTTGTTGTAATTGCGATATCTACCTTTTCTTGGTGGTTTTGTGTTTCAAGTGTTTAGAATAGTTGTCACTGATGTTCACCTCTGGAGTTGTTTTGTGGGTAAAATTAAACTTTTTTAAATTAATGTGTTATCCTTTTATTTTTACTTTTTGCTTCTGACATTTACTATCCTTGTGCACCAACATAAAATGGGTTGTAAAATTCACCTTGCCAGATGGATTGCTAATTTTTTCGACTTTCTTCGTGAAAATTATTGCCAATCCATCTCTGAGCTTATTCTCTGAGGCTGGTGCCCAGCTTTTCTTTTGTTTAGCATTACAAAAAAAGAAAGACACTACCTGCACCATCTCTTTACTTGTTTCCTGAGGCCAATGCAGACCCTCTCTTTCAGCACTACAAAGCGAGGGGAAAAGATTTTCTTGCTTTGGGTTTCCTCTATTTGCTTGCATGTTAAAAAATTCAACTAATCCATGGGATCTTGGATATATTGCAAACCTGAATTGGCTTCTAGTTGCTTGTCTGGTGTCTGCTTTCTGAAGGATGTAGGATTTTCTGGCAGTATATTGAATGGAAAGATTTTGATATCCTTTTGATGGTTGGTCAAGCTGCTTATGTGTAATATGCCCTTTGGATGATATTCCAGCGAAAAGATGATTACTGAATGTGTGATTTCAATGTTTGTGCTCATGCAGTTGATTTTGGAACTTGGCCCATACATGGAGGAGCTTACCAGAACACAAGGTTCCATAAAGGAGTTTGTCAACCCCAAGTAAGTCCATTCTTTCTTTGTGGCTGCAAGACTTTTGCTTAAATTGATGCTCTCCTCATGTTTGTTCCTTGAACTTAATTTTGATTTTTATTTACTCTAAACTCATTTCCAAGAAGAATTCAATCTATACTGTAACACCTTTTGAGAAAACTGAAAAAATTATGCATCATACTCATTGCAATGGAGAATATATATATGAGTACTGCAAACTGTAACTGAAAGATTTAGTTTTTATTACAAGTTTGTTCATGTTGTGGATTGTTTCACCGGAGGTTGCACTTCTTAACGATGTTGGTTTTTCCTGTCTATTTCACGTAGCAGTATCTATGCTTGTTCAGTTCATCTTGGTACAACAGATTTGATATCGATGTTGTTTGTAGAGGGTTTAGTACTTAAGATTCTCCTGCACACATTTTTAGAGAATGAGAGGAATTTACCTAGACTTATGTGGATTATTCTGGGTGGTCTGCCACACAGATAGATACACTTTTTATATGCACTTAATATTAATATACTGAAACTAATGACATGTTTGCTGCTTTATATTTTTTAAACCAAGATTTGTCATGTATGTTCTCAGCAAACTGGGTTAAGGTTAGATGTGCTTATGTATATGGTTCATTAGGAAATTTCTATTGCTTCTGTTAAAGAAATTGAGCCTTTTCTGATGAGGGTGGTTCAAGTGGGAGATCTAATAAACCAAGAACCTTGGTTCCTAGAAGAAACGTCATTCTTACTTGAATACTGTAAGACCTATTTTATTTGCATTTCAAATGTATGAATCATATGTTCTCCTTTTATTGTTAATTTTGTGAAGTTACTACTATGACTATCATTACCTCTAATATTGTAATAATCAATATTGTTGATATGAGCATTTGATATTATCATGATTATCATTATTACAGCTGTTGACAAAAAATCTAAGGAACTTTTACTCTTAGTCCTGTTGTCTCTTACAAGTGATCATAATTGCTTTTGCTCTTTTCTGCATGAAAAATTAATTAAGAGATGAAGAGTTGGTTAATAATGATATCTTAAGCTTTTCCCCAAGATGTTTCCATTCAAGTCTATTTTAGTGCAATCAATGTGATGTATCAAATAAACAAATTTGCAGGTAAATGCTGTTGTGCTGAGCAGTTATTCTTTTTTCCCTTCCATGGTTGTTATCTCAGTCCTGCAGCATTCTGAACATTCTACTTGTTTTGCAATTAAGAATCTGGAATTTAAAAAAAAAAAAATGGAACTAGTCATTTCTATGCTAGTTTTAAGACATGAATATCTTTAGGCTGTTTTTGTCTCATATTTCTTGTTGACTGATTTTAGTAATACATTTCTCACTTCAGATACAAAGATTCTTCCAAGACTGAATTTAAGTCATCTACTCGGCTTGAATGTATGATGCAAGATTATCCGAAGACATTACCTCCTTCAGCAAGGGTTGGCTTTACAGTAAGCAAAATGACAATTCTTTCCTGCAGATGCTTTGTTTTGATGTCTGGTTTACTAAGATTGCGGATCATCATAATAGTTGGCTTATGAAGTTTTTAATTCACTACCCAGGTGATGGATACATGGCTTGCTTACGCCCCTGTAAAGAACAATCCCGAGGATGCTGCTAAGGTACGATGAGCTCTTAGTTTCATGTTTTCAGCTGCTCCTATAAACAGTTGTCAACAATTTATCATCAGATATACTGAACCTTTCAAGTTCTGTTAGGAAGTATTTTTTTTTTTTTTCATATTCTCATGCCTGCAAAAAAAAAAAAAGAATGATAATTGATCTATTGATAGATAAGTTCATTAAATGGTATGATTAGATTACTGGGAGATCATGTCTTTTCCTGGACATGTACATAATTTTCTCAGCGACCATTGGGCAATAAATATATTCATGTTGGACACAATTACAAGCTTCCAGATGAAGTAGTATGTCAGGGTTATCATCTTGTTGGTTTTGCATCTGCAGAATGGGATAGTTTCTTCTTTTTTAAGTCATTTATTCATAATAATTTGCTATTTATTATTATTTTTTGGTATATTTCAAACCTACAGTTGTTATCTATGTTATCCTTGCATGTTTCAATGCATGTATGTGTCCTCATACACTTTTCTGCATAATGAATTCTTTGATGTCTTTCCTGTGGAGGACAAATATCAATACGCATTCACAGTTCAATAACAAATCATGACTTTGGTACCGAGAGATTGATATTCAGAAGTCAGTGAGATGGAAAAAGTAATATGGTAGATTGTTATAGGTTGACACTGCAGAGGTGGTGAAGACATGCACAAAAGACTCATTCAACTTTGTGGAAGTGGGAAAATTTAGTAATTGAAAATTGGCAATGTTGGGTGAAATAAGTTGATTTCAGTGATTTGAGTTGTTGCAGAATGAAAAATTTGCATTGGTTGTCTTTATCTGAGGCTTTTGCTAAGTCGTTTGATACATTAATTGTTGACAGAACAGATGGCTTTGCATTTTCCTATTGTTTTTCCTGGAGAAGTTGCTGATATCACAAGATACTAGTTTAAATACAATTAGGTGGTTGTAATTGTCACTATGGTATGAGGATTAAATGGTAAATTACATATTTGGTGCTCTTATTCTGACCAATGTGGCTTGATGATGCTAAACTAGTCAGAATGAGTAATTTTGGGAGGTGGTTAGTTCAACGCTTGAAACTACTGAATTTTTTTTTCCTCCAGTTAGCAAGGCTGAAGATATCTTTTCATAATTTTTGTACAATACTTACCGTTATTTTATTACCAATCAGTCACTCTCATATTGCTTCTTTCTTGCAACTCATTTCGTTTATGTTTACCTTGAGTCTTAGTTTAATATCTTAATGTATTCTTCATTTCACTGGTAGGTACCCAAAGGAAATCCATACCATAGTGCCACTTCAGGAGAGATGGCCATATATCGTGCAAATAGCCTCATTCTAAGGAAGGTATTGATTGTTCTTCAGAAACTTCAATTTTGATAGTTTGTTGTTATATTTCATGTGTAATAAAATGGGTATTTTAAAAAAATGGGTAAATGATAGAAAAACATCCTATAGTTAGGGTAATATACAGAAAAGCACCCTGTCATTTCAAATTGTACCTTTCGGTATCTCATGGTTTGAATTAAAATGAAATTGAAGGAAACCGTTAAAAGTAATGGTTTTGAGTAACATGACAAATTTACCCTTATGCATACATCATTAACTATTTTTCTAATTTATTCTTCACTATATACGCCAAAAAATTTTGAAAATTTTATTTTAAATTCTTATAATACACATTCTAAGAAAATGTTGCAATTATAAATTTCAAATTTAAAGTTATCAAATATTTTCCTAATTTTTCTTCACGATATAGATAGAAAATGTGTTGAAAATTGTATTTTAAATCCTTACAATACACAATCGAAGAAAATATTGCAATTATAAATTTTATTTTAAATCCTTACAATATACATGAAGAAAATATTGCAATTGCAGATTTCAAATTTAAAGGTATCAACTAGTTTCCTAATTTTTCTGCACTATATAAAGGTATTACTATTTTCCTAATTTTTCTATTTTAAATTCTTACAAAGACCCTCTAAGAAAATATTGCAATTGCAAGCTTTGTTGATTTGTTTTGATATTTTTCGATTTTTATTTAACTTGTTTCCTACAAATTTGGGGCTAATTTGGAGTTTTAATAAGGTCTGAGGGCAAAATAGGCATATTAGGTCAAAATTTGTGTTAAAAAACTAAATTCCAGATCAAACGTGTTAGTTTTAATGATTTCCATCAATTTTCACATTAGTTTAAATCATGAGTTACTGAAATGTACGATTTGAAACTACAAGGGATTTTTCTGTATATTAGCCTAACCGCTATGGGTTTTTCTGTTTTTTCCTCAAAAAAATTAACAATAGAGAGGTTTTTTTTTTTTTTTGGGAGGGGGGTGTGGGGTGTTAGTATTACTGCGTGTTCAGCTGAAAGTGGATAACACTTAAAACTTGTGGATTTTCATTAGCTATTACAAAGTTTGGAGGACTTTGGAGGCCATAATAGTTACAGATGCTGTAGGGGCTGTGCTTACCAAATTAGAGGACACTTGCACAAATTTTATTTTGACGGTAAAGTGGCACGTTAAGCTGTCAATTGGATCATGGAATCATTGATTTTCTTTTATCTTATTGACTATATGTATATTAAGCATTACCTGTGTATAAGACAAGCTGAAAAGGTCAAACAGGTTTCATAATACAACCTCAGGATTTGGTTATTGTATGTCATTCTGTAAAGCATTACTAATTTCTTTTCTAGAAGTCCTTAGTCATTGTTATTGCAAAGGAATCATTAGTTAGCTGGTTAATCATTTTATATCAGAATAGGAGACAGTAGAAAAATTCTTCTACCTTGTGCAGATCTTGCAGACGATAATTTAAATGTATTAATGTTCTTGGACAGGCTGGTGTTAGAGTAGGTGATCCAGTTTTGCACACATTCAATGAGCAAGAGGTGGAAGTTTGGCCTCGTATCGTATGGAAGCCAAAGTGGGCAATCACATTTGCAGAAGTTAAAAGTAAAGTGAGTGGAAACAATACTGTTACAGATAGGTCTACATTAGCTATCAAAGGGCGTGATATCTTCCTTGAGGATCTCTCCTTGGATGGAGCTCTTCTTGTTGATGCTGTTGATGGAGCAGAGGTATGATTGATGATCTGACTTCAACTAATGAACCTGGAAGCTAAAGAAAAACTACAGTAAATAAGTATATTACTCGGAGAGTTTACTGGATAAACTACTATTTTTGTTGCCCTCTGTAAACAGGTTAAAGTCAGTGGTTCTGTTCAAAACAAGGGTTGGATCGTCGAGAATGTGAATCATAAAGATGCTTCCGTGCCTGAAGAAGTAAGGATAAGGGGTTTCAAATTCAACAAAATTGAGCAGTTGGAGAAAACATTTGGCAATCCCGGAAAGTTTGAATTGAAGCGTTAAGCTTAATTTTCTGTGCATAGCTTTCTACTTTCTCTTTAATTTGCTTTCTTAGGCTAGTTAGTTATACCCCAAGATGAGATTGTTCCCAACCCGTTTGTTGTACAAGCTGCTCTTTACTGTTCATTGAGTCTCAGCCTTGGGCTCATCTGATTCGATTTAAGCAGCTTCTTTGCATTGTCATGTTTTACTGTTTACTTTTAGCGGAAGTGTGATTAAAAGCTTTTATATGAGAAATACATCTCTAAACTCAGCCTAAAGTAAGATTTTTACTAGGTGAATTATTGTGTACAACAAATTTTTCCTTCTTACCAACATATTTGATATATACAGATATTTTTCTTTTTCTTTTTTCTTTTTATTGCTGTACATTCTGTCTTCTTCTTCAGCCACCCCCCTAACCCCCAACTCTCCCCGAGGGTTACTCTATTCCATATTTTGAGCCAATTCCTTCCTTTTCATGTCCGTTTGATTTTTGGTAAAGGAGAATGTTGATAAAATTGGAAACAGAAAGTTTTCTTGTTTTGTTAAATCATACCTGATACTAGCAACCAACCACGTAGTCAGAACTACAGCAATTGTACCAGCACAATGGATGTCACTCTTAGGCAAGATTTGCCTGGGGTCAGATTAGAATCAACTGCACTTGCTAAGTCATATAAAGAAAAAAAAAAAAAAAGGAAATAAAGAGTTATTTCAAATTCTAAAGGGTAAATTACTTATAACCCTTTGTGGTTATACATAATGTCAGATGACCCCCCTAAGATTTCAAAATAGCCATCTAACCCCTTATAGTTTTGTGTAAAGTGAAAAGTGGACAAAATGTACAATCAAATATGACATTTATACCAAACGTGTTCTAAAAGCACGTGTGACAAAATCTTAATATCTATACAACTTCCTTATAGTTCATATAAATATCCACTTTACCCCTCTGTGATTTTTGCAATTATCCACTTAATTCCCTTATACTTTTATATAAGGTGGTTAATTCATCTATTGATTTAGCATTTAAAAAAGGGCAGTATTGTTATTTCAACTAACGATGTTACATAGGTTATTTTCCATCAAGTTTTCACTTTACATAAAACCATAGGGGGATGAAGTGGGCATTTTGAAATGTTAGGGAGTCATGTGGCAACAGTTGAAACCACAGGGGGTCTATATGTCATTTACCCAATTCTAAATGAATGTGTAATTTTGATACCTTTTCACAATAGGGTAAATTACATATAACCTCCCATGTGATTTCATTTATTGCCACATGATCCCCCCCCCTAATGTTTTAAAATGTCCACTTCATTCCTTTATGACTTTATATAAAATGGAAACCTGACGGAGAATATCCTATATCACATCCTTAGTTGAAATAGCAATAGTGTCCTTACTTAAATGCTACATCAATCGATAATTTAACCACTTTATATAAAAGTATAAAGGAATTAGGTAGATAATTGCGAAAATCGTAAAGTGGATATTTAACCACATGTGATAATTGCAAAGTGGATATTTATACAAATCATAAAGCAGTTGCGTGGATATTAAGATTTTATCACATGTGTTTTTAGAGCGCATTTGATATAAACGTCATAACTGATTGTGTATTCCATCCATTTTTCACTTTATATAAAACCATGAGGGGGTTAAATGGCTATTTTGAAACCTTAGGGGGATCATTTGACATTATATAAAATTACAAGGGGGTGGTAAGTAATTTACACAATAAAATATTTAGGTTTTTACATGAATGGATGTAGATTGTAAATTTCACCAAAACATTAAATTGATCTAATTTCGGGAACTAATTTTTTTCTACATTTAATTTGACTCCAGCCCACAATAAAGCCAAGGTGGCCCTACTCTCCTTCATTATAAGGCCAACAACCAAACAATTTTCTGTCGTGACATTGACTAGGGCAACAAAAAATGGAAAACTTAGCCTACATATTAATTGCTTCAACGTTCAGTATATGATTTTTTTTTTTAAGTCTTTAAGAACAATGATCTGTCCATACCTGTCAGTATTTAGAGATGGCACATGCTAAAATTCTATGAACACAATTTAATATATTTGAGAGACATTTTTTAATGAAAAGTTCTCCTCAAGTCAGCAGCTCACAGCAAATGAAAGGCATTTCTTTCTTCCTCCCATAATTGCTTGATTCCCCAGCACAAATGTCTTGTTGGCTCCAGCATGTCTTGTCTCAGTGCCAATGATTTACAGAGAATCTTTCAGAAGCTTGACAAGAATGGTGATGGACTGATAAGCATTGATCAGCTGAAATGGCTTCTCGAGAAAATTGGCTTCCGGACTAGTCTTGATGAGATTCAAGTCTTGATGGGCAGGAGGAAATGTCTGGATTCTATTGATTTTTTGTTCTTCTATGATATTGTCATCAAGAAGCAAAAGAAGGGAGGTGATGAAGCCAGTGATGACTTGGATAGTGATCTAGTGAAGGCTTTCAAGGTATTTGATTTGAACGATGATGGATTCATCTCGTGTGAAGAACTTCAAAGTGTAGTATCAAGATTAGGATTATGGGAGGAGAGGAATTGCCAAGATTCTAAGAGCATGATTAGCATGTATGATATGAATTCGGATGGCCTGCTTGACTTTGAAGACTTCAAGTCTATGATGCTTTCTGATTTTAGTTAAGTTTTTCCATGCTTTTTCTTTTTTCTTTTTTTTTGGGTAAAGAGAACAATTTTTTTGACAAGTATTGTAGGCATGTATGCCCCTTTTTTTTAAGTATTTCTAATTCATTGTACTAAAGCAGATGAATGTAGAAAATTCCAACTAGCCAGCAGTTCTTTTTCGTTTCTTTGCTTATCTATCTGTCTAATTGAATTTTAATACACTTGATAAGTCTAGAATAGTTGAAAATATCACACAACTGATTTTCCAAAATTAGAAGCTAAAGAAGGAATAAAAATAGTAGTATGGTCTATATATATTAATTTGGGATGAATTGATAATTTAAGGATGCAATTTGTTCGAACAAAAATTGAAAGCACGCCCTTCATTACTAGCGGGGAAGATTTCAGTAATTTGAATGAATTACTAAGATTAGGGTGCAAATTACTCAAAATAAAAGTTTGAGGTGCAATATACTACTAGTAATTTGGAACTTTAAGTTGCCCCAAAAAGGGAAAAAAATGGCAAGTTGAGGTCATCAACTATTGAGAATGTTATTAAGAATGTAAATATCGAATAAGTCCAGATTGAAGCTCAAATAGTAAAGGCTTTATTATAAGGTAGAAAAGAAGGAAGAAGCGTTAAAAAAAACAAAGGAAAAGAAAGAAAGCATTATAAGCAAAACCAAGGAATAATTCTTGATTTCAAGCATCAATTACTCTTTATCTTACCAGTTACACTCATTTCAAAAAAAAAAATTCACCCATCTCTACACATATTTATTTATTCAGTTTATTTCTCTTCTAAATATGTGAGAAAATTCAGAAATATTTTCTGCCCATAAACTTTATATTTTACATAAAGGAAAGCAATAACAACTTGATTCTAAGCTTCAATTACTTTTCAATCATTTTTGTATTCACAATTATCTATTTATCTATCTACGTGCTCTCGTAAATATAAAGCCTTTTCAGTTAGCAGTTTTTTTTTTTTAACTACTATAAAGGTGAACAAGTTATATCATACTTAAATTAACATTCTTAAGTTATGTGTGACCATTTTTATATCTTTTTAAAGTGAAGCATGGCCAGTATCTATTCAATCTTTTCCTACTTCCAAAAATTCAAAGTTTCTAGTTAGGTCAAAGTCGGTTATGGTATTTCCAATATGTTTTGTCAATGAAGTCAAGTATAAATTGGCCTTGGGTTAAAGAAAAGAAGTACGAATTGGAGAAAAGGGGACCAAGCAAATGTTAAAGGACGGCAAAAGGGGCGAAAATGACATGCTTGGAAAGTTTCTATTCATGACTGCAGATTTGTACTACTTGCTTGATACTGATAGTAGTTAAAAACAAAAAGAAGGAGCATAGAATTTGTACAAGTTATGACTTCTCCAAACACGCTCTAAAAAAGGTCTACAAAATGACTATACAAAAGCATCATTTGTACACCTTGATGGAAGTGATCACATAGAAAGACAAATGTAGCTTCCACGAAGTAAACGGGTAAATCTCAAGATATTTCACAGTATTGTTTAATTAGGAAACTATGAACTATAAGGAAATATGGGAAAGTTACAAAGACAATGTAAGTTGTGGTTTTGAAAGTTCTGGTTATCTTTAACGACTAGTCCTCCCAAGTAAACGTTCATATATATCCTTAAAATTCAAATGATGAAATGTAACAAGTAATAGAGTTGTCTAGTGGTTAATGTTGAGATCTCAATAATCATAAATTTTAGGTTCAAATTTCACTTCCCTTCCCTCTCCTAACTTTTTAAATCCCACTCCTTACCTGTTGAAAAATTAGGAAAAAAAAAAACAATTGAGAGAGTTTTGTACTTTCTTATAACTTTAAAGTAGTTACATTATAGTTTATGCTACTAAAAATCTAAACTATACTAAGATAGTGGATATTCAACCATTGTAGCGGATATTTGCTACTAGATAATTTCTAGTAAATTAGTAATCTTAGTAATAAATTTTTTTTTTGCCAAAAGAATATAGATATTGACTTGACCGCATGTCTCAGATTTCTCAATTATAAATGAAAGAAAAAAAAGAAACAGGCTTATCAAATTTAATCAATCGATATTGTTAATGACTTATCAAATCAAACTCCACCTTATATATGTCGTCTAAAAAGCCTCATGAAATTGGCGTGAAGCTTATAATTATTTTATTCAACATAAAAAGAACCCTGTAGTTGTCCTAACATTTGTAATATACAGGTCGTTTTGGTTTTATAAGTTAGATCTATAGGTTAAAACACCGAAGGAAAAATATGCATAAAATAAAACTTGAAAAACAAAAGTTAAGAAACCAAGCTTTCAAGCTGATGTCGAGCATGACATGTTTGTTGAATTGGTTCTTGTACTCATCAACGTGTGCCACGAGTCGTCCAAGCACATGAGTATTGACAAGTTTGATAATTAGTCACAAACTTAACTAATCTGGTTGTCACGGTTTGGCTGCCAGTCTGGTGATAAATGGCTCTAAAATACGTGGAAACTTCTATATAAATTCCTGTTAGTTTCTTATTTTTATACTTTACTCAGAATGACATGATAATTTTAATGAGCCCATTTAAAGCATTATAACAACCATCTCTGACTTCTATATTTTTCATCGGACTAGTAATACAACCCAATGCAATTAATTGAAGGGATAATTTTAGAAACCTCCCTTGACGTTTCTAACTAGTTCATTGACTTCCCCTATGGTTTGCAAACTTACACTGCCCTCCCCTAAGGTTTAGTGTTTGGTTACAAAATCAGTCCAAGTTAGATAAAGTGCACTTAAAATATATTTTGAGGAGAGAAGATGCAAAATTATTCCCACAATGCCCCTTAGATGTACAAGTTGTAATAGTAATATAATGAAAACTAATAAAAGATAGAAACAACTAATAAAGGTGAAAGCTATGTTTTTAAACTCGGACCGAACCAATCAATTCAACTGATTGAACGGAAACCGTTAGACATCCAAGTTTGTTTAAAAACCGGCCTGTCAAAGACTTGGTTAAACCCAGTCAAAAATTGCATTTGACCGGAACCAGGTAGAACCGATAAAAATCGGGTTTTTATCACATTTTCTTTTTGGGGGCTTTTCTTTTCTTTTCTTTTTTCTTTTTTTTGGGGCTGATTTTTGTATTTTGGTTTTTTATTTTCCTTAATTCTCTTGAAGGAAAAAAAAGTAAAAAAAAAACATCCTTATTTCATATCTCAAGCAAAAGATCTGCTATAGATCTGACATGAAAATACAAAAATCAAAAGAAAATAAGCAAGAAAGGGATAGAATTAGAAAGAAAAAGAAATGTTAATTTAAACTTTGAAATTAAAACTTGAAAATCACAAGAAAATAAGAAGAATGTAAACAATAGATGGTATGATATTTTGTTTAGGCAAAGGATATAAACAAGGCACCGATTTAAAAGTTAAGGAAGAAATGAAAAAAAAAAGAAGAAAAAGAAGGATGAAGAAGACGGAGAAGATGAAGAAAGACAAAGACAGAAAGGAAATGAACGGTAAAGCAAGAACATCTTTAAATAAGTAAATAAATGTAATAATTCAGCATTCATCTATAGCTTTTTCATTATTAAAAATTGACCCCTAAATATTTTGGATAACTAAATTATTCCTATGAGCATTTCTAAATTTTCATTTGTAGCTTTGATTTCTTTACTTTTTCAAATAGGTCATAGAAATTTAGTGCTAAATTGATGAATTAGTATTTAAAGTTTCTAAACATCATATTTGAGTTAGGTTTAAAGTGGTATTGAATTACAAAATGTTTCAAAATAAGAATTAAGAAATTGAATTAATATTTTTATTCATATTAACAATATATTTTTATATATTCTAGCATATAACATAGTAAATTTTTTAATTAATATATTTATGACATCATAATGATGTCATCCGGTTCTTAACACCGGTCCGACCTGATCGAACCCATTGACCCCTGACCCCTAAACTCGCCTGAGTCATTACTCGGTCCGAGTCTCAAAACACTGGGTGAGAGGCATGATGCGCAAGAAGGAAAAATATATGCCTTTACATTAGCAATGGCTAGTGCTTCGGAGAAAATGGCTATATGGCATGCTGGAGCAACTACATATAAAAGGCTTGAACACACATGAACTTCCACACATTTTTTGGAAAATAATGATTTGTTGCAGCAATTTAGCAAGCTAAGTAAAGTAAAGGTCCAGAAATTATCACTGTTTTCTTGTTGCAACTTATAGTAGAAACAATTTCAAATGATGATTAGTCCTCAAAGAGATCACCAACTCGGTTCTCCATCTTTCTTGTTAGTTTTCTTTCTTCTGCTTCAGATGAGCTCTTTGGCATTTTGTTTAGGAATGATTTCTTGTCCTTCACTAGTGTCAATCACAAAAATGGCACCATATTAGTTTTTGAATTGGCGCCACTTGTAATTGCAATTGTGGTTTCCAATTTAGGAATATAAGCACAGCTGTGCTTGCTAGTTAACTAGCACTAATTAATTCAATTCTACTCTAACTATTTATTTGTCTAATATTAGTGTCTAGTAACACAAATCTCCTCACGCATAATAGCAGTTTTATATGGTGTGATGTAAGCAATTGGACCCCAATTTTTGCTAGGGGAGGTCAATGTAATTTTGGAAACCATAGGGGGAGGTCAATGAAATAGTCTGAAACCTTAGGGGAGGTATCTGAAATTATCCCTTAATTCAATTGCTAATATTTACTATACAACTTTTCATTTGAGGACTTGAGAGAAAAAGGACTTCAGTCCAAGTCCAGCCACTTTGCAACTTTATCCAACATATCTTCATATGTTAACGAGTCTCAATTTCTTTGATTAATAAAATAATCCCATTGCCATAAATTTGCATTCAATGAAAAAAAAAAATCAAACATCCAATGAATACAATCGATTTCTGGAGATCGATAGATACAAGAATTACAAGTGTCCAAAAATCTGCATGTTTTCAATAGCCAGATTTAATGCGAAACTCTTTCGGGCCCTAAGAAAAGTTTAGATGTGGGAAAACAGGTTTGAGAATTAGGCTGATCACCTGATCAGTTTCTAAATAAAGAGTGGGAAAAGATTCTATGAAGTCAAAGGACATGTTCCTCTTTTGTTGACAAAAGGCCAGAATAATTGTCAACAGTAATTTTTTTTTTTTCCTTTTTTATCTTCTGACTAAGATGGTAAATTTCCTTTCTCATTTCTTTGCACTTTCTTTTCAGCTTTACAGAACCTTCCTTTCACTTTCAGTGGCATCTGACGTCAACGCTTGAATGTGTCCTCATACAATTGCAGTGACGGCCACTACATAATGGCGTAGACCACACGCTTAGACTTGGCTTCAATTCCCAACTTTAGACTACAAATATAAATGCTGTCTGGACGTTCAAACATTCATCATCTTGAGCAACAAGAAAATTTGAAGCATTTCTCTTGGCAACAGAAAGTTGTAAATCCAAATATCCACAAACATTTTCTCCTGCAACATATATCCCTGATTTCATGTCATCTCTGAGTGCCGATGACCTCCACAAGATTTTCACAAAACTCGATAAAAATGGCGACGGCCTAATAAGCATTGATCAACTCAAGTGGCTACTAGAGAGAATTGGATTCCACACTGGCCTTGAGGAGCTGCAAAGACTGGTTGGACCAACAAGAAGTCTTGATTCAATTGATTTTTTCATTTTCTATAACATTGTTGTCAAGAACAGCATTGGCAGAAGCAATCAAACAAACAGCTTTGATGGAGATCTAGCTGAAGCTTTCAAAGTGTTTGACTTGAATGGAGATGGATTCATCTCTTGTGAGGAATTGCAAAAGGTTTTGTCAAGATTTGGATTGTGGGAAGAGCACGAAGGCCGAGATTGTAAGAGCATGATTAAGATGTTCGATACAAACTCAGATGGATTGCTTGATTTTGAGGAGTTTAGGACTATGATGGTTTCCAGTTCTTGATGATCAGAGCATTAGTCAATTGTTTCTTCCTACGGCTAAAGTATCTTATCACTTCATTATAGGGGTGTGTACATAAATGATTGTGATTTTTGGGATGAATTTCATTGCATTAAGATTTAATGAACCAATATGTTCTTTGGTTGCTTTCTTCTTGCTTTTCTTCTCTATTTCCTTTCTCGATACATTCATAGACTTCTGGTAGAAGGCATGATATCATTGCTAAAGATTTCAAGAAATCATATTGGACAAAAATTGGAGCTGTTAATTGCTCTGCAATTCTTAGCTATTAACAAATGATGACATCACTTATTAATCCAAAGCATCCAAAGCATAAGTTTACGCAATTACTATGAACCTAACTATCCTAAGGGGATTAGTTCTAAAAGGAAAAAAAAAATTTAGAGCCCTTTTTTTTTTGCAGTTAATGTCCTGACCGACAGAAAAAGCAATGTTAATGCCGTCATGTATGTTGGAGCGAAGAAAATGAAATATAAAATTTGATGATTTTTTTTTAGTGAAATAGTGATGTTTGGAGCGTGTATATATAGATAAGTGTGTTAGTTATAACTGTTCTTTTCTATATACTCCAGCAATGGTAATTAAAAACATTACAAGAAGAAAATCAATGCACACAAGATTATATCAGAGTTGTGAAATCATAAGCCTAATCAAGTTGAATCCTATAGTCTTCAACTTTTTTCTTTCATCTTAATGAAATTTATCAAGTGTTCAAATTTGATTTGTATATTTCTTGATTCTAACTCAATTTATAAATTTGAATCTGATTTTATGCGTTCATCTTAAGTTGAGCTTGAGTATCGTAAAGTTTTTTACTTATAAATTTGAATTTTGTGTTAATAAAACCAAAATCGAGTTGAGTTCTATACTTTAATGAAAATTAAATTCTGGTTCATATTTGATTTGAATAGTTGGTAAACGGATTGATAAGCTCTTATTTGAACCAAATTCATCAACTAACTTAGTTCATTTTTTAACTTTGCTAAGGGTGCGTTTGATAAAACTGAAATTTGAAATCTGAAGTCTGAATTTATTAAGTGATTGAATTGTTAAGTACTAAATCTATTACATTTGAATGTATATCACATTCAGTGATAAGTGAATAGCTTATCACTTATTTTTGGGAACAAATTTTGCCTAAAAAATTCAGTGCCACTTAATTCATTTAGATGTCTATTTTCGGTTATCAAACGGTCTGAACGTATTAAGATCTGAATCCATTAAGTTTAAGTGCTGAATTGTGTTATCAAACGAGACCTAAGTCCAGTACGATTCAAACATTGGCTTCACATAATTTTTCTAAATAAGGCAAAAAATTTCTTTATTAGAATGAGACCATTAACTTCTTTACTTCATTATGAAAATAGTGTATATATCTACATACATATATACATGCATACATACACACACATATACATATATACATATATATACACATACACACACATGTGTGTGTATATGTATGTATGTATGTATGTGTGTGTGTTGCAGTCCATTTATATATATATATATATATATATATATATATATATATATATGTATGTATGTATGTATGTATGTATGTTGTATGTATGTATGTGTGTGTGTGTGTGAGTGTATATTTATATGTATACGTATCAAGTGCAATAAGGGAAAGCTGAAATCTAATTATTCTTTCATTTTCCCCCTAATGAATGATGTAATTAACGTGTGTGGTTTTATATGCATATGTGTCAAAAAAAAATCTGTGGTAAACAAATGAAACGTTTGTATTAAGAAATCTTTTTATTATGATAGCAGAATGGTATTATTTAAAGAACTTTTCTAACCCACGGCCTCCGACAACGCGTTCGTCTGTGGGACGATAGTAGATAGCATTTGATAGTTCAACAAGATGAAATTGACTCTAGTTTTTCTAACCCATGGACTGGGTTTTCATTTGACAGTTAAAAGTAGTTGAAAAGAAAACCTTAATGACTTGGAAGATCCTCATCCAATTGCATACAAATGTCTTCACTCAGAAGTCATGTTAAGATTTTAAGGGAATCAAGTCAAGTTTGTCTAGTGCATGGAAGATGCTATACAGAGTCCTTTTATGCAACATCCAAAGTCAAGTTTGTCTTGATGGAACTTAATCCAGTATCCCAATATCAAATATTTGAATACAGTTACAACAAGTACTATTGCGGAAGCGTACCTGAATTCATCTTGATTGAGTACTTGACCAATCCTTAGATCCTGGGGTGACCTTCCAGATCTACACGTACTCGCTCTTCCTCTTGAGGGAGCCTTTAGTCTCTCTCTAGGTATTTTTTCTAGAGGATGGGATGTCTAGAAAATATGACGGCTAGGGTACGTGTGACCTGGGGACCATGACCCTATTTATAGATAACTTTCCTGTTACCTGTTGGAAACCCTATTTCAGCCCATCATTGAAATAGGAAATCACCTTAAGTCTCTACACATTAAAGGCCCACACCCTATTAGATACATTAAAACCCAAGCCATAATAGATCACTTTATATGGGCTTAACTTTATTTGACAGCCTGCAACACATAATTATTCACATATAAGTCCAACGTTGGATTAAGGATCCAACAATCTCCCACTTGAACTATATGTGTAACTTTACAATTATGTTTGCAAAATAACCATATGAGCTCAAACTCTGTCATAACCAAATGTATCTCTAACCAATTCCATCCATCAATTACACAAACATAGGATCAAAGCGGCCTTTGTTACAATTTTCGTAACTCGACCCATCAATGGTCACATATGCTAATATAATTGAATGACATGAATTATGGTGTGGATGTGTAGCATGAAAATTTCATGCAATGTGATCTTAACATGCCTATTTTCAACTGGTCCACCTTAAACTTTTGTGAGATCAAACCCTACCAAAATCAGAGTGGAAATAAACTGAAATTTTATTTACACAGAAATATCCTTAAATGCAAATAACTGAAAAATATCAATGTCTCAAGAGCATCTAAAATAACAAACTCCAACTAAAACTGAATATCATCTAATGCCATTACACCCATATGAGCAGTGTGCTCGTGAAACATCTTGGGTGGCAATCCTTTAGTAAGCGAATCCGCAATCATGGAATTTGTTCCAATGTGCTCTATAGACAACTGTCCACTCTGAACTCTTTCTTTAACAACCAGGAATTTGATATCTATATGTTTTGACTTTGTCGAACTCCTGTTGCTATTGGAATATTGAACTACTGATTTATTGTCACAAAATAGTTTGAGTGGTCTATCAATGGTATCCACCACACGTAATCCTGTAACAAAATTTCGCAGCCAAATTCCATGGTTGGATGCCTCATAACAAGCTACGAACTCTGCAGCCATAGTGGAAGAGGCTATGAGAGATTGTTTAGCACTCTTCCAAGATATGACACCCTCAGCCAATAAGTAGATGTAGCCTGTTTTTGATTTCATACTGTCTTGACATCCAACATAATCGGAATCAGTATACCCAATGATCTCGAGCTAATCTGATCTCCGATACGTGAGCATGTAGTCTTTTGTTCCTTGTAGGTACCGCAAGACCCGTTTGGTTGCTTTCCAATGATCCTATCCTGGATTGTTCAAATACCTACCAAGCATCCCAATAATGTACGCAATATCCGGACGCGTACATACCTGAAGGTACATTAGGCTCCCTACTGTTGAGGCATAAGGAATCTTCTGCATCTCATTTTTCTCAAGAGCATTTTTGGGACACTGATCAAGACTAAATTTGTCTCCTTTAGCTATAGGGGTATCACCTGGTTTGCAATTTTGCATGCCATATCGTTTGAGAACCTTTTCGATATAGGTCTTTTGTGATAATCCAAGAATACCTCGAGAGCGATCCCAATGTATTTGGATGTCTAATACAAAAGATGCATCACCAAGATCTTTCATTTCAAAATTCTTAGTTAGAAATCTCTTGGTTTCATGCAACACTTCTATATCGTTACTGGCAAGCAAAATATCATCAACATACAATACCAGGAAAATATACTTGCTCCCACAGAACTTATGGTATATGCATTCATCAACCAGATTCATCTCAAAGTCAAACGAGATGATCACTTGATGAAATTTAAAATACCACTGCCGAGATGCTTGCTTGAGCCCATAGATGGATTTTTTAAATTTGCAAACCATATTCTTTGGATCACCTGATACAAAGTTTTCTGGTTGCACCATATCAATTATCTCATCAATGTTACCATTGAGAAACACTGTCTTTACATCCATCTGGTGTAACTCAAGATTGAAATGCGCCACTAGTACCATTATAGTTCTAAAAGAGTCCTTCGAAGAAACCGGAGAGAAGGTTTCTTTATAGTCGATGCCTTCCTTTTGTGTGAAACCTTAACTGAAAAGACGAGCTTTGTGCCTTTCCACATTGCCTTTTGAATCCCTCTTGGTTTTAAATATCCATTTACAACCAATAGGTTTCGCTCCTTCTGGCAATGGGACAAGATCCCAGATCATTGTCTTTCATAGATTTCATCTCTTCATTCATGGCATCAATCCACTTTTGAGAATTTAAACTTTCCATGACTTGACGAAAGTTGATTGGATCATCTTCCATCAATCCAATGTCATCCTCATGTTCTTGGAGAAAAATAATGTAATCATCTGGCACTGTACTTCTCCTTTCTCTTGTGGATCTCCTTAATGGCACTAATTCTTGAGGTGGTAGAATTTGTTCCTCCGGAGTAGGAGATTGTCTGATATTGTCTTGACTTGTTGTGTCATTAACAATGTTAGAAATAGGATCCTGAACAACGCCAATAACACCTGTGGGAATATTAACATATTCCTTTTCAAAGACAATATCTCTAATTATATCTTCTCCCCCAAACTCGACATCCTCAAAGAATCGAGCATTTTCTGTCTCGAAAATTGATTTAACTGTGGGATCATAAAATTTGTAACCCCTGGATCTTTCAGAATATCCAAAAAAGTAACAACTAACTGTTCTTGAATCCAGTTTCTTTTCATTTGGCCTATAAGGTCTTGCCTCAGCTAGACAACCCCAAACATGTAAATGCTTCAAACTAGGTTTCTTACCAGTCCAAAGCTCATAAGGGCTTTTGGTAGTTGCCTTAGTTGGAACTCTGTTAAGGATATATGCTGCAGTCTTAAGTGCTTCGCCCCAGAGTGATTCTGGTAAGGTAGAATCACTTATCATACTCCTTACCATATCCTTAAGCATTCTATTTCGTCTTTCAGCAACACCATTCATAGTGGGTGACCCCGGCATAGTGTACTGTGGGACGATACCGCATTCCTCTAGGTACTTAGCAAAAGGCCCTAGACGTTGTTCACCTGAACCATCATATCTACCGTAGTATTCACCACCACGATCAGATCTAATATTTTTAATCCTTTTGTTGAGTTGATTCTCAACTTCAGTTTTAAAATTTTTGAACATGTCCAGGGACTGTGATTTTTCATGAATGAGATATATGTAGCCATATCTCGAGAAATCGTCTATGAACGTTATAAAATATTGTTGACCATTCCAAGCAGACGTAGGAAATGGTCCACAAATGTCTGTATGTATAAGTTCTAAGACGTCTGAGACCCTATTGGCTTCAAATCTCCTTTTATTGGTTTATTTCCCCTTTATACAGTTAATACAATCACCAAAATCTGTAAAATTTAAGGGATCGAGAATTTCATTTGACACAAGTCTTTCTATTCTCCTTTGGGAGATATGACCCAATCTCTTGTGCCATAATGTAGCTGAATTCTCGTTGGTTAATTTTCTCTTTACACCTCTGGTACTTAAATGCAAGGATTCATTATATAAAACAATTGTGTCAACTAAATATAGATTATCACAATATGATAAAGTACCAGAACCAACCAATTTTGAATCATGAAACAATCTAAATTTTCCATTTCCAAATGAACAAGTATAACCAGATTTGTCCAAAAGAGAAACAGAAATTAAATTTCATCTGAAAGATGGTACAATAAAAGTTTCATTAAGATCCAAATAAAATCCGGTCTTTAGTAATAATCTAAAAACTCCAATTGCTTCAACTTGAACTGTTTTGCCATCGCCCACATAGATATATCTTTCACTATCATTAGGCTTTCGACAACTCAGGCAACCCTACATAGACACACTGATGTGAGTTGTTGCACCAGAATCCATCCACCAAGTGTGTCTAGGTACCGAAGTTAAATTAACCTCAGAACAAACCAAATTAAGAAGCATACCTTTCTTAGCACGCCAATCGTGATAATTGGTGCAATGCTTCTTTCTATGCCCTTCAGCACCACAGAAGAAACAACCATTCTTTCCCGGTTCAACCCGTTTCTTTTGTTGTTTCTTTGGAGGTGCTGCGCTACTTTTATCCATCTTCTTTCGCCCTTCCCTTTATTATTAGTGGTAGAGACTAGGTGAGCACTTTCGATCTTGCTTCAACCTTTCCTCTTCCTCTACACGGTGAGATGAGTTCATTTAGAGACCAACTCCTTTGACGCTATAGCTCACCTTAAATTAACTAAACTGTGTAGGAAGAGATATCAAAATCAGATGCACTAACAATTCCTCAGAAATTGTAAGGTTTAGTGCACCCAATTTAGAAGCAAAATTAGACATCTCCATGATGTACTCCCTGATATTGCCTTTACCACTATATCTCATTGAAATTAGGTGTGTCAAGAATGTACTTATTTCAGCCTTTTCATTCTTGACAAACCTCTTTTCAATGTCCTAAAGGAACGCTTTAGCTGAATGTGTCTTGTCAGACATAGTCCCTCTAAATGCTTCTGGAATGGCCTTTTTCATGATCATTAGACACATGCGATTTGATCTCTCCCACATTTCCAAATTCCTCTTTCAATCGTAGCATCATGTAAGTGGTGGGGGAGTATCAACTCTTAACGCAAGGTCTAGATCCATGACTCCAAGAACTATCAGGAGATTCTCCTTCCAGGACTTGAAGTTAGTGCCATTTAATAAAGGAATATTGCTGATGCTGGTCATGATATTTGCAGGATCATTCACAACTAAACAGAAAACAACACATATAATTAAAACAAGCTCACATAATTCAAAATAATAATTATAAATTCAAATAAGATAACCCCATCTCAAGATATCGATATTCCATTAATATTTTGTCTTTGGATGAAAATATTAACTTCTTAGTGATATCTTGTGTAGTAACAAACACTGACAATAAGAACATGTCAAAAAATAAATTTTCCTTTGGGCCAATTTATAATTTACATATAAAATCCAAATAATCATCATGTGTTTATTACTACCAGTGCACGTATAATTCCATCAAATATCAACCTCCCTTTGGGGTGATTAATAATCACAAAAATTATAAATACACAACTAATTATATTTTAAGATAAATTAACTTCCACAAGAGAGGTCACTTTGGTGACATGTTGTTTCAATTAATTCATCCCAATAATATATATATAACTGTACCAATATTCAAATTTAAAACTTATACAAAATTTTGAACAAAGTCAACTTTGGTCAATTCTGGTCAAACTAGTCAACTGGTCAAATCCAACAATTGGGTCAAAACTTATTAGATCAAAGATCCATATCCATAGCCCAATAGTTGATTATTTAAGCCCAAATACTTATTAAAGTCCATAAATGTTTTATGCCAAATCCTTATTGGACCAACCTTTTGGACTTTATAGGGATTAAATATTTTATTTAGCCTTATCAGGGTTTACTTAAATTAGGAAACCCTAATTTCCTTAACATAAACATACTAAATTTCATGAATCATGCTATTGCATAAGTTTGGCAACTAAAAGCAAATCAATTACCATAGAATAGCAAAGCCATGCGGGTCCCATGACATATTTTGAATGTTTGTCAGTTTCTTACTAATCAAAAGAAACTAACATGCATGGCTAATAACAAGAAACATACAGTCATGCGGGTCCCATCACAAGAAACGAACATGCATGGCAACTAACAAGGAACATGCAGTTAGTGGTGTCAAAGATACCCATTTAATTAGAATTTACCCAAACCCATTTACAAATAGCTGGGTATGGGTACTGTTACTTTACATATATGGGTATAAATGGGTAACCCACCAAACCCAATTAAACCCATTTAGAATTGTTCTTCCCCGTTACCCTCACTCCTGCCCGATTCACGACTGCCTTTTCTCAACCACCACTCCCGGCCGCCTGTTGCTGCCTCTCGTTTGATTAGCTCCCCACCATCATCTTCTCCTCCTCGTCCACCAACAAGTGATTCCCGGCCTTCTCTCTTCTTCCCCCACTTCTTGTTTCCCTCCTCCTCCTCTCATACAGCAACCACTTCCCTCAGTGCTTTTGCCATCCAATTGGATCGATGTTGGTGTAGTTTGCTACCTGTTGCAAGTCTTGCTGCTTTGGATTACTCCACGAAATTTTGATATTCTTGCAGCAAGATACTCATAGCAGTGGAACAGTAAGAGGTGGGGCTCTCCTCTGTTAACCTACTTATTGCTGGCTGCAACTGGTTGTTTTTTTGATCATTTCCCTCATCGATTTCAGAGGATGCCTTGTTCTTGTCTGCGGATCACTTTTGATATCTAAAGAGGGGATTGGCAATTGGAGATGTGATAAAAATAGTAAGTCCTATGAAAAAATAAATAAAAAAAAAAGGCCACAGGTGCATTGTCTGTCTGGCTATGTTATAATTTACTAGCGAATGACCGATGGCTGTTCTTTCTCATTTTGATGCTTGAATGTTGCTAATAATCGGTAATTGCTCACGCTTCATCATAGGTTGGTCAGTCGCTTTAAGATGTCCCATTTCTAGCTTTAACATTATGGTCCTTTTGTTAAATTCAGGATTGTGGGATTATAGCTGCCTTGTAATTAGAAGAAAATTCCGGGCTTTTCAATTGAATATTGCTTTTCCTTATCCCAAGTTAAATTGAATGAACTAAAGGTTAATCTGGAGCTGGTTATAGGCCAAGTAGTCCTGCTTTCTGGTTCTAGTTAATCTTTGACAATGACCTCCCTCATTTGCAGATACAGGTTCACATGGGTTGTAATTGTTCTAGTATACATTCGATTTCCTGGGAGGAATGGTCATTCCATCTATTTATTTTCCAGAGGTCATTCCTCTTATTTATATGGGATTTTAGACACTATTATAGTTTAGAGCCCTTTAAGCTGCAAATGATATAGTGGAGGGGTTTCCTTTGTGAAGCTTATTCAAGTTATTGTAACCCCTGCAAATGCATTTATATTATCTTTCTTCCATAGTGAATAGAAGAGAACAATTGTATGGTGCAAAAACATATAATTGGATTCAAATTTTATAATGCACTAACAGAATCTCCATTAAACAAAATTTGAGCTATTCATTTTGGTGCGCTGGGGGAAAAGCTAATTTTACTAATAACTCCTACTTACTCTCAAGAAGTTTACCGAGTCACCATCTGAAGTTGAACCTTTTCATCTTCGATTATTTACCAGCAAAACCTCTTGCAATATCTAGATAGCTCCAACTAAGTTGTAACCATTCTGTAAAGCCTGCCTGAGTTTTTTTTTTTTTTCCCTTCTTTAATACTCGTGTGGTACATGATTAAGCTCCTCCTCTCTCATAGACACACCTAGTCATCAAGGCAGTTGGTATTGGATAAAAAACTCGTGCTGGATAAAAAACTTTGATATTGACTATTAGTTTTTCCAAATCCACTACAATTTAACTGATTTAACTGATTTGAATTATCCATTTCAATTGTTTATGATGGCCTTCTTTTAAATGGTTTTTAATGATTAATTGAAAATCTCATCCTATTTCTGATTTTTTTTTGTGTTTTTATTTTTTTTAGATGGATGAGAATTTGTTAGAGCATACTCAGGAACAATGTTCTTATACAAGCACAAGCCATCAGCTTACTACTAATACTGATGAGCTAACACAAGGTTCTTTGAAGCGCTCGAGATAACATACGTCAATGATATGGAAGGATTTTGACATATTGTCTATTCAACCAAATGGTTCACAAAGAGCACAATGCAAGTGGTGCAAGCACAAGTATACATGTGGTGGAACAACTGGAACAAGTAACTTGTGGCGTCATCTTCCAAATTGTACTAAACGAGGACAACCTGAAGGACGGCCTCCAATTGATCAAGGAATTTATCGAGAGAAGATGGGAATTGCTATTGTGAAGCATAACCATCCTTATAGACTTGTGGAGCAAGAAGGAATTCGAGACTTGTGTGCATACTTAAATTCTGATGCTGTACCAATTTCGAGAAACACAATAAAGTCTGATATTGAAAGGATGCACAAAAGGGAACGAGATAGAGTAAAAGCAGAGCTAAATTCAATTTCAAGTAGAATTTGTCTTACAGCTGATTTGTGGACATCCATTGCTACAGATGGATATTTGGCATTAACTGCTCATTATGTGGATGAAGATTGGGTTTTGCAGAAGAGGGTTCTAAATTTTCACCACATGCCACCACCACATGGTGGTCCAATATTAGCTGAGAAAGTCATAGACCTGTTGAGGGAATGGGGTATTGAAAGAAAAGTTTTCACTATCACATTGGATAATGCATCTTACAATGATGGTATGGTGAATTTGTTGAGGCAGCATTTGAGGCTAAGAAATACGCTATTTTGTGGGGGTGAATTTTTTCATGTAAGATGCAGTGCACATGTTCTCAATTTGATTTTCCAAGATGGTGTTAAAGTTATATCCAACCCGGTCTCAAAGATCCGGGAGTGTGTGAAATATATCAGAGCCAGTGAATCAAGAAAGTTGAAGTTTGCAGAGTGTATTGTTCAAGTTTCTTTGCCATGCAATAAGAGGGTGCATCAAGATGTTTTGACCAGATGGAATTCTACATTTATTATGCTTGATAGTGCACTTGAGTATAAGCTTGCTTTTCATCAGTTGCATGTGGTTGATCACAATTTTAGCAGATTCTACCCAACAGAAGAAGAGTGGCTTAAATTGCAGAAATTTGCCACACTTCTTAGGCCTTTTTATGACCTAACCACTCTTTTCTCGAGGACTAATTATCCTACGGCAAACTTGTATTTTCATGGTGTCTGGAAAATTCAAAAAGTTATCATTGAAGGGATCGATAGCTTAGACACTAAAGTGAGTGACATGGCAAAACAAATGAAAGTGAAATTTGAGAAGTATTGGGAATGCTATAGCCTAATCTTGAGTTTTGCTCTAATTTTGGATCCGCGATTCAAAATGGATTATGTGGTGTATGCTTTCAAGAAACTATATCCCTTTGATTATGAAGAACGTGCCAAAGACGTTCAAGATAAATTTTACTTACTGTTTGAGGAATATGAGAACACTTTTGTGAGTGATTTACTAGATGGATCAATTGCAGGCTGTTCTGGTGGTGATATGGGCAACGACCATGATGATTTTGCTGAATTTGAGAGTCAACAACATGCAAGCAAGAGAACTAAGTCACAAGTAGACTCTTATTTGGATGATACTCGACTCCTTTCAACTCAAGAATTGGATGTTCTATATTTTTGGAAAGAAAACAAAAATCGGTACCCCATTCTTTCTTTGATGGCACGGGATATTTTAAGTATTCCTATCACTACAGTGGCCTCGGAATCAGCTTTCAGTATTGGTGGTAGAATTGTGGGTAAATTTCGTAGTTCTCTTCTACCAGAAAATGTGGAGGTCTTATTATGTACTAGCGACTGGTTATATGGAGCAGCCGGTATGTCGTACTTAACCTTTTTGTTTCGTGCATATAACCTTGTGTTTTACCTTTCTTAATCACTTATTGAACTTTGTATTTGATTTCAGCTTCTGAAGATGAAGAAGATAAAGAGAGATTGAGTGTTGACTTTGCACCTTTGGTTGCTAAACTTACTAACATTCATAGTTAGGTAAGTTGTATATTTTTTTATACATTTTGGTTTTCGAGGTTCTTTGAAAATCCCCTACCTACCCTCGGTGTTATTCAAGTTTGCGAAACTATTGAAAATCCTATTTTTGTGCGTGTCTTCAAATAGTGGATGAAAGCTTTTTTCATCCACTAATATTTCTGTTTTCAAATCTCACCAATGAACTAATATGTTTCCTAACATTAATTATTGCGGTCTAAGTAAGAGTGCTTTGTCTAAATTGTTTGGCTTTGTTGGATGCTACATGATTGCTGACTCAGTATTGTAGAATTTTACACAAGGCCTCTGTTTGTTGTAATAAAAAATTTTGAAAACTGGAATACTTGCATCATTACGCCTATTGAACTGTACCACGCAACATGGTTGATGGTGCCTTTATGCAGCTTTGATTTGTTTCATGTCCTTTATTGTTAATGGTTGATCAAAACATGAAGTGGAGGTAAATGAATCAAGGGATTTTACATTGTGACAACAAACTTGATTCTGACACTTCAAGCGAAATAAATGGTTCGGGATGTAAAACTCATTCTTAATACCCGGAGGAAACTTAGTCTAGGGCACCTTGAACCCAAAATGGCATTTATCTTCCCTTTTGGCTGTGAAGATTAGTATTCTTCCTGCTTGTCCACTAACTGTGATGAGGAGTTTGGGAAAGAATTCTTTTGACCAACTAGATTATTTTATTCACTCAACTAATTCTAATGTTTTTTGACAGTTCACTGCATATGGACTTGAAGGAAGCATATTGTTATTTCAGATCTGCTTGGATTATCTAAATATTTATGGGAAAGACTTTAAGAATGTGCAATTTGAACCAGTTTTGGTTCGATCTTTAGACATATCTTGGATAAGCCAATTTCAGCACAGTGTTACTGTCAATCAGTAAGAATACAATCCATGAAGAATTTCGGAAAGTCTTTGTAATGCTTTGTACATTTCAGCATCGAGAGAATTAGTTGGTCTTGCTCACGATTGAAACCTTGACATTAGATTGTATGGTTTGGGCTCTACCATCAAACCAAGTTCTGAAGTTTTGCCAATTCGAGTTGAGTTACCAGTTGAAGGTATCTTGGTTCTCCACCGCTCAAATAGCACCTTAGATGGGACTTGGAATGCGAAACCGAAAGCTCACTGGAGATTATTGGGACTGAGGGCTTTGAAATGGCTTTAAAGTCAGCCGAAGTCATGCAGAACCGTTGTGTTTGTATTGGGTCGAATTCTATAAGTTTTAAGTAGACTTGGTTTCTAGTGTTTTATTTTCCTCTGTGTAGGAATAGTAGTGGCTTACTTTAATTACTAAATGCTGTTTTACCTTTTCTTGGGACAAATTCTCTCTGATCCTTTTAAATTTGGAGCATTTTACTTGGTGCGGTTGTAGTTGGTTTTAGAAAGATTACGTTTTTTTTCCCCAATTGGAAATATTTTTTGCTTCCCAACTTCTTTTGTGAATTTATTTAGTTACTAGAGAGGCTATTTTTGTTGTCTCTTCCTTCCCTTTTTCATTTTGGGTCTCCCGTGTGTTGGAGACAATTCAAGTGATTAAGATGGTTTTGAAATTCGGTCATTTGTTTTTATTTAGCATGTGTCAATTATTAGTTTAGGGGCAATAAATTGTTTTTGGATGGAAATGCAGAAGTCCTTAACTTTAGGAAGGTGTGGTTTTGCCTAACAGATCAGGCATTACTTTGCTTAGAATTCAAGGATAGAACTTGTTCTTATGATTAGTAACCTGGGTTTGGTTGAATAATTTGACATGAGAAAGCCAGTATAGCAGTCATTGGATTCTGATGTTTGAAACATTGGGGCAATACTGAAAGCCAGTTCAGGCTCTAGGAGCTTGAAACATAGTGTTTTCATTTTCATTTGTAAATTGACTTGTCTCATTTGTAAATTGCCTTTGACAGTTCGAGTATGATCAAGTTACCACTAAGTCTAGCATAATCAATAGATCAGTCAAACTAGTAATAAATTTCTAGGAGAGTTTTTTTTTTTTTGGTTGTCAGTAGTCTAGCATAATCAATATTTTTTTTTTTAGTTAACAATTCGAGAATTTTTATACGGAGGTAATATCAGGTACTTCTCTAGATTCTTTCTTTAATTTCATGTTACATGTATATAGTTATATTATAAATATTTTATATTTATTACGTATTTTATATTTATATACTAATAATATTAAAAAAATTAAACACGGGTGGAGAAACTCCTATTAATAATTTGAATTTTTTACTAATGTAACAAATATAAAATGTTATTATTCATTGTCAAGCACCATGTGAAAAATGTTTTTAAAAAATAAATAATATCTCAAACGAGTCATAAATGGGTACTTGGATATACCCTTAACCATTTATTAAATGGGTATAAATGGGTACATACTTATTTATTTAAATGGGTATAAATGGGTACCCATTTATACCCATTTATTTAATTGGGTATAAATGATTTACCCAATTATACCCATTACCCAATTATGATTTACCCAAATATACCCAAATCACGCATTTTGACAACTATACATGCAGTCATGCGGGTCCCATCACAAGAAACGAACCTGCATGGCAACATACAATAGCAAAGCCATGCGGGTCCCAGCTTCTTTAGTTTTTACAAACCCGTGACGAAGCCATGCGGGTCCCCTGCTTCTGGATCCATATGACCATGCCAATAAAGTATTACGAAATTCATGGACTCTTCTACAACGCAGAAATAATTTCAATGTCTGTTGTGGCAGAAATTTAATCTGAACCCTACATGACATTATGTCCGATTTGACCGTTAGATCAGACTTACGCGAGTAGGACTATTTTAAGATGTGGTTATCGGATACCGGTTGTAGGAGTAAAACCCTTCATTTGACTAAGAAAAAAGAAAATGTTAAATTGGCTAAAGGGTAAACGATGCCAATGTACGGTTGCGGACACCAAGTCTTATTAGGCCATGTTTGATAACCCCATTCAACACTTAAACTTAATGGATTCAGATCTTAACACATTAGACCGTTTGATAACCGAAAATAGAGCATCTGAATTAATTAAGTGGCACTGAATTTTCTAGTCAAAACTTGCTCCCAAAATTAAGTGATAAGCTATTCACTTATTACTTAATGTAATATACATTTAAATATATTAGATTTAGTAATAAAGAATTCAATCACTTAATAGTTTCAGATTTCAGATTTCAGATTTCAAATTTCAGTTTTATCAAACACACCCTTACTCTGTAAGCCACAACAGAACCAAAGGAAAAGGCAAAAATGTATGTTTCATCATTCGTGTTTAAGGATTGGCCTACAGATACCAGTACATTAGCCTTCGAATCATATATATTATAAGTACTAATCCATATTGTGATAATATTGGTCTAAAATCTATCGATCTATTATTGTACAAAAAGTATGATGAGTCTTGATGTATAAGTATAAGCAAAAGGTGATCTTAGTTTTTATGCTACTAAAATTACCATTGACACCAATAAATAGACAAATTGCATTGCATTTCCTTAGTAATTAATAGGAATTATGCTAACAGTTAGAAAGAAACATTTCTTGAGTTGTGGAGAATTAAACTATACAAAAAAAAAAGGAATAACCAATTCATTGCATTTTCTCAATAATTGATATAAATTATGCCAACAACTACAAGAATGAAAAACATTCCCTTGAGTTATAATGAATTAAATAAAAAAAAAGAATAGCCAACTTATTGGATTTCCTCAATAATTAATATCAATTATGCCAACCGTTACGAGAACGAAAAACATTTCCTTGAGTTATGATGAATTAAATTGAAAAAAAGAAATTTTTATTTATAAATTATAAAAAATAGTGAATCTTGGTGTTTAATAATGTAAACAAAAAATGATATTAGTTTTGTGATGCCAAAATTATAGTTCTCTCTAATAAATGGACAAATTACATTACATGTCATTAATAAATAATATCAAACATGTTAGCAGTTACAAAAATAAAAGACTTGCTTTTTATTTACCAAAAGAAATATAATAAATTGATAATATATGTGAGTTTCTTAAAAAGTACCATGAGTCTTTTTATTTTTTTGGATATAAGTAAATTAAGCCATTTTGTGCTGTCAAAATTACACTTCTCTCAAATAAATGGACAAATTACATTACATTTCATTAATAAATAATATGATAGGCAAAGAGTTTTACATTGAGAATTTATTTACTTAAATTGCAACTAAAATTAAAGTTAATGAACGTTATGGATGGTATTCTTGTAACAACTGATAGCATTAAACTATAATTAATGAATATTATATACATCAATGCCAGTTACAATAATGATTACAAAGGTGCCATTTGAGTTATGGTGAATTAAACCAAAAAAATATTTTTTTATAATATCCAATTTCAAATGATAATATATATTGTTGAAATAAGATAATATATATTATTGTATTTTTATTATTATATAATACCTAATTTTCACGACTTGCAATTATTAACCACATAAACATTATAATTATAAAGCATGTCATCAATGAAAAACACAAATAAGTTTCACCAAATCAAAACATTTCTATTAAAAGTTAAACTATTTAAATTAAAACAATGGAATTTCAACATATTTGAATGCTATTAATTACAATAGTACTTGACAAGTGTCAGACTTGTGCAATAATAATTACCTACTCCAGAAAATATGAATTTTGAATACAATGGTGAGTAGGATCGTCTCCTCAGGGACTGGAGAAAATTTGTTTTCTTTTAAGTAAGAAATATGGGGGGATTTTTGAAAAATTCATAAAAAGCTAATCAACTAAATAATAAAATAATTTACTAAAGTAAGCAGGAATTAAATTGATAGTAGACAAATTCTGACCAAAGATTCAACTTCTCAGGCACAATCCATATATCCGATAATTGACAGGTTGTCAATTCATTAACAGGTTAGTTATAGTCGTCAACAAACTCTGACGACCAACATTTCCTTAGCGACCAACTAGTTATGAATATCCTAATCCATTGTTGGAGTAAAATGATGACAACTCATTATAGCGATTAATTGGATAGTCGATTCCAGGCATTATAACTAATTAAGGGTCTAATCCAGTAGTCGATTCTTCGGTGTTAGCTGCCTAGCTCATAAGTAGATTCCGAGCATTATAACTAATTAAGCGCCAAATGTAGATATTGCTTTACACTTTTTTAATTTCCAATGGGCCCCACATCAGATTTGGTTTACTGGTAAAATGCCCCTCTTTTCACCGGTTGCTTTATTGCCTATTTGACCCCATTGGCCCACAACCATTGACTTGTCTTCCATTGATTGGTTTTCTACATGACTAGAAATTATTCTTTTCTGCATTTGAGAATAAACCCGAAATTCATTGAAGCATCAACGAAAGCCATGCAACATAATTCGGGTGGCAATCATGAAAGTCCAAACCAAAACAATCACTGATTGAGAAAACGACAAAATCATAGTCAATCGTCCAATGAAGTTTATTTGACTGGAAAGCATTGAACCGAATGCAATCTTTGTGCCTTATTTTATCGCATCAATAAAAAAAAAACCCAATTTCATGATACAATTATGAATTTCACAACTAAAACCTAAATTGAAAACTTTAACGATTCAAAACCTGATATTGGGTGCTCCGATACCATTTGATGGAACTTAATCCAGGATCCCAATATCAGATATTTGAATACAGTTACAACAAGTACTATTGTGGAAGCATACCTGAATTCATCTTGATTGAGTACTTGACGAATCCTTAGATCCTGGGGTGGCTTTCCAGATCTACATGTACTCGCTCTTCCTCTTGAGGGAGCCTTTAGTCTCTCTAGGTAATATTTCTAGAGGATGGGGCTAGGGTACGTGTGACCTGGGACCATGACCCTATTTATAGATAACTTTCCTGTTACCTGTTGGAAACCCTATTTCAGCTCATCATTGAAATAGGAAATCCCCTTAAGTCTCTAAACATTAAAGGCCCACACCCTATTAGATACATTAAAGCCCATAATAGATCACTTTATATGGGTTTAACTTTATTTGACAACCTGCAACACATAATTATTCACATATAAGTCCAACGTTGGATTAAAGATCCAACATGTCTAGTGCATGGAAGATGCTATACTGGGTCCTTTTATGCAACATCCACACATGTATAAGGATCTTTTAGCTCTTTCATCATTCAGCTCTTTCAACTTCTAAGAGTCACATATACAAGGATCTTTTATATGCAACTTCTTTTTTCTTCCTCTAGCACCCCTCTCCACACTATTTCTATTCCCAACTATCAGGTATAGTATTCGAACCCCAAACTGATAGAGAAGAAGACTCTAAGAGTCGTCTTATTATCAATGCAGCTTCATTTTGACACATTTGGTTCATATTACTTGAATTTTGACCAGTCCAAAAGATCAAAATGCGAATCATATAATTCTTGTTTTGGACTAAATGTGAAACTCATGGGAACATTGGTAGTTGAAATTATTATTATTATTATTTTTTAGGTAACAGCAGTTGAAATTCAACTAGGGAATAGAATATAAGGAACGAAAGTTTTTTATGCAGTTGTTTTCTACACCAATAATAATGGCATGTTGTTGCTCGTTTATTTTCTTCTTGAAATTTGAATCAAGCTATTTTATCCTTGTTTTTGAGATGTTTACTGGGTGTCATTCCTCCTCCAGAGAAAATGTGGCCTCCAGTCCGATTTTTCGTAGGGTTCTAAACTCAAGAGAAATTTCTTCTGCTTGATAAAAATCAGATTTTGATTTAGTTCAAAATTGTTTATAAGAGTTAATTGTGTAAAAGTAAAATTTACAAAGGGACCAAATTTAAACAATTCAGAGTTGTGGTACAAATCGAAGGCAGCAACTATCCCTGTTTTTTGTTTTTCTGAAAATTTCATTGTTTGGAAACTATTTGTGTAAAATATCTACTTACTTTTTCTTCTTTTAGTTTAAAGATAGGGAATAGGATGATGCAAATCAGTGATGAAAGTGTTATTTTCATAACAAAGATGGTAATTGATTTGAGAAATTAATCTTCTAATTACTAGATATTTCATGGTATCAACTTTCTCCAAATATCTGTCCTCATATGTCGCTCATAGAAGTATTGTGCACATTATTACATTGTTAGATCAAATCGTTCACGTCATACTGATAAAGAACTATGAAATCTATTCCCATTTTTATATGGAGAATAAAGCAATTAATGATGATTGATAAGTATTTCTGCTACAATTTCTTTTTACTAATTAAAAGCCAAGTTTTTAGTGGTAGAACAATCAAGATTGAGGATGCAGGAGTTTGAAATTCTAGATTCAAATCTCCCAAATTGTGTGTAGTTCTGTTCTACCATATCTAAGTTATTTGTTATTTGTTAGATAATTCTACCATCATGGGTCACTTGTAATTTCACTAAATAATAGTTGACTCCCGAGTCAATTCCTCCTAATTTTGTTATAATATAACTAAAGCTATTTCATGTACTCATGGTTTCTTTTCTTTATTTCTTTTCTCAAAAAAAAGAAAAGAAAAGGAAAGAAAATCAATTTTTGCAAGGAAAAGAAACCTTTATATAGAATGGAATTACCGGTGATATTGCCAGAACAATTATTTCACGAAAAGAGCTGATTTTCACGGAAGGACAAAGATATCCTTTCGAGTCAACAAAGCCCGCTGGTCTTCCACTCCAAAACCCTCTTTATTTCTTCCTAGAGCACTGGGAATGTGGTGGAAACAAATTTCGGAGGGCGCGGTATGGTCAAAGAAGGTGAGAGTTTGGAATTGTATTAATTAGGAAGGGAATTTTTGTTATTAAAATAAAATTTGTTCTAACATTAAGATAATTGTTCTGTCTTGAAAAGACAGATTTTAACAAATAAAGAAACCGATATGTACAACATGAGTGGCACGCCCAGGAGCACAGAAATTGTGGTAAGCACTTCTTTTGATCCCCACATCTTGAAATAAGAACAAACTCAAATTTGCACTTTACAGAGTAAAGTCTGAAATTGGTTGTTATAATTGTGGTTCCAAAGAACACAATGTTGATGCAAGAATTGTCCATTCTGGAAATCTTTTTCCAACGAAACTTCCTCCAACCTTCCACCTGAATGCCTAAACCACAAATGAAACTTAGGTCACTTTCATGAATCTTTATTGTTAGAAGAATTCATTTGGGAGAATGATGCTTATTGAAAATACTACAGCAACATAATGCCTACATTTATAGGCAGTACAAAATGAATCTAAACACTTTGAATGAACCCAAACTAATCTTATACAAGGTAACATCCTAACTGATGCTAATGAATGCTTTTTTTTTTTCCTTTTTGGAGGCAAAATGAATACTAATTGATACAACAAAATATTTTACATTAACACTTATAGAACCGTACAATCTGGGATAACCTAGATCTCTTTAGAAAAAATCCCATAATTGATGTTTCAACTTCGCCCTTTAAATAGTACGAACTCTTTAACAATGTACTTACAACAACATTAGGTGTATGAACGTAGATACTCTCTTTTATAAAATATCGTTCACCTCCATTTCTATGTCATAGCAAAATGTCTTCAGTTAAACTTTTTGATTTGCACAGAATTTTCGACAAACTCGACAAAAATGGCGATGGCCTCGTTAGCCTAGAGGAGCTAATGTGGCTGCTCGAAAGCATAGGTGTCAATACTAATCAAGACGAGCTCGAGTTACTGATGGGTAAAAAGAGTCTCGACCCTATTGATTTGTGTTTAAAGGGCTGCAATCTTGATCAAAGTAAGAAGCTGAAGGAGAAGGAAGAAGACCGCCTTTTGGAGAAGGATCTTGCCAAAGCTTTCGAGGTTTTCGACTTGCATGGTGATGGATTCATCTCTAGTGAAGAGTTGAAGAGCGCATTGTGCAGATTGGGATTGTGGGATGGTGGGAAGGATTGTAGAAGCATGATTAATGCTTATGATACTAATTCTGATGGGAAGCTTGATTTTGAGGAGTTTAAGAATATGATGTTGGTTTCCAACTTCTAGAAAATTGGTTTTATAATTGTACTAGTGCTGAAAAATTGTCCACGGTTTTGATATGGTTTCTCCTTTCTTTGTCAGCTCTTGCTTCTTTTTCTTTCCCTTTTTTTTTTTTTGTTTTGGTTTTGGTGTGTTTTCTTGTTTCCCCTAGTATGTCCTTTTAGTATATTTCTTCTTTTTATGAATTATTCGGATCTTAAAAGATCAATAGGTGGACTATGACAAAGATACATGACTATGATTAACATGTGGCTTGTAAATAATACACATTAAAATTTTTAAAGAAAAAGTCCAATTATGATAAATGAAGTGGATTCTACATCTACCATGGCTTGTAAAAACTAAATTTCTTTGTACCTTTCATTTTTAAAGTGGATATACATATACTTAAATTGATAAAGTCAATTGTTTACATAAAAAAAGGAAAAGTAAAAAATAAGATAGATCTTTGGATCAAGAAAAGATGTGACATTTTTCAGTAAGACATAGTTGTGAGAAAATGATCTATATCTAATTTATTCAACTTGTGTTGACATATAATTTCACACTATTTAAAATGTGATTCAAAATTATGAAAATCAAGTATAACAAGATCATATGAAATACTATTACAAATCTTATTTCAAGAAGGAAAATCCTATATTAAATCACATACGATGTAAGTGGCAGAAACAAATTAAAAAATAATGCACTAATTTTAGAATTCTAATATTTATATTTATCACTTAATAATATCATGATTTATAATCACTTTTTTTTAGGTGGATTCTTTTGAAAATTAATATAAATTGGTACATGACATTTGAAGGACTAATCCAATTTGACATGTTATTTTGTTTTGACCTCGTAGGTTCATACAGAATTCACAACCGCATACATCCTAATGTGTCATGCTTTTCCGTCGCCATCTGTACAGGGCCCTTGGCTTATTCAATGGCCACTCGAACAAGTCCTTGTCCTGATTCATGCTTTGGGTTTCTATTTTATTTCTTCCGTGGTGGCGGAATTCTGCCTATTTCTTAGAATTTGTGCGTTTTTGAAGAGCTCTATATATCCACTTCAGCAAGCCAGCCAATAAAAAAATGATCACAGACAACAAACAAAGTCAACCAGCAGTGTTTCTCTTTTCTTTTTTAACCCTCCTTTTTTCCCCTTCTTAAGAACTCACAACCGCCCACCTTGCCGACTTAGAATGGTGATAGCTGGTATGTGGATGACACGTACTTCCAGATATAAGAGAACAAATCCAATCAACCCATGGCAAATTTGACTTTTGATATTCTGTAGTCTATCTTTGAAGCTTAGACCATGTGTGCTATTAATGCTACTGTCTAATTTTTTATTGGAATAATTTAAGAAACCTCTTCTGAGATTTCTAGTTGTCCACCCTTGAAGTTTTCAAAATATTAGAAACCTCCCCAGTGAGGTTATTGGGGCCCGATTATCACATCATTTATGAGGAAATGACTTGATTACCCTCACAAATTATGAGATATTCTGTAGTTATGTTGATATAATTAGTTAATTCCTTATTATCATACGTTTAACAGAAATAATGACAATTTAAAAGTTTGTTAACATCAATAAAAGGAATCACAAAAGGGTGCCAATATTTGATGACTTTTTATGATTGATGTATGATGATTGATTTAGATGAGTAGAAGCAATGATTCAGACTTCAATTGTGCCCATGGAGTAAGACAAATAAAACTTCTTCAGACAAATATGCAAGGATTCAAAAGATTTGAGGAGAAAATTTGCTTGAAAATTACTGCAAACTTTTCGTGGTTGTGAGTATCTCAAGTCAAGCTTAGTCTCTAAGAATTTTTTTTTTTTTTTTGCTCTTAAATCATGTAAATTTTGATCATTTTGATGCAATTATTAAGATATTTAATTCATGATCACGCTTAATAATGACTGTGCAAGTGAAAAAGAATGTCTTCAATCAATTCTGAGGTTTAATATGACTAATTGTTAGTCATATTGTATATGATTTGCTCTATTTGATGATTGACAGTTGATTCTAGTATGTGTGTGTATGTGTGTGTTGTGATTGTCCTGATTATTAGTTTTATTAGCAAGAAAAAAAAAGGGAGTAGTTAATGTATGACATTTAGGTAAGGAATGGTAGCTATATAAACCTGTTAATGATAACCATGTTTTTCATAGTAAAAACAAAATTAAAATAGATAAACATTGTTAAAATGGATAAAGTTAAAGTTAGCCGATGCAATTTTACTGAAACCACATCACATTTGACAAAATTAAAATAAAGAAGCATTGTTCATGCTAAGTTAAAAGTATAAAACAAAACTTAAGGGCAGTTGTGCAACAAGATTTTTTTCTCTCTCTTGCTACTAATTTTTTATTATTTTATTTTTAAATTGGGGCTATGTTGTTACTAGGCACTTACGAGAGGTTTCTAATATTTTAAAACCTCAAGAGAGGGTAGTGAGAATGTCAAAGACCTCAAGGGAGGTTTTTGAAATTATCCCTTTTTAATTCTATGATTTTTTTTTTTACAAAATATCAAAATTATCCTTGAACAGTTCAAATACAATTTCCACTTAGAAGGGTTAATTTTGTCATTTTAACATGGACCTGTTGTGGATAAAATAGGTTATGGCATTATCATTTGCCATTGAACCATAAAACAATTGAATCAAGTTTAGCAGTAAGTCAACACCTCAAAATTGGAGAACTAAATGATGTCATAAATATAATAAGAGTATAAATGAAAACTTAGGAGATTGTAAATAAATTCATTAGACTTATTTGACAAAGTATAGAAATTTTATAAGTTAATATAAAATATTAAAATTTTTAATATCACATTCAATTTTATTTGAGTCCCTTGGTTTAAAACTAATTGGAGCATCATCCTTGACTGGAGCGATTCTTCTTCTTGTTTAAATAGCTTTGAGACACACGGTTGTTCTTTAGAAATCGAACGAAACTATATAGAGTCATCATGATGTATATGAAGCAAACTGCTACTTTGTACAAATTGAAAGTTTTGGATTTTGATCAATGAAAAAGCTATCGTTTGCTGAAATAAAAAAAGAAGAAAAAAAACCAATTGATCCTCACATTAAACTGATGTTAAATTTTAGTTCCTATATAAAGTATGGCAGTTTAGTTCCTTACAAATTCAAAACTTACTTTTTTTTTATTTTTTGGAACTAAAAACACGTTTGCAGCCATATCTTCACCGAAAAAGGTCATATAGTTTACAGATGATTCCATTCCAATCACTTTATAGCTATAAACCAAGACAATTTTGTTTGAAATTTGATAACACTCAAGTAGCTCCTGTTGAGGATTGGTTGAACGAAATTGGTGAATTGGAACTATCTGTTAAGATAAAATCTGCTGCAAGCTCAAAATCGAATGACACAATTTGTAGATAGGTGACAAATCTTTTGTTGAAGGTCATTGGATATAACTCAAAACTATAGCGATATAGACAGTCCATAGTAGGATGGAACTATAATGGAGAATTGCATTACGGCCTATATGGGGAGACAGTATTATATGTTGACACGTGGCATAACTGAAATCAATGATGTCGGCGCTATAGAAGTGAGAGATTGTGGAAGAAAACCGAAAACCACAAAGGGATGAAAGAGATATTAAAGCTGTGTTGTGTTGCAGAGCATGTCAGAAGGACATGAGTAGGTCATCTGACAGAGTAACGGACGTTTAACCCCAGATTGACAACAAACACATTATCTCCTCTGTGGTGTAGCAGGCGGTTGCAAAACGTAAAAGCCCAAACAATTATCGCAACCGTGGGCCAAGATATTGGATACACTGTAGTAGGCTGTAGAGGAAGTCCAAAAAATTACAGCAGCCGTTGAAAGTATGCCGTTGGTGGACATAAGCAACAGTCGAGACAAAGAAGCCCAAGGGAAACAAACTGGGTCTAATGGGGTGAAGCAATGGATACGTGTAGTAGGACCAAGAAGTGTGGCTGGGAATATAAGTAGTAAGGGCCAAACAACTTAGTCTGCACCTTCTCAGGAAAGCAAGGGAGGGCGAGAGCAATTGGCGAGTTGGAGAGAAAGCAGCTTGTGGGGGTGAAGATAGGAGAAAAGAGCATCGGTCAAGATGAGCAAGCAGAGTAACAAAGGATGTAAGTGCTACCAACTCCATCCAGTAGGTAAGATATATAGAAGGCAACAAAATATTCATTAGTTGTTGTAATGCAGGCATAGCATGAAAGGTGATGGAGAAAAGATGACCAACCTGGGGAAAATGCCCGGAAAAGACGAAGCATATGGAAGATGTTCTTGATGGAGATGGATGCAGAGCAAAATCATAGCGATGAGTCGCTGCAAATACTAGAGAGGCTGGCAGAAAAAGCAGATGGAGATAAGCTGGAGAGAAGGCAAGCATGCATGGAGGTAAAGAGTGACGAAATAGCCAAAAGATGCAAAATACGAGGCAGAAGTCAACGGGTTGGAGGTTATATCCATATCGTCAAGGATGAGTCATGAAGCAGGGGCAGAGAACGTCAATGAGGTAGGTTTCTGATGCCTCTGAGTATTCATAAGTGAAAGGGTAAGCAAGATAAGAATGACGCCAAACCCATCGTTCCCCAAATGTAAATGAAAAAAAAAAAAAGGAAAATGCATGGTAGCACATATTGGCCTGTATAACAGGTATGTGATGTCTGTGCTATAATCATGGACAGAATAAGCAAATAAAAGGGGTATGCATATAGCTACTGGTTGACTTGAAATGAAATGCTATGGTCTGTGCAGTATGGGGACAGACTAACGAAGATAGAGAGGAGACTGATCGATGTAGAAAGAACCAGCAAAGGCATGAGGGCAGCTATATGCGAAGTGAAGGACTCTGTCTTAAGTATAGCTGAGGTTATGGAATCAATTAGAAGGGATATAAGCACTGCAATGAGGAAGAATAATGATGTGTACGAGGAAAACGACACAAGCGATACAAGCGATTGGATGCCAAAAAGACATACGTGTGAGTCATTAAGGAACATCAAAGATTCACAGAAGCACGTTTTCGATGGCCCAAAGAATACCGAGAATGAGATAAGAAAGCTAGAGAATCTGAAGGGTTGTAACGAAACCACGTCTCCTATGAACGTTTGCAGCAGAAGATTCCATGCAAACTTGGCGGCCAAAAGAAAACTTTTCGTGGAGTCAACTCCGATGTACTGCACCATGAATGCTAAGAGGATGGCCCTAATGGAGTCAGAAGTCGCGTCCACTAACTCCGCCATGTATAGGAGGTTGAGTGTCCGGAAGAAAAGGGACGCGTGCTTTTCACGATAATGTTCATCATGCGAAAAGAAAAAAAGCACGAAGAAAACTTTCAGGCAGCGGCTAAGAAAGGTATGCAGTTGGAAAGCTAGAAATTTAGAACCACATATGGATGATTAATAGGGTTACATTATGCTTGGAAAGTTTGAAGTTCATGCTTGGTTTCGGTTGAATGCAGTTAATATCTCCAAATGATATCAACGCCGGCAAGGTTGGCCCAGCTGGTACTTCCACTCCTGCTGCCATGATAATTCATTCGCTGAATGCAACATGCAGCATTGAATTCATCAGTGACCGAGTGGACATTGGACGGCGGGCGTTGCTAACTCAACTGCTGTTTGATCCTGTAAAACCTTCCGGGTAAATATCTCATTTGCAGCAAACGCTTAAGTTGTTGCAGCAATTTCAAAGTACAATATTGCAGTAGTATACCTAGCAACAAAGTTTTATCCTGTTATGGCAGCACAACTTTGATTAGAATTTTGGGCCAAGTCTGTAGTCGGGACCATCTCCGATCTCTCCGGCCAAGGGGTTGGATTGATGGAGAGGTTGTGGACTGCTTCAGTGCTCTATTGACAGTACGGCACCGAAAGAAATGCATGGGATGTCCATATACAGTTTGGTACATGACGGCTATCTTTCAAGTACGTATTATAAGATGAACTAACAGCTTATGCATGCTAATGTTGCTTACGATCGAATAAGCAGTTTTGCTTTCTTGTTTCTTGTTCGAGATGCAGCAAGTAATGTTAGCCAATGAGTTGGGAGTCAAATCTGCGTATTCACGTTACATGACCAACGTCACTTTTGGGGGAGACATTGGCGATTGTCAAAAGGTAGGGTAATAGTGTCGCTGTAATTTTCTCCGGCGAATTGTTCAAGATAGTAGGTGACCAAATTTATAAGTTGTAGATTTTATGCATCTAATGAATTTTTTGTGTTCACTAACTTGCAAAGCAGATATGTGTACCGATGAATTACATGCAAAAGCATTGGTATCTCATGTGTGTTGACCTGATGAAGGGAAAAACTTTCATATATGACTCAAAACCGAACAAGGAGGAAGCTAACGACAGGCAGATGCTATGTCGCATTGTGGTAATTGCTATTTCAAATTTAACATATACACACAAACACATGAATATATTGACGGGTTTTAAATGCTTGGAATAGTGCCGTCGCATGCATGAGGCTATGGTAGATGGCTTTGGCCAAGCTTATAGACGCAACATCACCGACTTTGCGATCAAGACTCCTGAGTGGTGCCCAGTACAGCCGAATAGGTAAAATAATCATCAATTTAGGGTTTCTTCAGAAGACCATGCTTTTGTTTTAGAAATATTGTTTGTATCCAACTGTAATATACCGTGTGCTGCATGCTACCGCATTAGCTATGACTGTGGAATGTACGTTATGAAGTTTATGCTGCACCTTGCTTCACTGGCCAGAGGAGTTAGTATCAAGGTTTGTGCCTAGCCAAGATCTTATGTGGTTCATGAAATTCCCCTGTAAATATTGTGTTTATGTCAATGTGAACGCCTGCTTCAGTTTGCATCTGCGAAGGAGAGACTCCGGTTTGCTCTTGAGATGTTCTGTGACCCAGAAAATGAAGTTCGGCATGATTGTGTATGTGATGTGGAAGGGCTGGATACCGCATTTAGTTTTGGGCCTTCTCCGCTTTCCTGATGAAACCTTACGGTTGGGGCACACCTGGAATGTTATCCTGAAGAACTTTCATTACTTTTGGTACGCAGGGGCACTAGAACAACTAGTCTACAGAATTGGGCATGCTACAATTTTTTGTTGGCCCAAAAATTGTCCCTAGATTTTCCTATGTTTTGTATTAAACCCATTTGTCCCATGCAATGTGTACGAGCTTGGTGATATCAAATACCCGTGTACAACAGTTCTAGCGGGTGAATGAGGATGAAAAATTGCACCCTTCAACTTGTGTGTGTATTTGACAGAAATATAAAAAAATTACAGATTTTTGATGCATGGATATTCAACCTGTAGTCGTTAAATTTTCAGCATATTTGCTGAAACTTATTTTAACCATGCATGGAATAGGGAAAAAAATTTGTTTGTGGCATAAACAATGACGCGTGCTTTCAAGCCAATTGACTTGGGAAATATCGCACCTGTATGTGCAACATTGCACAGAACGCACCTTGCTAAGTTTCTGCTTTTAATGCTCAAACGCAGCTACTATAGGGTGCTAGGCTGGTTCGCACCAACTAGGATCAATTTTTTTGTCATATGTGCAGTGACGTACTTTATCTCCGTTTAGAACTGGTATTCTCCGCGTACCCCGTGGTCTTTATGATGCACAGCCATGTGACTTCGTCTTATGCCCAACTACCTCTTGTGTGAAACGCTGTATGCTAACGTCTGTGTACCAATTTCCATAAGTACGAAACTCATGGCTGCTGGATAGCTTTGAAAAGCGAGCATGTTAACCTTTTTCAGCGTGTCAGAGCTTAGAACATTGTTACACAGAAGTCAGTACCATTATTATCTGCAGAGTTCAAAATAACCTTAAATCACTTTACGTGTCGGCCTCGTCTGCGCATGCAACAGAGCTTTATTGGTATATGTAGTGGCACGTCAACCAAAATCTGAGCGATTTAACTCCACAGGAGGCGAGATCGAGGAAGCGTATTTTCATCTTCAAATCCGAACACAATTCATCGGATGCATCCGGTGGAATCGAAATGGGTTGGTTCTAAACTGCGTACACCTTCAAATTTCCCGCCAAATTGAATAAGTCGAGCAACTCGACAGTATACCGGGAGAAGGTTGTTGATACGGGACATTTGACCGTGGTTGTTCATTCAGTCACTGAAAACTCCGAAGCTCGTGCTACAATGCCACGTAAACGAAAGAATAAATCACCAAGGCATGGGTATTCACAGCAGCAGAATGCCCAAGCGAGCAGCATTGGTAATGGTGATTCGATATTTTCATACACGGATCCTTTGGTGTTGTCTGGTATGGAACAAAAAAGCGGAGAGCAGTCGGCATAATCAACACTTTAGACCCATTGGGAGAGGCCAGCCACATATTTACCGGTGATGTTAGCAGAGAGATGCCTATTGGATTCACCTTGGCTGACAGGCAAGGAAGCTTTGACCAAATGCTGGAGAAGCGCAGAGAGCTTGAGGTATTGAGCCAATGGCATGGCCTTAGCATTCCGAAGACGCGTGCAGCGGAATGGATTGATAAGGGTGAATCATATGATATTTGCCTATCCCAACTTCACCGGGAGATAAGGCAATTGCAGAGCAGGCTGGATAAATTCCACTTTATCACCCGCTCACAGTCACAGGGCATGTGCTCCGACCAAATAGATACCATTGTTAGCCAGGACCCTTTACTTGCATCTGATTCTGACGTCAGCGATTACTCTGACCCAGATATAGATGATGTAGACTTTCAAAGAAATTTGCCTGAGTGCCTGAAACTCGGCGATATCCCTTATTGTTGTTTGTTTGTGGAAGATTCAGATTGAAGTTGAATTGCATTTGGTAAATTTTAAGCTGATGAATTTTTCCAGACACTTTACTGTTGTTCAAATTTAACTCGTTAATTTAATTGCAATAATTGCCAGCGAGGGCAACACCTTCAAGCGATTTTTTACAAACAAGCGGAAATAATACATGGCAAACAACACCTAGCTAGCTACTTCTCACACTCCCGGACCATTGCTCCGAATGTTTGGAGCTCTTCATCGTCCTTGACAACCTCCTTCAGCATTTCCTTAGTCTTCTCATCTGATAAGCATTTCTTGACAAGCTTCCGCATCTCTGTCTGGATGTCCAGAATTTTTTGGTAAAAGTGCATTTTTCTAGCAGGACCAGCTCTGTTAGCAAGCAGAACATAGGATTCATATTGCTCGAGGTCCATATCACAGAAGTGGCAGTTGAATGGGTTGCACCAGCCCCTTTGGTGATGCTTCTGGTCCTTTACATACCTTCGTTGTGGACTATCTTCCTCCATCGTTCTTTGTCATACAAGCGCAGCTATCCTATGTAGCATAAAAAAACAAATGATGAAATTCAACTGAATTGAAGAAATTATACATAAACATGGCGATAGATGGGTGCCAGAAATTGCATGCGGGTACTTACCTGAATGAAAACAGCCAAAGACGCCTGTGATGCTTTATGTTTGCACCTCTATGAAGCTTTGTATGAAGCTGTCTCCCTACACCTTCAACCGCATGTACCAGGTTTTGTTAAAGGGCGACAGCCAACGCATTTATACTGGTTTGGTGAAACAATCTGACCAGGCGGCAAGGTTTCCCGCCATTTGGGCCTGGGAAAATTTTTTTGCTTGTGCTGTTGTGCAAGCGAGAAAATGACAACATAAGAAAGGCAAAGTTGTCGGTTCAGACCATACGTGTCCCAAAGGAAACTAATGAATGATGGAAGTAGCATCCGCTAATGACCATAATTATTCAAATATCAAAGAATATAAAAAATGAAAAAAATAAAACTAGCTCTGCGCTTAACCATCCTTGATCGGAAAAGAATGATTTATTTGTCTTTCCAACCTTAACAACATAAGAATTGTAGCCAAAAAATTTAACATTCAAGGATATTGCCTTGTATTAATTTAAACAAAACAAAACTCAACTAATGGCAATTTCGGTGGGAGGAACAAATAAATCCATTTCAAGCACGATTGACGGCCATTTTCATTCTAATTTTTGCAATTTATGAGTTTCTACTAGGGGTGTGCAAATTCGGTTCGTACCGATTTCATAACCGATTTCGAATTGAATTTGATCATTTGGAATCGGGTATTTGGTAATTTGGTACATAATCGGTATATACCAAATTCACCGAATTCGAATATGGTATGAAATAGGTAATGAGATTTTCAATCTGGTAATAACCGATTTCGAATTCGGTATTCGGTAACGAAATAGGGTACCGATTTACCGAATTCGAATTACCACATTAGTTTATAAAATTATATATACATATATATATAGGTATATAATATATATTACGAATATGTTATCTATATAAAGGCTAATAGGCTATTAATAATAGATAGTAATTAATGCATTGCGCATTACATAATTTGTGAACTCTTAGTGATTAAGTGACACATAACTAATCATTATTTACAATATACTATTTTAGTATTTGTAATATGACTATATTAATACAAATATATAATAGTAAATAATTACAATACTTATCACTTTATATATAAGTAGAATTAGATGGTAAGTATAGTATATTAATACATTAGTTTTCACCATTAAAAGTAATCAAGTCATTTGCAACTGAAACATTTAAGTTATGTAAGAAACATTTAAGTTATAAAAATAAATATAAGTACAATGCACTATGCATTAAAATTAGTTAATTGGTGAATTATAAGTGATTAAGTGACATATCAGTAATCATTATTTATAATATACTATTTTAGAATTTGTAATATGACTATATTAATACAAATATACAATAATACATAACTATAATACTTACCATTTTATACATAACTAGAATTAGAAAATAAGGACAAGTGGACAACATATTAGTATATTAATTTTCACTTTTGAAAGCAATCAAATCATTTGCAAATAAAGCATTTAATTTATGCAAAAACTAAGAAACAGGGATAATAAGTGTAATGCATTGTGCATTACAATACATTACATATAATTTGTAAACCACGAGTGATTAAGTGGAATAGCACTAATCATTGATTCATTGTAAATTATAAGTTTCGTAGATCATAAATTGTAATTAATATCACTTATCACTAACCAAGGAGTTAAGATATAACTATGTATGTATAAGGGATCAAATGACTTTGAATTAATTTTTCAAATAGGTAGAACATGACTAATATGTTAAATTGTGAATAATTTTGGGGTTCAAATCAAGAATAAAAATTTTACTAATGAGAAACACAATGAATGTACAAAATATTTAGAGACCTAAATTGCAAACTACACTATTAAAGAATGAAAATTGTAAATTGTAATAAGCTTTATTTACTAAATTGTGATAATTGATAAAAACAAATTAAAACACACAAACTATAAACAATTAAACAAACTAACAAAAGTCCCAATTCGTTAATAATATGGTTTTTGTACCGTTTGCGAATTCAATTTGGTAACCGATTTCGATTTACCAAATTCAATTTAGAATTGGAAACGATTTAGACTTTTAGAGGAAAAATAACCGAATTACCGAATTCAATTAACCGAATTACCGATTTTGCACCGAATGCACACCCCTAGTTTCTACAAATTGAAATTCTCGTATTTGCATCATTTAAGGTGTATACCGAATCGTACGCGCTTAAGTTCGTCTAAGGATGAAATTACTTGACACCGGTGAGCCCCGTCAATGTATCTAATTACCCATATCGTTCAAGCTTTTCTCAATTTTCTGAAACTTTGCATGCATACCCGCACCAAAATTTGCTTCGTTACCTTAAGTACCGTTATCAATTAGCAAGTTCCGAAATAAAAAAGCGTATTTTCGGACCTTCGGTATCCCTCCTGATATATACCGAATCGTACGCGCTTAAGTTCGTCTAAGGATGAAATTACTTGACACCGATGAGCCTCGTCAATGTATCTAATTACCCATATCGTTCAAGCTTTTCTCAATTTTCTGAAACTTTGCATGCATACCCGCACCAAAATTTGCTTCGTTACCTTAAACCACTACCATTCTTTATTAACTTTTTTTTAACTATCATTTTGTTTCACATCTATTATATTGCTTCAGATAATAGTCTATGTAAACACTCGATCTGTTACCATACCTTTACCAATACAAATTCAAATTTTTGCATAGTTTGCATATTTTTTGAAATATATGAGATTACTTGGCACGAGTGAACCTGTCATTGTATTTAACTGCCCTATACTTTAAGCTTTCTTCAATATCATTCTTTGCAAGTACACCCAACTAAAAATTTACTTCTAAATCCGCAAAAGGCATACACATACGAAATACCATTACCGGCTACCACATAGGGTCCAAACATAGTGTTGTACCGTACATACCATCACCCATAGACCACCATTAATCAAAAGTGTCCAAAAAAAAAATGTCGCCTGCCAGGACACCAACTGGAAGACATACACTGCTTACATGCCCTCTACGGTCTACCTGGCAAAGGCCTCTACAGACATATCATCGCCTGCAAAACATAATTTTTATGACATGGCAACATTTACGTCCACTACTGCAAAGCGTCCAAGACTGAGTTTTACTTTCACTAGTCCACCGTCTCATCGCCGCCGGCTTCACTGATCACTTCCGTGCTTGATGACTGCATCCCGCAGCTGTGGCTAAACGAATGCAAAAGCTCCTGCAACAAAAAATTTTTGATCAATAAACTTTCACAATAATTTCGACAGAAACTTGCTGAAATGTGGCGTTGTAGGTTAAACCTAGCTATAGCTTGCTAATGGGTTCTGGGAATCCAGACCCTGGCTTTCTTCCACGACTGCATGACCATAACCTTCGTCGCTAGATATATTAAACTGCATCCTCCCTATAGACGTGGCCGCCGACGAGGTAGCATGGAAGCCCCGGCTAGAATGCAACTGAGACAGTCCTGCTTCACCATACCATTCTTCGCATTCCACATCCGTATCTTTAGGTCCATACTCCTCATCTTGTGAATTTCGCTGGCTACTGAAGGTGCAAGTTCGCTTATTGTGGCCATCTCTAGAGCTGCAAGGAGGGTTATAGATATTACACCATGCAAATCGAGCATCAACACCAGACTATACAATTGAATATACTTTGGTTCGCAGAAAATTTACCCGCATTTACCGCATTTCTTGTGTGGTTTGGCTGCTTTCGCATTTACTCCACTCCTGCGATCACCTTTCGTTCGAGCAACACAGGGATCAAGCACGCGAAAGCCATCTTCTTTAGCACGGCTTTCTTCAACCTCCACAATAGGCTGAGGAGCCATTGCGCTAGCCATCGCAATTGCCTTCATTCTGTCAGATTCCTTCTGCATGAAATCAAGTATGCGCTTGAAGTCCTCCTGATCTTTTGCCGCCATGTAGCACATTATATGGCTTGCTCCTACCAACCTTGCATATCTTGCTGACTCTGTCTTCACGGTTTCAAAATACTGGCCGTGTGCTGCATCTTCGACTCCCTCCTGAGCAAAGCGCGTCCATCTCTTAAGCACACAGTTATGAGGGATTGCAGTCAACCCTTCATAAACCATTATCCTAAACATGTGTGCACATGGAAGACCCATGGACTCCATTTTCATGCACGAGCAATACATTTCACCACTTTGCTTGTTATATTGCACACGCCACTCCATCTCCCAATATGCGTGTGCTACCAAGTGAACAGACTCCACTCCATTATCAACTCCGTCAAACCTACGATACAAGCCTTGATTCTTCATCTCCTTTTTCACGAGCAGAAATGCCTTCCGTGTGTATATGTCAGCAGCATGACCCTCAAGCTGAGTGAGTCCAGTGGATGGTAGCAATGAGGTGTGAAGCGTTAGTGCGTCATTCCTTGCCTCCTCGTGACATAGCCATGAGATAGCCAAGTCGTGAGCCCGAACAAATTCATATAATTTCATTTTTGGAACTAGATACATTTTCAGCACGGCATTCATCTTCTCGCTCCTTTGAGTACTGCGCATTCCAGCGAAGAAATTACCCCTCAAATATGCTACAGCCCATTGTTCCTTCTTCCTATGCATTTTTTTAACCCATTCGTTTCCATCTAGACGAAACTTGCTGACCATAGTTGCCCAGTGAAATTCAAATTCATCCGGGGATGCGTTAAGAAACATGCACTTCTTAAATGCAGAGGTAAATTCCTTCATACCAATATTCTGTCCAGCGTTCTTTTCTAGATGCCAACTGCATAAACGATGTTTTGCTGCAGGCATTTGCCTCTTTATCGCCCTTTTCATTGCTTTATCTCCATCCGTAACGACCGATATTGGAACTTTGCCCCCCATTGCTTCTAGGAATTTCATCAATACCCAGTTGTACGTCTCTTCACTCTCGTCCGGCACCAAGGAACATGCAAAAACTATAGTCAAGTGGTGGTTATTTACTCCACAAAAAACCACCAAAGGCATCTTATAGCCATTTGTGCTATATGTAGAGTCAAACACAAGCACATCACCGAAGCATGCATAGTCAGCTCTTGATCGAGCATCACACCATATCAATCTGGACAACCGGCCTTCGTCGTCAATGCAGTAGTCAAAAAATAGATTTTGCTCATTGTCTTGCTTTGTTCTAAGATAGACCATCGCCCCTTCTGTATCTCCATCAGCTATTTCTTTCAGGTTCTCACAATTCATCTTGTTGTAAAGGTTTTTTATTAGAAATGGAACATTTTGATAGCCTCCAGCTTGTAGAACGAAAAGCTTCATTATTTGACTGGATCGCACCCCCGCACGACGCAAGTTGTATGCTTGCGCATAATCTGCATCAGAGACTGCTCTATGCGACCTCATAAATGGGACGCTGGCCGGTGTTGCAAGCTCGTGGTTGTGCTCCTTAACGAACTTCGACACCACGTACCTTCCATCCTTCACGTCCAGTCTTATTTTCATGCATGCGCTACATCCGACCCTAGTCACGGCTTTTGGCTCTCTCACCCTATCCTCCCTCTGTTTGTGTTTTTCTTCTCTCTCGCCCTTCCTACTACAAAGCCATGATCTATACCTCCATGTCCCATCTATTTTGTTCTTCTGGTAACCTCTCCTAATGCTAAATCCAACTGCAAAAGCATAGTTGTTGTAGAAACACTCTGCGTCTTCGATACTATTGAATTTTAGTGACATTACGTCAACCTCCTCCAAATCATCTGGGTTGTCCACGAACTCAGCTCCTCTGTCTATGTTTATATCTTCCTCAGCCTGGTTTGAAGCTTCGGTTGGTCCGCCCTCCATGTTCCGTGCTTCTCCCCATCCCATCATCACGTTCCATGCATCTGTCTCGTTCTCACAGCTCCCATATGCATTCAGGTCGAACACGGGTCTTTTCCCGTTCTGATCCCTTCTTCTCTCCATTATGTGCTTCTTTCGTCCGCCCCCTGCATGTTTTTAACCACTAACTGGCATGCACATAACAAGATTTTCTCTAACAGACCGTGGACCCCCTGCACTGAGTGTTCCTATTTAGTTGACCATTTCATCTCATCTACATGGGCCATATTTGCTTCGCTCTCATTTTTCTCACTGCAGAATTTAACTACATTGGACCAGTTACCATTCTTTCCCTGATGCCCCATTCCCTTGCATTATCTAACAATTTCATTGCACTTTAATTATCATACATAACTCCCATTTCCCATTTCCATTACCTTCACCTATTCATTACACATTACCACTTCCTGGTTAATATTTATGGATCGTACCTTACTAGCGCATTTTAGAACACATGCAACAATTAACGACCTCGTTATATTCCCCCAAACCCATCCCCGACTCCGTTTTCTAGTCAACTCAAACACATCAAAAAGTGCCAGCTTTGGTGTGATACTTTTCTTATTTTTCCCTCTGGCCCAGCACACATGACATTTTACATTTCTACATTTCGTTGCTTAACATCGATTTCTTTGTTCTTGCTTCTTTTTATCTCTACCAATTTCCATCGGCATTTTATTTAACTACTTCTATAACTTTACAAAAGGCATCTACTTTTCAAAATAGTTCATACCTTGCTTCTTCCTTTTTGCTAGGCACGGTGGCGCTCACCTTCACTTCAATCTTTGATCCGTCTCTTTTCTTGTTTTTTCGCTCTTTTATGCCTCGTTCCTTTATTCTTTTTCCCCAGCCTTAACTATCCTCTTGTCCGTTCACTCTTTTATTAAACTCCATCTCCTGCACTGGGCCTTCTTATTGGCCTGTAGTCAGTCTCTACATTTACTTCTCGGTTGTTGGCCTAACGTTCCTGTATTTATTGTTCATCGGCCCACACAATGATCCATCAAACTCATTTAACATCCACTTCTTTTCCATTTTCTTTTTTTCATGGTTCTCTAGCCATTTGACGTCCGTTATGTAACTCTACGCCTTTCATTTTCCTGTCACTCTACCTTCCCATTAATGCACGCAACCTTTTTGCTGACACATCCGCTCAAAGGTGGTGTCTGGTTTCCGGAATCCAGTTTACTTTTCCTCTTCTCTTTCACCGCCGTCCTCACTTTCAGTGCCGTTGACGTGTCTCAACCGGGTATTCTCTCCATTTATAGGGAACATAATGAATTCTCCACTGAAGACTCAACCGTCCATAGTAGCTTTAAGAAGGAGTTTTAAACTAGCAGCCGAATACTATGGGCCATACCAAGTAGAAAAGAAGATTGGTATAGTGGCGTAGGTATACACGAAAATGCTATTCATTCTGTTTTCCATATTTCACTCTTGAAACCATCCACTAAGGGAGCTCCTGTCAGCACAGAATTGCCTCAGTCATATATGAAGGAGCTTTCTCCATTGCCTCATCTGTTGTGTTGGGTAGAAGATTGATTGATAGGGGATGGACAGCAAGTGGAAGAGGTTCTGATCCAGTGGGAGAATATGCATAAAGAAGATGCAACTTGCGACGATATGTCCGTCGTCATGCGTCAGTTTCCTACATTTACTCCTAGAAACTGGGATTGTTTGAAGGGAAGCAAATGTAATGACTAAATAATGGTCAATTGGGTAAAGTGGACAGTTGCCGCAATTTCTTCAAGATTAGTTGGTGCAATTTGTGAAGTTAGTTAGGAATAGTTACTTAACTAATTCAGGCATAAGGCTCTATTAATAGTGGGAATAGGCAGTTGTGATTTGTTGTAATTTCTCATTCACTCTCTCAATTCAATCAACTCAATACTCCCTTTATTCTTTCTGATTCTAGCTTCTGTTCCTTTCTTTCCCTTCTATTTCCTTTTCTCTTTTCTTGTTTCTGCTCTTTTCTTATTTCTTTCCCATTTATTTCCTTTTCTCTTTTCTTGATTCTGTTCTTTTCTTACTTAGATCGTTTCAGAAATCTTTAATGTAGAAGTCACTAGCTAGCCATATCTATTTGCAGGCAATTATAGATAAGTTTCTAAGGTTCCCTCGTATTTCAATTTGGTACGTTTAGTTCTTATCTTTAAATTTTGACCATTTCAAAACAGCTTCATAAAATTTTTAATATTGGAAGAGCCACTCTTAAAGGAGTTGGTAGTGCTCGACTTCGAATCAGTCAGGGGCATAATATGATCACCGGACACAGAAAAGTTTGTATCCGAAAAAAGTTCTTTTTGACAGGTTTAAATATCATAATCATGGGAACAATAGCAACTAAAATTCAATAATTAGGGAAAATAGGTCTATGGTGTTCCACATAGTCTCAGCCTCCACCAATAACTATGGTATATTGGGGATGATTTATTTTCTTGCTGCAAATTCAAATCAAACTATTTGTATTCATCGCTTTGAATATGTATAGGAATGAGATAGTGAGTGAGATGTTTACTAGGCAGCAAATCTCGCATTTTTGCTTTTTTTTTTTTTAGAACATTTTGTTGCATCAAACAGTGGAAACTATTTGTGTAAAAATCTTCTTACTTTTATTTCTATTTGAAGATATTCTGGGAATAAGATTACCACGCAAATCATTGATAGCCACTTATGCCCTCTTAAAATTACACATCGCAAACAAAAATGTCGGAAAAAAGAAATTGCTTTTACAATGTCCCGAAGTGATGTACCATAAATTTCTCCAGGCACCGAAGTGTTATTTTCTTAACAAAGAAGGAAATTGCTTTGAGAAATTAATACTCTAATCCTTCAGTTCTCAAATGAGATTTTCGGCCATTGCTGCAACTCTCATGAAATCAACTTTCTCCAATTATTTGTCCATATATTTCGCTCACTAGAAGGTGTTATGCAAGACACATTTAAGATCAAATCGTGCACGTAATGAAGTTAAATAAAAATGAAATCTAGAAGTTAGAGATTGTGTTCTTAGTGTAAGCATATGTAGCTATAAGGCCTTTATCTAGCTGGCGCTCAAAGTTGAAACCCTAGAAGTCAAAGATTCTAGGTTCAAATTTCACTGTGTCATAATTATCTAATTGTTTATGAGCTTATTTATTGTAGTAGTATTATTGTGTAGGAGTCGTAATTCTCACCAATTTTGGGGATTTACAATTCTCAGCAATTGTGGGTTTGTTTGTTGATTGGTAATGTTATCATACCAAACAAAAAAGTCTAAGTATATGTTAATGCTCATTTCCTTCCCATTTATGGATTAGTTGTAATCTTGATGTTCTGTAATTTGTTTATAATAATCTTACCATCATCGCTTACTTGTAATTTGACTAATAAATAAATTAAAAGCCCAGTCAAAATCAATCCTCCCTGTTTTTCATTATGTTACAATAGTCATAGCTAGGCATGTCAATGAATCAGTTCTTATCTAAATCCAACCCAGAGCCAATATACTTGAATGGGGTTTAAATTTAATTTTTCAAACCTAGATCTTATCCAGATCCAAACCTTGTAAGAGAGTCATAGGCCTACATAGGGTCTGATTTTTTATGATTTATATCCAAATCCAAATGTAAACCAAACCCTGCCAAATCCATATATATCATTAAATTATATATCTGTGTGTATGTGTGTGTGTGTGTAATTAAGTAGTCTTAGTTGTCATTGTAATTGATAAACCTTTTTCTTGAGAAGGAGAACAAGTAAAAGCAAACAAATGAAAGATTGGATGTCACATGATGCAGTTAAAGTTTTGAAAATAAATAGAAGTAGTCAATAATAGTTTTTTTCTTTGCATTCATAATGTTGCATTTGAACTTCATGAATGTTAATTTTAGTATTCAAAAATAAAAACTGGATAGTATTTACATTATTTTTGAACTCTATTGTTGTTAATATATTTTTATTTTAATATATTCAAAAAATGTCCATGAATACTCATGGATACCTGGATCAATGAGAATCTATGTTTGAATGTATTTTTTGAGACCATGAGATACCCAAATCAATGAAGATCTACGTCTGAATGTATTTTTTCCGACCCATAAGAGTTTGAGTTTGGATTTGGGTTTGGATCTCAATTTGGATCTAAGTCTGAATTTGAGTCTGATTAAATCTAATGGGTCTGGATCAAGATCAAAAACCCTAACCCAAACTTATCCATTGACATGTCTAATCAGAGTTGTTTCATATAAATCATGGTTTCTGCTCTTGATCCTTTCAAAAAAAAAAAGGAAAGAATAACAAATTCCAAAAGAAACTTATATCTAACAAAAAATTTATATAAATAAGGGAATAGCCAGATGTTGATGAGTGATATGTGTTGAAAAGTCAAAATTAATAAGTAACAAAAAAAACAACTTATATCTACAACGTGAATAGGCAGGAGAGGTCCGGAAATATTCGAAGTTGTGGAGAGCACATCTTCTTATCCCCATTTCTTCAAGTAAAAAACAAACTAAAATTTGCCTCCGCATACAAATCTGATCTTGGCAACCTAACTGATTGTGGTTCAAAAGATAGCAATGTTGATGCAAAAATCGTCCATTCTGCAAATCTTTTCCGAGGAAACTTCCTCCAACCTTCCTCCCCATTACAAGATGAAACTTAGGTCCTTTTCACTTATCCTTACAGATCCGTACAGGACCAGGACAACTTAGGTCTTCTTCGAAAGAACTCAGCAATTCATCTCCAGCTTCACCCTTTAAATATTACGCTTTCTTTAACATTGTACTCACAGCAACATTAGCCATGTGAATGCAGATGTTCTTCCTTCTGTATAGAGTAGTTCATCTACTTCATTTCTATGTCATAGCAAAATGTCTTCAGCTAAACTTTTCGATTTGCACAGAATTTTCGACAAGCTCGACAAAAATGGTGATGGCCTTGTTAGCCTAGAGGAGCTAATGTGGCTGCTCGAAAGCATAGGTGTCAACGCTAATCAAGACGAGCTCGAGTTACTGATGGGTACAAGGAGTCTCGACCCTATTGATTTTGTGTTCTTCCACGACCTTGTCATAAAGGGCTACAATCTTGATCAAAGCAAGAAGCTGAAGGAGAAGGAAGAAGACAGCCTCTTGGAGAAGGATCTTGCCAAAGCTTTTGAGGTTTTCGATTTGAATGGTGATGGATTCATCTCTAGTGAAGAGTTGGAGAGTGCATTGTGCAGATTGGGATTGTGGGATGGTGGGAAGGATTGTAGAAGCATGATTAATGCTTATGATACTAATTCTGATGGGAAGCTTGATTTTGAGGAGTTTAAGAATATGATGTTGGTTTCCAACTTCTAGAAACTTGCTGATGAAGTTGTATTACTGGAAATTTGTTCATCATTTTGGTATGTGTCTGCTCTTGCATTTTTTTTTTTTCTGTTTTTCCCACTTCCCCTAGCATGTTTTTTTAGTATGAACTGCTTTTTTTTAATTATTGGAATCTAAAAAATTATCAATAGGTGGAATACATTAGACTTTTCCAAATAAAATGAATGAAGTGGATTCCACATTCTCCATGGCTTATGAACTCCAAATTTCCGTCTTTCATTTGTAAAATGGATATACTTCAGCTTTGTTCTCTTGTTCTCAGTTGTTTCAAATTTTGTAAATTTATTGTTTAGGTTTTACAAAATCTGTTGTTTCAGATTTTATTGCTTTAGATTTTATAAGATCTTTATTGTGTTAGAAACTGATTATTCTATCATAGAGAATAATCACTGATTATTGTGTTAGAAACGGCTTTATTCTATCATAGAGAATAATCAAAATCAGCAAAAACTACTCGTTAACTGATTATAAATTTTATTTTTTATCATTAAAAATATAATCAATATATGAAAACAACCGAAAATACTACAAAAACTAATTATTCAAAATCAAAATCTATTATTAGTTAAAATAATTAATCAAGGATAGGCCCTTCAATTTATAGTTTCACTTGTTTAACTAACATAAAGAAAGCCAAAAAAAATGCAAATCTTAGGTAAAAAATGAATTGACATTTCTGTAATGGCAACAAGCAGATATTTTTACATGTCTCTGACATATGAAAATAATTATTCTAAAATTGAAGTGTGATCAAATTTTATGAACTATGAATTGTACTGTTATACAAATTAATTCGAGAATTAATAATTTATTATGATTAGGCAACTGCTATGTGAAGGACTAATCTAAAAGTTTTGATAAATGTTGTCATTTTGATTTCATACATATCCGGAAGTGTCACACGTGTCCAAGTTCGTTTTTAGAAATCCACTTCAGAATCCCAACCAGAATAATTACTTCCAAGAAAGTCAACCAGTGGTAATTTTGTTTTTCAACAATGAATCGACAAAAACCGCCCACGTTATACCTGAAGATAGCCACAGATTAAGGTTGACAGCAAATGTATTGATGACACGTACTCTTGCAATGAGACACTAGAAATCCAATCCCCTCGCCGCCCACGTTATCCTTTAAGGTTCACAGCAAATGTATTGATGACACGTACCTCTTGCTATGAGAGACTAGAAATCCAATCCCCTCGCGAAAGTCAACTTATTGATTGTGGGCTTTCGCAGAAAACTTTTTTACACATTTTTTAGTTATCTTTTAGTTTATATCTATCCGCTATGGTATATTAAAAACAAAAATGAGTACATCTACAAAAATGATATTAAATCACTATAAATCAAATTAAGGACTTGAGTTATTCATTAGAATCAATAGACACAAATATGGATAAAATTAAGGACATGAATTATTCTTTAATTTGATTCCATGGCTTAGTTAATATAGGATTTTCCTTTTAAAAAATCCCAAATATTTGCAATCCAAGCAAGGATAGTGGGAGTTTTTCACACTGGATGTGGACCAAAAACAAGAACTCACAAACTTCTCCAAATGTCACCAAGAAAAGTTACTCCGTACAAAACAATTGTCTTCGAGAAAACTCTAGATTTGTTATGGATGTGTTGCAAATCAAAGCGGACAAATTAAAGAACTTTAACGCTGTCCTCATTTGCAGATATTTTCCCTTGACGAAACTTCTTGCCAACTTCCTCGTCAAATTTCAACCACATAAGTAACAGAGGAAGGGTCATTGTCCAGACCAAATTTCGTACAAGCATGTACAAAGTAGCTAAAACTTAAAATTAAAAAGTCTCCCTCCAAAGTTTCTATATAAATCCTTCAACCTTCTAGAGGAAAATGTAGGCAGCATCCAAATATTCAAGCATTTCACAGAAAAGTGATTCTTGATTTGCTTAGGAAAATTTCTTCATTTCTCTTTCCAATTTGCAACAAAATGTGTCCCATTAACGCTTCTAATCTGCATCGGATTTTCGACAAGCTGGACAAAGATGGTGATGGCTTTGTCAGCGTTGACGAATTAATGTGGCTTCTGGAGAGCATTGGTGTCCAAACTAGCTTGGATGAGCTCGAATTATTGGTTGGCAAGAAGGGTTTTTTGGACCCTATTGATTTCTTGTTGTTTCATGATATTGTCATCAGTGGGAAGAGTATGGATGAAAAGAAGTTGAGAAAAAAGGAGCAAGAAGAGGAAGAAAGGAACATAGAGAAAGATCTTGTTCAAGCTTTCGAGGTTTTCGATTTGAATAGAGATGGATTCATCTCCAGCGAGGAATTGCAGAGTGCATTAAGCAAACTGGGATTGTTGGATGAACAATGTGGGAAGGATTGCAAGAGCATGATTAACGTGTACGATACTAATTCTGATGGGAAGCTTGATTTCGAGGAGTTTAAGAATATGATGTTGCATTCTGATACTTAGATAGCATAGCAGGTCAAAAAATCTACAGTAATACGTTCCAAATACAACTCCCAAAACAGTGATGTTCTTGTTTAGGTTGTAATCTGTAAATTGTACGTGCCTTAGATTACTTCATGTTTGTGAATGATTCCGTTCATTGCTAGAATTCAAGATTCTGTTAAGTTGTTAGATTACTTCACGTTTGCAAATGATTCTGTTGATTGCTAGAATTCGATATATTCTGTTAAGTTGCTGCACCCTACAAGTAAGCTCTATGATCAAAACCACAGTCGTGTGCATATTACCAATGAATGTCAGCAAGTTAATTTCTGCACGTTAAATTGCCTCACCAATAGCAGCCATTACAACAAAGAGGATGACTCTAAATGTAAAATATGGAAATGCGTTCTTGATAAAACTAGATAAGATTATCTAGTCCAAGAGGATAGTTTTATTAATAAATAAATAAAAAAAATTCATTTTCAAGCCAGACCCAGATTAGGTCGTCGCTAGAAAAGAAAACTCTGTTTCAGTGGACTAACAAAAGCAATGGGGCTTGGAAGTTACAAGGTTTGAATGAAGAGAAATCAAAGCACCCTGAAGCTATCCACTTAATAAGTAATTTACAATAGAAAATTTATCTGCGTCACTATTCATAGAACCAAAAACCTAGTTCCTACTGTATTCCATTTTGTCTCGCCTGCCAAACTGCAAAACCATCTATGCCTTTGGTGTAGAATCTTTGTTTGCCGCAGTATTGACCTGTCTAGATAGATAAGCTTCATACAATTCCACAACCATTCGGGGTTCCTTCTCCACAAGTTCACTGTACTCTTCCCGCTTGCGTAGTTTCTCCATGTTGTCCAAGATGAGTGACAAGGCAGCATCAACCAAGTTCTTGGCATTGTGCTGGTGAGCAAAAGCATAGATTGGGATTGAGTTCTCCCAGCTCAAGTTAGATATCAAAAACTTCTCACAATGATTCTTCAGATATTTGACTTGGTACTTTTCAGCCAATATCAAGAGGTCACAAGCCATGTTCACATCAAGACAAGCTTCTGCAGTGTACAAGTAGTTGACAAAGGCTCGAAGGGCATCATATGAGACGTCACTAATTTTAATTGTCCCACTGAGGCTTTCCTCCATCTTATTTTCCAGCATGGCTCTGAAAACTGGGGAACGGCTGGCCTGTTGCAAAACAAAATTATCAATATCCTTGAGATGAATGTGTTTTACAGGCTTTATTGAAAAGGACATTGTCGGGAATTTGTTCAGAGAAAGATCATCAGAGTCAAGTGAACTCAGGCTCTCAAATCAATGAGACTAAGCCCCAAGACATGCTAAGCAAATAATTAGCAATCTAGGCGTATGTCCTCAAAATACCAGAAAATAGTCTTCCATACATACCATAGTAACTAAAATCATGGTTTAGATTGATCTAAATTCTCTTTTAAACCTCAGCCATCACTTGAACATCTTCATCCAAGTCAGAAGTTTTGCACTGATCACATCATACATGCTGACGACTCTTTAAGATCACACATGAAAAAGATAAATAAAAGGAAAAGCAAAAAAGGCCACAGATAAAAAATTAATGGGTAATTAGATTCTGCATAAATCTTCTATTAAGAGACCCCAAAACTTATGCATGAATCTTCAATTACTGTCTCCTGAATAACCAAGTTCCTACAAAAAAGATGGCTTAAATGTTAGTACAACCAATAAACGATTTAAGCAATGAATTCCTCCAAATTTTATCAAAGCCAAAAGAGTAGCTCATGCCAGTAAACAAGCACTCAACAATACTTTGAATTTTATACACTATAGAAGAAAAAGGAAACATGTAGATGACTATGTTGATTTAAAATTACATGAAAAACAGGCAAACAAGTGGCAGAGGGGACCATTACCTTTATTTATTACTAAGAATATTTTAACTGAGCCATTCAAACTTAAAGCCGCAGCCTCTACTTCCGACTGCAGGTAGGGAACAGCCAAATATTAATGATTCCTTCTCCCCCTAACCTAGCTTTCCAGGTATGTGAAATAGGCAATCCATCAGCTTCACTAACCTCTCAGGTCCACAAGAATCTAAAACATCAATTTTAACACACACACACACATATGTATATTGCCAGTTTATTGCTTCAACAAGTTGTACAAATTATCTCAACTTTACCCGAAAGTTTCTTTCCTAGACTGGAGCTCTGTAAATCGAAGGTACAAACATCACTTACATTACTCCAAAAGGTTCAAACTAGAAGCGACAACCATTGCACAATTGTCAGCATATAAGAGTTGTACCACTCTCAACATGTTCTACTGAATATGCTACAAAGATGTGGAATAATGGAAATATCAGATTTTCTCCCTAGGAAATAGTAATCCTGGCCTGCACAACTTCCTCAATGAAAAGAAGAACAACGAAGAAATTGTGATAATCTGAACTTGTAACTCTTTGGGCCTAAACCAGTCAAATCTGTCATCTTGAAAATTATCCCATGAATGCAATCGAGTGCCGTACAAGATATAAAATTCATACATATAGCAATAGCAATTCGGCTATATGAATAACAGGGCAACAGAGAATTCATCAATTACTTTACTAAAAGTGTTACTTTACTAAAAGTGGCTTCTGAATGTATCTGCAACTCCAACCGTACAACTGGTCTTATTTCTGAGACATTAAGTTGTCAGCGTCATTGGAAACTTTGAATTAGTCATTGGCAAAATTCAGGCTTATCATGAAGCTACCCCCCAGGAAACTTACCACAATTACCTCAATGCCAAATTGCATGGATAGGATTAATATAATATGAAATGTCACACAAACATCGCTGACAAAAGAGTTAAAGAAATTAAAATGACGTTTATAATTTCATAATTGAATTGGTCAAGCTATCAAAAACCAAAGTTTGACTCAAATAAACACAATTACAAATCGGAAAATATTTAGGTAAACCCAGCCTTTACCAATGCTTTAGATGCTTATACCTTTCTAGAATGCACTAGTAATTATGCATACAAGATGACGACTTAGAACCTACCAGACACTTGGGAAATAGGAATCCTGCCCCTGCACAGTTTCCTCAACGAAATGAATGTCCTTAGAGTTGCAACAACTGTGATAATCCCAACAGAATACTTGTACATTGTAATTTAACGCCCCATTGGGACCAGACCAGTCAATTCTGAAGCCTCAAAATTTATCTAATGGAACCGCATTACTCTATGCAAGTATTCCCCAATCGAGTGTCAAACGAGATAGAAGAAGTTATCCATAAACCAGTACCAATCTGGCCACATGAATAACAAGAGCAATAGAGCATGTGAAATTTTTATTTTAGTAATCATTTTTCTTTTAGACTATGTGATAATTACTTTACTATAAATCGCTTCTGAAATTTTCTGCAACTCCAACCGTTAGAACTGGTCTTATTTCTATGACATCAAATTGCCACAGCGGATGGAAACTCTAGAATAGTCCAGATAAGAGAAGTGGACAGCATTACATTTGGCAAAATTCATGCTTATCATCAAACTACCCGCCAGGCAACTCTTTAAATACATACATTAGGCATCACAATTATCTAAATGCCAAATTGCACGAACAAGACTTTTTTCTTATAAGTGAGGTTCAAGGCCTCTTACAGTCTTACTTATAACCCATCCCACCTTACCACCCAACCCAACCCTGCCCCCAAATTGTGCAAACAAACTTAAATATAAATTCAAATATTACTCATTTAAGGAGTTAAAGAAACTTCCTTCTTCTTCTTCTTCTTCTTCTTCTTCTTCTTCTTTTAGTTCATGGTCGAATTAGTCAAGAATAACAAACTCAAGTTTGACTAAAGGTAAACAGCTAGCCTATTCACCGCTGCTTTAAAATGGAAGTACCCTTCTAGACCAATTATGCATACAGAACAATCACTTCAAAGCTATCAGTTGTTCCACAGATCAAACGCCGGAAATTGTACCATTAGCTGTATTATTTGTACTTTCAACAAATGTACAAGTATGTGAAGCACGCACTAAGCATACAGTTCAACTTTTGCAGCATTGCCCCTCTAATCATGCCCACTACAAAAAAACGTAACGTACTTCATGCAACAAAAGTTGTACACCGAGCATGAATCATTGTACGACCAATCTAAAAACCAGCCAAAAAAACTAACCAGGACGGCGCGGTGGGCGGGGACGGGGATGGGCTGAGAGGAGGCGGTGGAATGGTCATCAGATGCGACCAAGACGACGTCGGTGAAGAGAGGAGGGGAAAAAACCGGGGGGCCCCAGAAGAAGCGGAGGAAGTTGACTTTGGACTTGAGGTCCTCGATCTCACGCTTGAGCTCCTCCTCGGTCTCGCTGGCCTCCTCGTAGCATTCTCGGCACGTGCCGGCGTTACGTGACCCGTACTCCTCCTTGCACGACACGCACTTCATCGTCTCCGCCATCTCTTCCTCTTCTTCGTCGCTGCTGTCGCCCATGGAAGGGAGATGACGACGATGACGATGACGATGACGACGACGATGACGTAATTGAATCGGATGTCTGCTCGTGCAGGGTATCTAGTGGTGGGCTGAAGGCGTCATCGCGTGAGTTGGGAGTCTTATGAAGTTTGAGGGGCTTTTTGGTCTTCTCACTGGCTGAGCCTAAGAGTATATTTGGGGAATCTATCAAATTCGGAATGGTTTCAGATTATTTTTGTGTTTCTCCAATCGAACCCTTTGCCTAAATACATTACTGAACCCTGCCCAAATAAAAATGCGGTACTAAAAATAGAATTTAACTGCAATATATAAATCAGCCTTAAATTGTTGTACTATTAATAATAATGGAAGAAATTCTAAATAGTGATGATTCTATAAATGTTGTTTTGAGTATAAATTATTTAGTAGTTCCTGAGTAAAATACAAAGCTTTGTAGTTTGGAGTTATTTGTTGATTTTGGAATTGCTAATCATTCATTAGGTTGAACTTTACAAGTTTAACCAATGTTATAGTGTTTTCTTTTTCTTTTTTGGTTCTGGTTTTTAAGATTTTGTAGTAAAAAATGCAGAGCTCTCTGCAAAAATAATGCATAATAATCACTTACTATGCCTCGGGGCTAATTTTGGGATTTAGATTGTTGGAGAATTTAGGTTGTGGTTCTATTGGTCATTTTCAGCAATAATCAGTAAGGTATGAGCACTTGAAACTTTTTGTTTCTTTTGCTTGGAGTGCTAATATCATTTGCTTATAACCAAACGTATATATATATTGTAACATGTGCATCTATTTTATTTTTATACTATAAAAAATATTTTTTCACACACCTTTTTGTGTATGCATGCAAAATATTTGTACACAAAATGGGCGTTTACATTTGTATCTATCAAGGACAGATTAAGGAGGTGAAGTGGAGCAAGCAACCACGCCTTTAAGTTTTGAGATTTCTTTTTAGTCCCTTGAGTCCCCTCCCTCCACTAAAATTTAGACAAAATTCCATTGCCCTCCCTCCGCATAACTTTTGCCTTACGAAAATTTGAACTTTTACATCTTTGAATGGATTCGTTTGGCACCCTTAATTTACTTGCCATAATTTACTCTGTGGTAAATTATTCCGAGTTATTGTTTGGTAACTTTTGGTTACTGTGAAAACAAAAATTTGCCAATAGCTAAATTTTTTTTCAAAAGAAAGTTGCTGGTGGTCCCCACCCATCATCTGACTTGAAATGACGTTTGGACCGTTGTGGAATTAACAAAATGGAGTAAATTCCCAATTCATTGTCCAGCATCTCTCTCTCCAACTTTCCCAATTGCTTTCCTGTACGCATCTTCAATAAGCCGGGCCGCTTCAGAGCAAAGATTCCAGTTTTCTCCTTCGTCCATTACGTTCAGTCGGATTTGCTGTACGATGTTCCACGCCGACGACTGCTGAATTCGTTGAGGAAATTACTTGCAGCTAAGGGGCTGTGCCTTGGAGCAATTTGACCCGGGTGTCCGCTTGTTTGAGCCTACACTGCAGCGGGCTTCGACTGTCCGACAACCCTTGCCATCCCCTTCGACAGTCCGGCGGTACATTGGCTACTCAGTAGACATCTTAGCCGGCGCCGCTACGTGTTCCAAGAATTGCATTTCTTCAGGCCTTGCGATTCGTAGGAGGTATGGTTTGCACGGCCTCAATAGGACTTGAATTGTACATTCAAATACTTAGGTTTGCGATCTGACCAGCATATGCTGCAGTTCTTTACATCTTCTGAATACAGAATAGGTTCATGTCTTGCATTCATGGTAGGCTGGTTGGATAAGAGTTCATTGTCCACGGCTTACGCATAGTACTTGCATATTAGACTTTAATTTAATTTCACTTATTATGTTCAGGATTCTATTTTATGATAATTTGTAACATTAGCTTATTTATTAAATTTAGCACTTCCACTTCATGTTACACTCTTCTATATGTGAGAATGTCAGCCATTGGTTAAGACTGCTGAGGTTATTTGACGTCTCATGTAGTAGTATAAGGTTCTACTTCTTGAATTCACGGTTAATTGATTAGTGTAAGCTGGTCAGAATTTCTCTGTCGTACCCCTTTTTTTCATTTTTGTGCCTCTGTTTTGAGTTTACAATAAACATATCCCCTGCCCCCAACCCAGTAAAAAAAAAGAAGTGAAGCAGAAGTTGTATATGCACACAATGGAGAAGTCAGTTTAGCAATTTTTGCCTTTGCTTTTCAAGTTCGATGGTCCTTTGCCATTTTTCAGTAAGAATGCACTTCATATGTCCTTCATTTGAAGCTCAGCCTTCCTCTGCCCTTTTCTGCATTTATGCTTGAGTAAAGGGAGGTCTGAACACTTTTAATACTACTTAGATATCCGTTTCATTGGTAAACTTCTAGTGTCGGTAACCGTGGAAAGGCCTAATCCATTGTTTTGTTTCCCCTTCCCCTGCAGACACCTATTCTTGGCAATGTAACGCGTTCTGTCTCAAGTAGATGCCAATCAAAAGAAGGAAAATAAGTCCCGGTCCAACAACCCCAGCAAAGATCAACGAGACAACTTCAGCCCATTCCTTATCAGACTCAAACGATTTCACCGAGTGTCTTTACAACTTCATAAAGGTTAGCCACATCACATCTGTCCAGTTTATCCTCGAAGCATGGGTTTTTTGGCTTCTCATAAGTACCTCTGCTCTACTTAATGGCTTACAAATTTGGAGTAGTACTGGTTTCTGTGAATTCAAGTCTTCACCAATGCATCTGGATTGGCTTTGCTGCTATTAAAAGTCTGCTGCAAAATTTTTGACTATCGATTTACACTTTCTTCTGCTACAAACTAGTTTTCTTTCACATTAGTTGTTGGACTTATGTGAACATATTCCTCCTACTGTAGCCACACTTTGGTTAAAGGAACAAAGGCTTATATCTACAACGCACATGTTAGCTTACAGTTCTGTCTTCATTGTTCTTATTTGCACTTTGTTACATTTGCAATCGACTTATGAATACTGAACCATGCAATCTGGTTATGTGGATCCCTATTAGCGTATCCACCACTGTTCTTGTTTGCCTGTCGCATTTTGCTTTACCTTATGTACATACTACTTGGCCGTGGGTGGTTATTATGGTTGGTTGCTGTTTTTTTGTAAAGTTACAAACGGCAACAGTTATTGCAAAAAAAAAAAAAAAGGGCCGGTGATGGACTGGATAGTCCAGTACCTTCTCTTAGTAATTTGTAGAGGACAAAAATACACTTGCAGCCTTGCTTTTTATGCATTTTGATAGCTGCCCTGCATTCTCAGTTGCATTTAGTGTACCTAATGAATGAAAAATCTGTCCACAGATGCCACGTGAACATAGTCATCCTAAGGCGCATTGGGACGAGGCAATGGAACTAAGGTTGTGTCTCGAGTATGTGGACTGGAAAAAGACAGGGAAATGGGACCGAAACGCTCGTGCTGATGTCAATTGGATGCGTTTTGGCAACCATTTGAACAACTTGTTTGGCAAAACCTATGTCTGGGGTGTTTACCACTCAAAATTGCAGAGGCTGAGAAAAATATGGCGTGCCTATGCAAAGTTGAAAGGGTATAGAGGTACAGCGGAAACGGGGATTGGTTGGGATGAAGAAGTGAAGTGCTTCTTGGCGGACGAGCAGCAATGGAATAATCTCGTTATGGTACCCAAAAAAATTTTTTCCCCCCTTTCGACTCATTAGGACTAAGCTGCCCTGTACGAGTTTTTTGTTTTAACCATTCTTTGCTACTCATTAACAACTGTTTCTGCCTTTTGTGGCTTCCAGGAGAACAAAGACTATGTACAGTTTTGCTACCGCCAGCCGGTGCACAAATACGAGGTCCTTTCCGAGGTTCTGGAAGGAGAGATGGCCACTGGGAGCCGTGCTAAGGCATCATCAGTTCCACCAAACCAGTGGAACTGGCAGCCACGTGAACCCACGTATCCTGCTGCACAGTCGCCGGAAGACGACTTCGTTGAGGAAATACCCCCTTCCTATGCATATGCAGACGTACCGGGAGGCTCCAAATGTACAGGCAAGAGACCTGCCAGCTCTCTAGGGGGCACGACATCGTACACGGGTTCTAGGGCCACTAAATCGAGTAAGAGCTCGGAGAACAACCCGTTTGTAGCTTGTGCTAATTCGCTATCAACCTTAGCCACTACAAAGCTTCGGCTTGCAGAAAGTCGAACCACGGGGTTCGAGCAGTATGATGTCATAACGGCTGCTCAGGTGGTCAATACTTTCAAGGACGTGGTACCCCCGGGGAAGAGAATCAAAGCGCTCCCGGAATTGCAAAAAGACAAGTGGCGCCGGACCTTTCTATCCATGGAACGTGAGCTCCAAGAGTACTGGCTGAATTCGCTTAAACCTGATGATGGGGCTTACGCCCCCCCTAGTGATGATGGGGGCGAGGAGTAGGGTGTTGTGCTGCCCTGGTAACTTTGTGGTTCTATTCATTTTACTGTCGTTGTCGTTGGTTGATGTTATGACATTTGTTTCTTTGCCCTAAACCCTTTCCCGTGTGTTTGGTGTGGTAGAGTGACTTTTAATTTCTTTTTCGGATAATTAGTTGTATGAGTGCACGACATGTTGACCAAACTGTGGACAGGATTGGTTAGTTTAAGCGAATTCAGTATTAGTCTCTCCAAATTTGTGTGGCCAAATTTTCGAGATACATTTGCAACGAGAATTAAACAAATGTGCTATTTTGGCCTCTATTGATTATAGTAGAATGAATTCTGCAGCCAAAATATTTTGGCCTCGATTTCTGGAATGCCTAACCTGTAAAGGTAGTGTAGCTACTCACCTGCTCTTACAACCATTTGATGAGTTTTCTTTCTCATTCACGTTATTTGTAAACAGAATGGAGGGATTAGTTGTAATTGATGGGGAAAGAAATTCGTTAAATTAATTTTGTACTTTATCCTTCAAGAACGTAAGTTAGAAAAATTGAAGGGGAGAAACTTTGCCTGACAAAAGTTGTAGATGCTATTCACCAATGCACGGCCTTTTAGAGTGTTGAATTGCAACTGCCTTTTCAGTACACATATAATAAGCATATTTTATAATAAACATATAATAAACTTATTTTATGGATGGTCCAAAGTCCTATAAGGCAAAGTGGAACGTACTTGTAAGGCACAACTACAATTATGTCCCTGGTAAAATGGAATGGACAAAATAAGGAAGGACGTAATCTAGTTGGCTTGCACAAAGAGATTCGTTCGGCTTTAGGTCACTTCAAATGACTTCATACGGTATTCACCTTTAATAAAGCCTAATTCACAGCTTGCACATGGCGCGGGTTCGTCCAATCCTCAGGACTGAAGATTCAATATGAAAAAGTGTAGAAGTGACTACACAACGGGTAGATAACTATTCATCAATAGTAAGGTGCTAGGCCTTCAAGTCTAATACCGGTGTCGGTTTGTGATACGAATCAGCACCAGCATTTCTATAAATAGGCACTTCACCAGTTTTAGCCTGAGCACCGTGACCTCATATTCCTTCCAACTTATAGCCAAATTTCACATCGCATTCCACAGGGGAAAAAACTAGCAGAAATATGGACGGCTATAATCCATATTCAAATTTTGATGGCTTCTACAATCCCGGGGCAGGGGACTCATCGTCTGACGAGGACGATATTATATTTGGTCTTGGGGCTAATCTGCTGTTTGGGCCAGAAGCGGCGTTGTACGGGGGTCCGAGTGCAAAAGTTCGTTGTAGAACTTCAGCATTGAGTGGCCGGGAATGGGTAGCTGAATTAATACACGGCCACGAGTGTCGGATACTGGAGGCGTGTAGGTTGAACGTCGACTCATTCATGCGATTGTGCTTCATTTTAGCTGAGAGTGGTTTTGTCCCACAAAGCCCACACAAGCACGTCACTATCGAGGAAGCCTTGGCAATGACCCTTGTAATGCTTAGTCATAATCATCGTATGCGGATGATAGCCGACCGGTTCAATCACTCAACCGAAACCGTGCATAGGAACATTCATGAGGTTCTGAAGGGGTTATGCACTTTCGCCCAGTTTGTTATCAGACCGAGGAATCAGAACGAAATCCATCCCAAAATTCTTAATGACCAACGTTTCTTTCCCTGGTTTCAGGTGAGCTATTTTTAGCTATTTTTTCAAATGCAAGATGTTGCATTGTCACAATTTATTCGTGAGGTCCCCTAAATTTCGTAGGACGCTGTGGGAGCAATTGATGGGACACATATACCTGCATCAACACCCGAGGGGAGCAAGTGGCATTCACTAACAGACATGGGCAGCAAACTCAAAATGTTCTTGCTGTATGTGATCACGATATACGCTTCGTATATGTTTATGCAGGGTGGGAAGGAAGTGCGCATGATGCCCGGGTTCTGGATGGGGCACTAACGGGGCCCAATCACTTTCCAATGCCCCCGCCAGGTTAATTAATCCCGAAACCGTTCGGCGGGTTTTTTTTTGTTTTACAAGAATTTGTAATTTAAAGTAATTGACATTAGGGTTATAACTTCTGACGGAGCTACTTGGATGTACAATTCTAATTTCACAGGAAAGTATTATTTGGTCGATTCTGCATATCAAAATATACCGGGTTTCTTGGCTCCCTTTAGAGGACGACAGGCAGATATAAGCGGTCGAAGGCAAGGGGGTTTTCGTTCGGCGAAAGAACTTTTTAACTTTAGACATTCACAACTACGTAACGTAATTGAAAGAAGTTTTGGAGTTTTGAAACGCAGGTTTGCAATTTTAAGGGGGGCGGTGCCGAACTACATGATGACAACACAGGTTAATGCAGTAATTGCCTGTTGTGCCATTCATAACTTTGTACGAGATGAACAGCCGGATGACATGTACTTTGCGAATCCCGAAGAAGCAGACCTAAATATGTATGGAGAAATCCCACCATACCCAGAGATACAACCGTTGCATGCAGATTCACAAGCAATTGGACAATGGTCAGAAATGCGTAATGCAATGGCGGAGGATATGTTTGCTAACTACAGGAATCGTAGACGGCATTGAAGGAGCTCTTTCCTTAGCTGTTCATCGTCATCGTTTCATGGTGCGGAACAGTGGTGCAATTTAAATAGAAAAATGTACTTGCTTGATCCATGGTTCAGAAAGCCAAAAACTCGCTCGGGCCCACAAACAAGGCTGTAGTGTGGGTTTTTTTTTTAAGTACTTCATGTCCTTTCTTCTGCTAGTATTTATCCAAACCCTTTCGTCTAAATTCTGTGCTGTAGCAAGCTCATATGAAGGTGCGTGGGTTCAAAACCACGTCAATACCATGAAGCGTCTATAGTGGGCGCCACCAAAAGTCAACCCCTGCTCAGAACTTTCTTTGGTAATCTATGCATGTAACCAAACGTGAATCCCAAATTTTTCCCAACAAAAAAACACACAAGCCAGGTCAACATAAATCATAAATGGTCAAAAATTGTGGGCGCTCAAATTTTGTAGGGGTTATAACTTTAAAAACCATGCAACCAAACGGACCCAATATTTTTGACCTTGCATTATTATTAGTTGATTACTTCTTATTAATTGTTTTAGTATTATATACATTTATAGCTAATTAGTAATGTTATCTCTTTGCTTTTTTTTTTATTGCACCTTGAGATATGATTGCTCTCCAAAGATTGATATTACAAAATAATCAAGTTATATTTTGTCCCTTTAATATTGCAAGAATCAAAAGATGGAGAATTGAGTAGTTATTTTAATTACTATATTAATGCAAATTTTGACATATTACACAATATATAACTTCCTCTTTTTTTTGTTAAATTAAGTACTACTATTATTTTGTCAAAAACTCCACCAACAAAAAAGAACTTGTTAATATAAAATTTGAATTAAAATTACCTTTCTCCAAGTTATGATTAGATATCTAGATTGGATAAAAAATGTCTAATAAAAATAGCTAACATGCAATTCATAAGTCTAAAAATGATGCACATGAAAAAATAAGTTTTTACAAAATGTGCACCCACCCCCCTCTCCGATAGTCTTGGCTCCACCAGTGGTTTATATATATATGCAAATATTTGTTGATTCTAGGTAAACTGTGCAGATTTAATTCGGCAATATAGCATCCACCATAGCTGTATATCCTCTCCACATGATACAAGCTGACTATAGAATGAATTTGGTCCCAAGTTGATTGATATTTTGCCAACCATTTGTGTAATAAACATGCAAAAAGCTTGGTCAGGTCTTTGCTAAGTGCGGAATTGCTCCACTGTTTCTGCCATCCATTAAAATTCCTACTATAAAGGTCCTGTGTCAAAATTAAAACCAAGTTTCAATGCTATCCGCTCTCTCTTGGATAGTTCATATTCGAGTAACAAATGTGAATTTGATTCCTCCTTCTATCCATTCCTTGGACAGTAGGGATTGATACTACAGCCTTTCTTAAAGAATGCTAAGTTGTCAAGACAGAATTCTGACAGAGTCTCCAAAAGAAGAAATTCAAGAGGAGAACTCTTGTAGTTAGGGATAGAGATCATATTATCTTCCAAATGTTATTTTCAGCAACATCTTGTTCTTGATTTACAAAAGAACATTGGGGAATTTATGCACTCCTGATGTTTCACGCTTGATGATACCCTTGCTAAGTATTTACCTTTTTTCTCACATATAAGACTCATGTTTTCAAGTTAGTCTTGTGAATTAATTTATTACCCACTCTTGTATTTTTAAGCACTTCCTATAAAAAGTTAAATATTAATAGGATAACTTTTTAATACACCGTCAGTGTATAATTTGGGATAACTTTTCAATACATTGTTAGTATATAATTTTTCTTACTTTTTTTTTGGGTAATAATATAATTTTTTTTACACTAGTAAGTTTAGATCATGGGCATAATACGAATTCAAATTTGAAATTTAAAATCATGTACATGTGGCATACATCTAAATTTACTAGTATGAAAAAATCGCTACACTATTAATGAATAAAAAGTTAATTTATATTAAATAAATAATCAATAGTAACTAAATTTAATTACCGAATAAGTAAACACCCTGCAAATAAATATGGTTTTAATTACTTGCAAACACATAAAGTGTGCCTTAAACACTAGTTACAAACTAGTGTCACTTCAAATTGTTTCCTTTCTGTAGTTGGTGATATGTGTATGTAAATAAAATGCGGACATAAAAAATCAGCATGAGTAGTATCGTAAAAGCATGAGCCTTTCATGCATTTTGAAATTCTTTGCTTAAGTTGTAGTTGTTTCAGGAAGAGATAGTCTAAACCAACCATCACAGCCCTGTTGAATTTCTACTAATTTAAGGCTATCCTTGCAGCAACACTTGGATTATTGACTAGATCTGTTACTAGATTTGTTGCAAAAGTGAAGAAAAAAAAGATGTATGGAGTGAGTTCTTGCCAAAAAGACTAATTTAGTTGTACAATTATAAGTTTAATTGTTTATATAGAAAATCTTATTAAAATATGGATTAACTTTTTATACACTGACAATATAGTAATTTTTTTATGCTAGCAGTTTTAGATGTATGCCATATATGCATAATTTGAATTTTAAATTTAAATTCATATTATGTGGCATGTCTAAACCTATTAGTATAAAGAAAATTATATACTGACAGTGTATAAAAAAATCATCCTAAAATATATAGGTGACATAATTTGCGATGGCAATTATTCGAGCATACTCATCATTCGCTATTTGGCTAAAAGTTTGTGATGTTTTTAGGAAACAAAAGGTATTTGTACATTGTGAATCGTTTTAAACAAATTATAATGTGTAATTGTCTTTTTCTTTGGCAAAAAATATCTTTTTTCCATTTTTGCTAGATGGTGTGTTCTCAGATTATTGTATTGTTGGAATTATTTCCTTTCACACCTAACTAAAAAACGTGTAATTTCATCATGATGTTGTTAGAATTACATTGGGCTTTTATGCTTGAGTTTTTCTATGGGTGTTTTATAAATTTGAATTGCAGATGTGTTTTATTCATAAAATATTTGATATATTGTTACTGTTTGATAATCCAATTCAAAACTTAAACTTGATGAATTTAAATTTTAACACATTCAAACGCTTTTGATAATTGACAATAGAACATTTGAATTAATTAAGTAGCCCTAAATTTTCTAGGTAAAATTTGTTTCCAAAAATAAGTGATAAACTATTCACTATCATTTAGGGTCCGTTTGATAAAATTGAAATCTGAAATCTAAATTGTGAATTCTAAAAATTAAGTGCTCAAATATTAAATCACTGAATGATTAAGTTATATCTATTTGATAACTAACTAAATTATAATATTGAATTGAAATATCACACAAATCTTATGTTTTTATCTTTAAAAAAACTTGCCTTTATTTATGTATTTGGATAAAAAAAATGTAGGTGTATGTGAGAGAAAATAATAAAATAATTTGGAGGTAGTTTTTAAGTGTGTGCATTTATTTATGTGTAAGAGATTGTATGTGCATGCATATGTGTCTATGTGGGTCGAATATATAGAAAATAACGTGTATTATGTGCAAAAGCAGCATTAAAGTCTGTCATATGTGTAAGAGAAATAATATTTGTAATAAATTTGGAAGATTCAATGAAAAATTTTCACTTAAAATTTTGTACAAAAATTAAGTAGTGCTTAATACATTAAGTGGTAAGGCATTTCTATTGTCAAATGTACTAATTTCAAAAAGTTTTGAATTAATTAATTTTCAACGTTAAATAGAGTTATCGAACATGCCCTTAATTTGATATACATTCATATCTACTAGATTTAGTACCTAACAATTCAATCACTTAATGAATCTAAACTTTAGATTTCAAGTTTCAAATTTATCAAATGCACCCTTAGAGTATTTTTTAAATATGATAGTAAAATTACTTTCGTATCTCTTATTCGAATCTACTACCTCCCCTCTCATTCTCCACTTTGGTTTCCTTCTTCCCTCCTCTTTCCCTTTGTCCTATCATCTCTCGTATTCCCTCCTTCTTTTTCTATCATTTCTTTCTCATTGTTCGTTCCCTCTTGTCTTTACTCTCTCTTCTCTTTTCCCCACAAGTGAGAGGAAAACAGTATTTTAAAAACCAGATTGGACCAGCTGGTTTGACTGCGAACCATTCACATGTTCGGTCTAGTTCAATTTAAAAGCCGAAAGTAGACAAAACCCGGTGAAATCCAATCAAAATCATTGAATCGAAAAGAACTGTTTGAACTAATTAAGTCCGGTTTTGAGTTTTAACTTAAGCCATTAGTTATCTTTGAATTGCTTATCTTTGTGAGCTAGTGGGCTATGAAAACCTAGCAACTTTACTATAAATAATATTGCTTATTTTCCAGAGTTAATAGGCCAAATAAAAAGCTAAGGCTAAGGCTCTGTTTGATAACCCAATTCAAGTCTCAATCTGAATGACTTCAAACCTTAATGGTATTAAGACTATTTGATAACAAAAAATACTACATCTTAATGATTAAGTGGGTCTGAATTGCCTAAACAAAATGGAGCCCAAAAAATAAGTGATAAGTTTATCACTTATCACCACTTAATAAAAAGTACGCTCAGATGTTAGGGTTTAAATACAGTTTTTAGGACATAAATAACCCTTACCAAATAAAACACAATCACTTTTTTTTTTCCTCTTCTCTTTCTTCTACTGTCTTTCTTCTCTCTCATTCTTTTCTTTCCATCATCGTTCTCAATTTATCAACCTCTTCTCCAATTATTTTTTTTTTGGTCAGCCTTCATTCTTAAGAAATTATCCATTGAAGCATTCAATTTTTTAGCATAAAGATAAGTATTAACTTTATGCATATGCTTTATTTCTACTGTGTAGTCGTCGTTCATACTCATATTCAATAAAAATCTATGATTTATACGGTTAATGGAAAAATAATCTTCCATGATAGAAATTGAAGCATAGGCAATACAAACTGACTAGAAAAATAATCTTTGAGAATGAAGAAATTGTGGTACAAAATGAGCAACATGATGAAAATAACCTAGAAAATGCAGAACACGGAGGAGGATCTTGACAAGCTGATCAAACTTTTATAATCAACTTACGTGAGTAAATTAAAAATCAATTTAACTTTTTCGATTAATTGTATTTATAACATTTGATAGACTACATTTATATTTTATCAAATAAATTTGTTATATTATAATTTTATTTTCATTTTTAGCTCATTTTTTCTTTTTTTTTTAATAATAGTTCATTCTTTTTCTAATAAATAATTCTTATTTTTTTTATAATAGTTCATTCATTTTTAGTTCATTCTTTTTCTAATAAATAATTCTTATTTTAAATAAAATTAAATCATATGTACTACTAGTAAAATATACCAATCTAGATCATTTATAAATAAGTCAATATAAGGACAAAATTGTAAAATATAAGAAATTCAGCATTCAGTCGTCTATAATTATCAAACGGTACAATACGTTCAGTGTTTAGATTCAGACAAGTTGTGTTAGATTCACCATTTAACAATTCAGTGACTTAATGAATTCAGATTTCAAATTTCAGACTTCAGATTTCAGATTTCAGATTTCAGTTTTATCAAACGGCCTAAGTTTGGGAGCTGAGATTTGGAGAGAAAAGAAGGAAAAAGAAGGGAAATTAAAAATTTTCCCTTGTTTGGGAGTTTTAAATGGGAAGAAAGGAAAGGAAAGTGGAAGGAAATAGAGAGATAAATTAGTTAAAAAACTTTCCCACTAAAAATGGAAAGAAATGGAAGGAAAGTTTCATTTAACCTTTGTAAGTTTTTTCAAAAGGTCAACTTTACCCTAAATCTTACTTTCCAAGTTAATGGGCCAAACAAAAAGCTAAATCAACTTTGAACAAAAAACCCAAATCATCTTAAAATAGAAAACCCAAATCAAATGAAAACGAAAACCCTCAAACTACATCCTTGCCCCGTATCTTCCTTCACCTGCCGTTGTCTTCTTCTTTATCTCTACACTTCACCATTGCTGTCACATGCCTTATTTCAGGCACTCTTTTACCTTTTTCCTTTCCACTTTTATATTTCTTTATTTTGGTTTTTGGATAAGGATAACGATGATAAAGTTAACAAAGGCTATTGAACTCCAATTTTTTCTTAAATACAGATGACATATTGGGGAAGATGAGAATGGGCAACATGAGATGATAATCATTAGCATATGTTTTAAGATTGGTTCCTTTTAGTTTCTTGTTTTATTACTTTATTTGGGAGGTAGGTGTAAAACCTTTGGTTTATTCTTGAGTTAAAAAGTTAGATTCTTGTCTGGAATATTGGACAAAATTGGATTCTTGTCTAGGATATTGGACAAAATTTTTCATGGTTTTTATGATCTTTAATCTTTTTGCAAATTACGATGAACTTTGATGTTTCAATCTTTTTTCAGATTATGGTGGACTTCTATTTTTTTCTTTTAGTTGGATCAATTAATATTTTTTAAAAGTTTATGTGGAAGCTGTTATAGAGTTGAGAAATTCCTGTGCATAATTTATTTGTTACTTTTTATTAATTATTTAATTTTTAAAATTAATAAATCATTGAACCAGTGACCCCGCCGGTTGAACCAGTAAAGCCAAGAGTCGAACAACCAATCGGTTCAATCACCGATTCGAGTTTAAAAACAATTGAGGGAAAGTAGAGGGGAAAAGGGAAAAGAGAGTGGCGACAAGTGAAGGAGGATAGAGGGAGGGAAAAAAGAGAGGGTGGTAAGGCTACTTTTTGAGTCGATTCAAACTTAGTGTACACTCTGAAATACGACACCTAACCTAATAAAAAATAATAGGTTTGGGTCAAGGATTATGGCTCGTCGAATCGTCAAACCCGACCGAACAAAATAAATAGGTCGTCGATTATTAACGGGTTGACCCGTTTAACCCGATTAACTTGTTAAAGGTCAAAAAAAAAAAGGCCCATTTGATTGTTGTATTATGCTATTATTTAATCCTGTTGATATATATTGCATTTGTTGAGAATTGATTGTTATGCCAAGGTGCTGGACTGCTAAAATTTGGCCCCCTCGACCTAAAAGAAGGTTTGAACTTGAAGTTACATTGGGTTAGGCAAAATTTGGCCCCACTAGTTGTTTGATTGTAGTTTTGAATGGTTGCAGTACCATTTTATTCTTTTCTTGCAATATCTGATAATATGCACATGAAACCTATCTTAAAAGTATCTGCTTGTTTATACTTATTCAGTTGTCATTTGTGTTATTTATTCTTCTTATTTAACTTCATTTAGATAAAAAAAAATTTCGGGTGACCCGCCAACCCGCATCAGGTCGTGCTCAGGTTGGGTAGTTTCAGTTGGCGAGTTGGCGGGTAGTGTTCGGGTCAATGGGTTTTGTGTTATACCAACCTCTCAACCCTACCCGCCAACCCGAACCCGACCCGATTGCCACCCCTACTCAAACTCGAGCAATGACTCGAATAAAAACACCTGAGTTCGAGTACGAGCTCGACCTTGTTGAGTTCTTTAAAGTTGAACTTGAGCTTGAACTTGAACTTATTTTACCTTACCTGATCTCGAACCCGAGTTCAAACTCAACCACATCGAGCTCAATCTAACTTAATCCAATGTGATCGAGGTTTCAAGCTTTATTTTTTGTTAAATTTCACAATTTTATAATAAAAATTAAAAAATATATTATACATACACTAGTCAATAAGGTTCAATGAGTACTCAAGTTTTGATTTTTTCTACTCAAACGCAACTCAATTACCTTATTAAGTAGCTTGAACTTGCCAATTTCAAGTTGAGTTTTTGACCAAAGTACTTGTAACTTTGAATTAAATAGTTCAAATAATTTACACGCCTAGGGTGGGAGAAGGGAAGGCAGGGCAAAAGGGGAAGGGGAAAGAGAAGGAAAGAAAGGGTATAGGCAGGAAGGAAAAGAGGAAGTGGTAACTAGGGGAGGGGAAAGAAAGAGAAGAAAATGAAAGGTGATAGGATAATAGGAAGAAGGATGGAGGGAAAAATAGGAGGTGGGGGGAGGGGGGTTGGAAGAAGAGACAAATAAGGAAAGGAAGATGGAAAATGGTAGGAGGTGGTAGTTGTTGGAATAAGGGAATTGATGCGTAGGTATTTTTTTTCGCATTTTGAGGTACTTTATAGGTGTGTGCCCGGGGGGGGGGGTTTGATAGCTTTAAGATCTTTTTGAATATTTTTAGAAAAGTTATTATACATGAGTCTTTCAAACAAACAAATGAGCAATATTTTGCCAAAACAAAACAAACAAACAGGGGATTGGAATGTGACATTAATTCCTTGAAAAAAAATGAAAACTTCTCTCTCTATGAGAGCTCTTTCTCTCTCTATGAGAGCGACATCTTCCAAAGTTGGAAGTACAGGTTATTCAAAATTCTAAAATTTCTCTTTTCCTGCTTAATATCAACTTCCATTTACTACCAAAAATCACAACAAGCTTGACTTTAGAAATCAATCATCAATCGTAGATGCTATGAATAATCTTGTTTGGGTATTTACTGTAATGGGTATCTTCTCTGAGATCCCAGACTCTATTGGTTAGGTGGTGTATGTGCTCTGAGAGATTATCCAATCTGGAATTTGCCTCTGTTTAACTCTTGAGCATAGCTAAACTAAAATAAGTATTCTATTAGGTTACCTATGCTGCTAGATTTCCTGAAAATTTTAAACACTTTATTCTTTCTTGTAAGTATTATAGTCCAAAGTGTTCTGGAAAAGGATATAGCGTGAACAGAGTTAGAAGGTATCGAGTTCGGTAGAGAGGTCAGTTAGAATTCAATATTTGGAATAGTCTGTGGAATGGGGACGGGTATAGAGGATCTGGAGAAGGTGATGAGAAAGTTCAATCTCTCAGGAAAGGAGTAGGAAGGGGTTTTATTAGAAGAACAGGAAATCAATAAAGGCATTGAGGAATGCCAGCTAAGTGCCATTGGGAAAGTTGCTAGGGACAAAATAGCGAATCTGGCTGGAATCAAAAGTTTTGCAAGCAACATGTGAAAGCACACAAAGGAGTTGAAGATTACAGAACTAAAAGTTAATATGTTTCAATTTGCATTTGGCAATAAATCAGATCTAGAAAACGTGCTGGCAGGAAGGCCATGGATCTTTGATGGTCCACCATGGTGGTACAAAGATGGAGAGAAGGACTGGAACGAGATGAGGAAGCTTTTGAGAAGACACTTATTTGGGTCCAGATATGAAATCTGCCACTACATTGGATCACCAAGGAGGTAGGGAAAAAGATTGGCAAAGTCTTCGCTGGAGTAAAAGAGGTAATCTTACTAGCAGGTGGGGGAAAATTTGGAAAAAGATTGGCAAAGTCTTCACTGGAGTAAAAGAGGTAATCTTACCAGCTGGTGGGGGAAAATCTGGAAAACATGTTAAAATTCTGACTGAAATAGATTTAAAACTAACCTTTAATGTGTGGTACCATGGTTAAAATGAACAAGTCAATACATGGATTGAATTTAAATATGAAAAATGTCCAGATTTCTTTTTTGTTGTGGCATTATTGGTCATAATGAACGGAAACACAGTACGAAAAGGAGTAATATGGACAAGGACGATCAATATGGTACTTGGATGAAAGCTAGCAATGCTAGAAGTCCAACAAAAAAGAAACAGTATAAACCAAATTGGGGGAGGGAGGAAAATACTAACCCCAGTGAATCTACTAGTGATAAAGACTTAATCAACACAGAAAACTTGCTTTTGAAATATACTGAGGATTTTCACAGGGAGAGGAACATTGAAGGAAAAACTACAGTTAGGAATATTGTAGAAGGAAATGAAGTCATGGAAAAGAAACGGTTAGGACATAAGGAAAGGATAGGGTCTCATGATCTGAGTGATTTTGAAATGCAAGAAAGTGGGAGTAAAGTGGTAAGGGGAACAAAGGAGAATGTGGGTAGCAAGGATGGAATTGATAAAATTAATCAAAGTACAAAGAGTGATTAGGAATTAGTAATGTGTGATCAAATGTGGGTTGATGGAAACCAAGAGGGTGAGGAAGGAATTCAGGTTAAAGAGATGAATAGAAAGGCTAAGACTACTAGTATTCAGATCAGTGATTAAAATGAAGATAGAAATGTTGAATCAAGTAACACAAAATGTAACAAGGCTTATGGAAGACCTAAAAGTTGGAAGAGACTAGTCCAAGAGGTTAGGAGGAGAAAACCACTCTCTGATGTTACTAATGAGGATACCATCTAGAACAAAGGCAAGAGAAAGGGGAATACATTTCAGGAAAGCAAGAATGATGAAATGGAAGAGAGTAATAAGAAAATCAGGGGAACTGGTATGAGTATGGATCAGGAAATGGAAGGAAAGGTGGGGGAGTCTTACCTTAATGGGGCTTCCAAGTGGAAATGAGAGCTGTGGTGTGGAACTGTCAAGGATTGGGGAGCCCCTTGACAATTCTCCAACTAAAGGAGGTTGTGAGACTCCACTCTCCAATGTTAGTTTTTCTAGCTGAAACAAAAAACAAAAAATCTGTTTTAAACTCAATTAAGCAAAAAATAAATTTTGACAATCTCTTTGTAGTTGATCCTGTATGGAAATATGGTGGCTTGGCTATATTATGGAGGAAAGAGCTCAATATTAAGAAAATCCTCTTTGTTAGTTTCACAATAGAGCTTCATATTGATGATCAGGAAACTAGGCAGGATTGGTGGTGCATATGTGTCTATGCTAGCACTGATATTCAGATAAGGAAAGCTCAATGGGATGTACTAAGTAAAAGACAAGGGATATGGGGTGAAAAATGGATAATCATAGGGGACATGAATGACATAGTGTCAAATGAGGAGAAATGGGGTGGTAGCAACAGGACTGAAGGGAGCTTTAAAGACTTTAAAATTTTCATCAATAATAATAACCTGATTGATGTAGGTTTCACTGGTAATCCCTGGACTTGGTCTAACAAATGCAAACAAGGGGAGGAAATTAAAGAAAGGTTGGATAGAATATTAGGGACCTACAGTTGGCTAGGAGTTTATAAAAATTCTGCTTGTTTGCATATTGAAATAGAAGCTTTAGATCATAGCATGCTTGTATTTGATAGTATGTCTTGTGGTAAAAGATGGAAAAAAAAGGTTCATTTTTTTATACAAAAAATGGTTATTGTATAAGGGAGTGGAAGATGTGACTAGGAACTCTTGGAATATAAATCAAAAGGGGTCTAGATTCTTTAAACTGTTGTTTGGATTGCTCTTATTTACATAAAAATTTTTGCTTGCATCATCGACACAAATTCCAATCACCTTTTTATCTCACATACATCACATCAAAAAAGTGCTACAGTATCTTTTTCAACAAATTATTCCAAATAATCTACTATCCAAACGCATGCCTGAAACTTGATAAACTGGTGCAAAAAGAATGACAGAAATACTGGAAAATTAATCAAAAGGATTAAGGAAGAAATTGCTGAAACTAAAAAGAGTGATATATTGGGAAAAAGAATTAAGTTGGCAGGTCTCCATAAACAGCTCAGTGATGCGTATAGAGCAGAGGAAATACATTGGAGTCAAAAGGCTAGAGTGAATTGGTAGCAGGAGGGAGATAAAAACACAAAGTATTTTCATGCAAGAGTTGCAAGCAGAAGGAAAAGGAATCAAATTTTGAACCTGAGAAAAAGCAATGGGAACTGGTGTGAAGATGAGGAGGAAATAAGGGAAATTATTGACTACTTCAACCAGATATTTACATCAGATCAACCTCTGGAATTTTCTGAAGTGTTAAAGGGTATTCCACAGACTGTAACAAGTGAAATGAATGCAAAGCGGACTAGGCTTGTAACTGAACAAGAGATCTGGAAAGCTTTGTTCTCGATGCATCTAAACAAAAGCCCTAGACCTGATGGTATGACTTTTTTCTTTTTCCAACACTACTGGAATCTTGTGAAAAATGACCTGATTACTGCAGTTATAGTTTTTTCTATTCCAGTAATATTCTCAGAAGTACTAATAAGACCCTGATTAGTCTGATTCCAAAAGTTGAACTGCCTGTTTCTATTACTCAGTTCAGACCCATAAGTCTTTGTAACACCATACATAAAGTCATTGCCAAAATTCTGGTTGATAGATTTAAGTATGTTCTAAATGGCTACATCAGTCCTAATCAAGCAGCCTTTGTACCTGGGAGGCAAATTTTGAATAATGTGATAGTGGCTCATGAGTATATACATTACTTAAAAAACAAGAGATATGGGAAGGAGGGGTGGATGGCCATTAAATTAGACATGTCTAAAGCTTATGACCGGGTAGAGTGGGACTATCTGGCTAAAATGATGGAAAAAATGGGTTTTTGCTCTCAGTGGATAGGCTGGATTATGAATTGTATTACTTCTGTTACTTAATCAATTTGAATGGGAAAAAAAGGGATTCATTAAACCATCCAGGGGGTTGAGGCAAGGTGACCCTTTATCCCCATATCTTTTTCTAACCTGTGCAGAAGGTTTTTCCAATCTACTGAAACAAGCATCAAATTTGAGAAAGATAACTGCTATCAGAATTTGCTAATCAGGGACCAAAAGTGTCTCACCTTTTCTTTGCAGATGATTCACTAATCTTTTGTAACGCAAATGGAAAGGAGGCAAAGCAAGTGATGGAAATCTTAGATAAATATGGGAAGGCTTCAGGGCAAGTGATAAACTTGGAGAAATCACAAGTGTTTTTCAGTAAAAATGTGATAGAAGCAAGGAAAGGGGAAGTGCTGGATCAATTACAAGGAATGCAAGAGATCAAGCAGAGCAAGTATTTCGAGCTGCCAATAATGATTAGGAGATCAAAGAAAAAGGTTTTTGAATATGTCAAAAAAAGAATCACAGAAAAAATATCAAGCTCGAAGGAAAAGTTACTCAGTCAGGCTAGCAAGGAAGTAATGTTAAAGGCTGTAGCAATGGCCCTGCCTACTTGTACCATGTCTTGTTGCAGACTTCTTAAGGGACTTTGCAAGGAAATTAGTAAGCAAATGGCTAATTATTGGTGTGGACAAGACAAAGAAAAAAGGAAAATACACTGGCTAAGTTAGATGAAACTGTCAGAAGCTAAATGTGATGGTAGACTGGGGTTCAGAGACCTAATGCAGTTTAATGAGATCTTATTAGCAAAGCAACTGTGGAGAATTATCACGAGGCCTAATTTGTTAGTGAGTAAAGTGATTAAAGCTAGATACCTCAGGGAGAAACAAATTTGGAAGATGAAATAGAAAGGAGGAGACTCATGGTGCTGGCAGAGCATATTGAGTGTTAAGAATTTATTGGCACATGGTATTAGGAAGAGAATTGGTGATGGTAAGAACATAAACATTTGGGAGGATAAGTCGTTTCATGAAGCTGAGAATGGTGAGATCAAAACAAAGAAAGGCAAAAATCCAGGGGTCACAAAAGTAAGTGAACAGATAAAGAGAGGTGAGTGGAATGAGGAAATGTTGGAGAAAGTTTTTGAAAGTGAAGATATTGCAAGAATAAGAAGATTCCACTTAGTATTTAACCCATGAAAGACAAGTTGTATTAGATGTTTTCACAATCTGGAGAATACATTGTTAAATCAGGTTACAAGTTGGCCAGAGCTATGATGAAGCAAAAAAAGGATAAAAATTGGAAAGAAACAGCAAGTAGCAAGAATGTCAATAGAACACAGTATTGGAGATTGTTATGGAATTTGAATATGAAGCAGAAGCTAAAACACTTCATTTGGAAATGTTTGCAAAGGATATTGCCAGTGAATGAAGTGGTTAAGCAAAGGTGTGGGAAAGGAGATCATGTATGTAAGGGGTGTGGTGAAGGATCAGAAACACTGGAACATCTCTTTTTCTACTGCAAGAATGCTCAACTGATATGGAAGCATGCACCAATCAACTGGATTGGATTTCAACAATTCTGTGGGAATTTCTAGTTGTGGTGGGATAGATTAATGGAAGCTGAAAAAGGTGAACAGGGAATGGATAGGATTATTCTAACAGTGCATCTGCTGTGGCAAATATGGAAAACTAGAAATGCAGTAGTATATGAACATAAGATGCCAAATCATATTGGAGCAGTGGAAAAGGCAATAAATGATTGGATGGAATACAGTAAAGCACAGGAGGAGGCTAGAATTAGTAGAGATGTAGATGGAAAAAAAGGAATGCAGGACTCAAGATGGATTGCACCAAGGGTTGGAAGAATAAAGGTGAATACGGATGTAGCATTGGATCAAAAGAAAGGAAGAGTAGGCTAGGGAGTTGTGGCAAGAGATAGTGCAGGGAAAATTGTGGCAGCCTGGGCAGTTCCTAGAAAGATATGCAGTGACGCAACAATGGAGGAAGCACTAGCGTTAAGGGAAGCTATGTTAGTGGTAAGCAGAAAAGGCTGGAAGTTGGTTGACTTCGAATCTGATTGCAAAGTCAATGTAGATAGATTGAACATGGAGAAAGAGGCAGACCTGGCGGATTCATCAGTTATTAGTGATATTAGGAAGCTTAGATATAATATTGATAAATGTTGTTTTTCTTTTACCAAAAGAGAAACTATGTTAGTAATATGTTAACAAAATATGCTGTTAAATGTTTGGTTGATGTTGAATGGAAAGATAGTTTTCCATGCTGGTTGCTGAAAGCAGCAAAGACAGATTTTGAAGGGTAGTTGCCCAACTTGTAACTGACTTGTTGGTAATAAAAGCTTGTTTTGTTTGGAAAAAAAAACAAACAAATAGAGTTAATTAGTGCTTTTGAATAGCAAAATAATTCCCAAATATAACATCATTTCAAAGTCTTTATGATACTCAAAGCCTTATAAACTTATAAAATTCCCAAATATAATATCATTTCAAAGTCTTTCTTTTTGATACTCAAATGCTTATAGACTTACAAAATAGCTTTGCAGGTATTTGCTTTCAAGAAATTGTAACATCAAACGGACCCGCAAAAATAACAAGCCGATCTTAAATAAAGTGGGACTAAATGAAAAATTAGTCGGCTTAGTGTAAAGTAGATTTGAATTTTTTAATAACATCATGACACATATCACAAAAAATGATGAATAAATTTTGGAAAAAAAAAAGTGATGAATAAATAACAATACAAGAATATTTCTACAAGCACCAAAATCATGACCTACATGTCCTCTTTTAACCGGCTAAAACAGGTCATGAACGGTCAGGAAGTCAAAGACCAGCGACCCATCAACCATGGGTATAATCAGTTCCCTGTCAGAGTTACCGGAAATTTTAAAGTACCCAAACGCCCCCTCCTAATTTTTTAAACTTTAAAATACCCCCACCCCTCTCGGATAATGATTCTTCTTTTGCTCCTATTCTCGTCTCTCTATCTCCAAACTTCTTGACTTCTAGGGCTCAAAACACAACCTTATTTTACAGAAAGTAAGTTCCTTTGTTCCTCTAGCCCTCTAATGCATTAATGTGTGTTCTTGGTGCGTGTTTGTTGTGCTTTTTACTCTGTTTCATGTAGTTTATTTATTTAATTTTATAAAGTATGATTCGTCAACTTTATGGTAGCTGAGGAGTCATATTTGTATCTTTTCTTGGTTTTTCCCTCTTTTTTTTGGGGGATGAAGTTTAGTGATATTAGAGGTGCTGAGTACTTGAATTTTTTATTTTCTATGTTTGAAGTGGGTTTATTGTCTGGTTGTTTTGTTTCGAGTAGTGTATAATAGCAGCAATTGTGTTTGTGGTACTAATTGGGAATGTTTAGCAGAATTATGACTCTGTAGGTCTTTTGGATTTTTGAATCATTGATGCTTCAAATGGATTTTCTTTGTTTAATGTGTTTATGCATTTGTGAAACTGGATTTGCCTGAATATTGCTGGAACGAATTGTATTCAAGAATACAATTTTACTTATTATTTTGTTGATTTTTCAGTTTGTAAGTCTTGTATTATGAGAATAGTGGAATGGGTTTGCCTTTGGTTGCCTATGCTGAGGATTTGAAGATTATTGGATTTTAAGACGTGGAATTAAATTTTGAAACCCTAGTTTTCCGGTTGTAAAATTTCTGTGTTGTTGTGGAATTTGGGTTTATAATCCTTTTATCATGTTGATGGTAAGATGGGTTTGCTCTTGTTTGTCTGAATTTGCAGAGAAGTTGAAGAATTGTGGCTGTAAAGATGCGGAATTGCATTGTGAAACCTTAGGATTTCTTAGATGCAAAGTTTTGTCTTTTAGATTTATTTTTTTCTCGGTTAACCTGAAAGGAAAGATGGTTGATCAAGATGGGGATAATACCACTGATGCTGATGTCATGGGGTCAGTTGGTGATGCAGTGGATGGAAATATAAACATGAATGAATTTGTTGTACAAGCTGAAAATGGTCGGACTGCAAATGGGAATTTTGCACGGTCTTCAGGAGAAAGTTTTCAGACTTCAAATGGGAATATTGCGGGGTCCTCAAGAGAGAGTTTTCGGACATACAAGAGGAGGAAACGTGCCCAAGTAGTTGAAGATGTAAGGTCTTCAGGGGATTTGGCTGGTCAAATAGAAGAAAAGGTAAGTTTGCAATAAAGCTATTGTGAACTATTAAGAAAAGAGAGAATTTTAAGCTGGGTTAATTGGTAAATGGTTAACTGAAACATCTTCATTCTATTTCTGTGGTGTCATTTGGATCTATTTTGAGCTTTAAAACTGTATTAAGCTGTTAAAAATTTTCCGTTCTTTTTCAAGCGCTTCCATGGCTAGTACTATGCTACTCTAATATCATTCTTTTCCTTGTGTTGGTATCTGTATAGCTATGCTGTTGCCATTGACACCATGAGATAATGGTCACATTTATGATGAAAGAGGTGTGTTTGGATAGGAGATTATTTGAGATATTACTTCTGTGGTGTCATTTGGATCTATTTTGAGTTTTAAAGCTGTATTAAGCTGTTAAAAATTTTCAGTTCTTTTTCAAGCACTTCCATGGCTATTGCTATGCTACTCTATATCATCCTATTCCTTGTGTTGGTATCTGTATTGCTTTGCTGTCTCCATTGGCACCATGAGATAATGGTCACATTTGTGATAAAAGTGTTACTGAAGTATCTTGCACAAACATGCGGATAAATGACTAAATTTTTGCTATCAAATTTCATGGTGAAGAGATTGAATAGAGATTCAGAATTGAATATGTTTGTTTGTGCCAGAGTATCATCTCTGTTTATTATCTGTATAGTTATTGGTTAGCTGCATCCTCTCTGTTTATTATCCCTTGCTCTGTCAGTAGGACCTAAAGCCTCTTGGACATTCCCTGAAGTCTGTTGTTTGTTCCTTTATTTTGATTTCTAGACTTAAAATTGATTCCTGTGAAAGGAGTCACCCTTGGAAACAATTATTGTTTTCATTTAGGACAAGAAAGACCATGACAACTAGAACAAAACACTTGGATGTCAAGTGATGAAAACTTGCGAGGCTGCTCCTACATGAGTTGCTTCAGAGATTGTTTTTAGTGGAATTTGTTCTGGCTATTGCTGGGAAAGTATGAGAAGCAGAAAGCAAAAGGCATGTTAGCTGTCTATTGAGGTACACATGTTTATTGATTTTCTGGGCTCCAGTTCTTGGTTTCTCCCGCTTGGGTTAAGAGGAGAAAACTACTTGACGGGAAAAGTTCCAGGCTATATGTTTGGCAAGTCCAAGAGAACTGATACTGCAGTATGGCAGGCTTTTCCTTCTTTGAGCGTCGATGTGCTTGCAAGAGTTCTTTTTGCACTTTAAAGATTTTTCTGAAGCCAGTGTACCTTTTCTGTTTGGTGGAATGAGTTTTGTGGAGGAACTTAATTTATTCTTATTTTTGATTAAGTTAGAAGAGCCAAATTGTAGATGGATATAACTGATAGGTGCCTCCTATAATTCTTGTTGTTCTCAGCTCCAATCTCATTATCCTCCTGACAGTCTACCAGATTCTTTATCAAATGCAGATATTACCAGGAATATCTGATGTTAGTTTTATCTGTTTTCCTAGTATTCAAGTGTGTGCAGATTTGCTTTATTTTATTAAGTTAAAAATCAAAGCTTTTGTGAAGTTATTTAATGAACTGCTTTTGAATTTAAAGCATTTTTAGATTTTATTACCATATCAGGAAATTCTTGCAGTATTGAGATAGAACATCTGAAAACACATGCTAAAGATTTGAAAAGGTTGGGAAAAATTTTTTCCAATAGGCTGGAATAAAGATAAATATCTGTTATGTGACTGTTTTCAATTTTATAAAGTCCTAGAGGCCATTGCTGGTAATAAGATTTTGATATCAGTATCGTTTCCACTGAGCACTCCATTATTTTACCTTCTTGTTTTCACCAAGGGACTGGCAATTGTAATTGATGGTATTTCTTTGTTCTTTTCTTCTTTATTAACATAATATATCTGTTTCCCGCCATTCCTCATGCATAATATCTTTGGTCCTTTGAAATTGGAACAAGGGTGCTGTGCTTTTTCTTTTTTTTTTCCTTTTGGGCACTGAATTATGTAAAATACAAGACGCCTCTGCTGCTCTCTTGGAAAACCTTTTTCTGCTTCTGATGGATGCTGCTTTCTGTTCACTTTGGCGCACTGGAATGCTGGGATATTTTCTGGTTTGCATTTAAGGAGGAAAATGGGTAGTTAGTCTAACTACAAACTAAATCCACTTTAAAAATGCCCCTTTGTTGCTTGATGTAAGGTGTTGCAGCAAAGGGCACCTTTGTAGTATCTCGAAGTGACATCACAAGAAAATTAGCTATTGTTAATTGTAGTGTCCTGGCCTCAACTTGTGGGTTAGAATCTAGTCAAATACTCCTTTAACACCTTTCTTTATGCTTTTTGAAAAGAGTTGTGTCTTAGTTATAATTTTTCTTCATTTTGCCTGAAACAAACTATCAAACCTGAAAAAGGGATTGCTCTGCCAAGGCAACATGTCCATATATGACTTATTTTTCTTTTTATCACAATTCAAAAGACTAGGAAATTTGTAATATAATTTTCCCCTATAGATGATATTGAAACCTGTTTGTCAAGATCTTTTTGGTATTTATCTGCCTTTATGTATTTATTTCTGTGTTATTTTGGTAGTTATACCAATGCTGTTTGATATGTTGCAGTTGACTAAAGGACTGTTGGATGTGGATAATGAATGTTGTTCTGCACAGGCTAGTGTTGCTGGGACGGGGATGCATGTGGGAGTGACTTTTTCCTCTGATCCCTCACTTAAGCAGTTGAGAAATGTTGTTCTGGATCACATATGCAAGTCTTTAAAGGGTGAAGGTGGTCTGGAGGAGTGTATTCGGGATGCACTTGTGCATCCTTTAGAAAATGGTTGCACATCTGCAGTTAAGGTATACCATCCATTTTGTGCTTTCCTAGACCATGCATAGGTGGATAAAGCACTATCCTTTCTTGAACGTTAAGTGATTTGTAGTTATGAGTCATATTCTGTCTTCAGGAGTCCATTCATTCTTGTGAGGATGTGAAGAAATGCTCCTCACCTTCAGGGCCTCTGCATGACCGGATCCAAAATGCCTGTAATGGCATTGAAGGTGCCATATTGGATTCATCTATAAATGAAGCCAACAATTGGATAGTCACAGAGAGATGCAAAAGAACTTTTTCTGATGTTATTATGTCTGAAAAGTTTGCTCTTTTGTGCAATGTGCTGCTTGAAAATTTTCAAGCGATGAAAGTAGACAAGCTTTTTGATATTAGCCTCATGAACTCAAGGATAAAGGAAGGAGCATATGAGAAATCACCGGTGCTTTTCTTTTTAGACATTCAACAGGTATATTTTGAAACTATGCTTGGGGTATAACTGTTATTGCATGCTTAATGGCTCAACCCCGAAAGTAGTTTTACTTATTTGCTGATTTAAGAGATCTGTACTCATCAGAGACAGGAGAAACTAAACATGGTTAGAAGAGAACCAGTTGCTATCGATCTTACATACGTTATTAACAAAATTGCACGCCCCATCCTTCATTGACTAACTTTGCAGCTTTTAGATGCTGTAGAGCCATGTATCGTGATCTACGTATAGGACCATTGTGCTTGCAGTGCTCTCATTCCTCTTTTCTTGAAACGTTATGCCTGTCATAATGGATGATGAGGGCTTGGTGGCTGAAGCTTCTTGTTGTTGTAATTGATTGAATCTATATCTTTAACACATCCAAGCATATTAGGAATTTGATGTGTAAAGTTGTAAATAGCTGATTAGTCAACTCTTCTGTCACGGTTTCAAAAAGTCGTGGCATTTCTCTTATCAGATTGAAATGGAGTTTATGCAAAATAAATAGTCCCCCCCCCAACCTACACTGAATGGAGCAGCTTATATAAATGTTGAAGTTGAGGATGATTACAAAGTAGTGCTTCTCATGATTTGTATCGGGATCTTGACCAACTCTTGTAGGTCTGGACCAAGCTTCAGAAGGTTGGCGCAGACATAGTTTCTCTTGCGAAGGATCTCTCAGAAAAGTCAAGGACTATGTACCACAAACAGGTACTACTATCTTTAGTGTCACTTTATTTGTTTGTCCTATGGTCTTCCAGTTTTATAGAGTTTTTGTTTGTCCTATTGTCCTCCATTTCTATGCAGGTCAATATATTGATGTAATTATTGTTGTTGCTTTCTCAGATTGGAGGTTTGATGCGTGCTGCTTCTGATGATGGTGCCTTTGAGGTGAGGGTTTTGCTTCTGTAAAAGAGTTGTTGGTTTAGCGTGTTTGGCTTTGAGGATCAAGTATTACTGGAAAAACCTATTTAACAGTTTGCTTGGGCAATTGTTGGATGTTTATTTGTAGATTGTACAAAAGGGAACCAATAAAATTAAAATAAAACTAAAATTCACATCCACTTTTCCTGCTTTGCTGTTTAAGGGAAGTAATGATATGAATGCACAGTTAAACTGCTCTCTTCCCCCTCCCGTTCCCCACCCCCTTTTGACATTTTAGGGGTCCATACCTCTGGGGTTTTAAGGTGTGAAGCATTAGAATCTGTGCATGAATTTCAGTTTTGAAGAGACGTTTAGTCTGGAATGAATATAGGGTGTGACAAGCTGCTAGAGATTCTGATTGTTGTTAATGTGTTTGGTTAAGTATCATAGGAGATAGATCTCTGGTGTTTATTTGCATGAATTTGTACGATATCATATTTTGGTGTTTTCATTGGATCAATCTCTAGCTAGCATCACATAAGTATCAGTTATTGCATAAATTGAACATTCCCTTGTTATGATTCTATTCAAATTGCATCAAAGTGTGTATAACTAGATTTGTGTGAAAAGCCTCATGGATTTTGAAGGATTTGCCACCTAGATTCTTCATGATCATATGTTCAGCTTTTTAATGTAGTCAAGAAGTGGTAATATTAAAATATATTGCTAATCATATGATTGTCTTTGCTATCTGATATGGAAGCTGTTGAAAAAAGGGTTGTGTCCGCAATGAAATGTAGGTATAGGATCATGTTATTATGTGATTAGGTACTGGAAGTGAAGGGTTTGATGGAATTTATTGTTTTAACAGTTTGTGACCCAAGAATCTGACATGCATGCTAAAGTGGAGCAAACTGATGCCTGTGGTATATACAAAGTCTGCACCTGCAAGCGATGTGGAGGCAAAGCTGATGGAAGAGACTGTCTTGTCTGTGATTCATGTGAGGAGATGTATCATGTCGCCTGCATTGAGCCGGCAATAAAAGAGAGTCCCCAGAGAAGTTGGTACTGTGCCAGTTGTACTGCTAAGGGGATTGAATTACCACATGACAACTGTGTGGTTTGTGAGAGGTTGAATACCTCCAGGTCTCTAGTTCATGATGGAGCTGATGAGCTTAGTAATGCAGAAACACTGATGGAGTTGGAGGAGAGTTCAAATGGATTAACAGATGATGATATTAATGTTTCAAAAGGGGGTAAAGTTATTACTCATTGCAATGTCTGTAGAATGGACATAAAAAATGGTGAAAAGCTTAAAATATGTGGCCATGCCTTCTGCCCCCACAAGTTTTACCACGCACGGTGCTTGACCAGTAAGCAACTGGAGTCTTATGGCCCCCGATGGTATTGTCCTTCGTGTATCTGTAGAGTTTGCCTTGCTGATCGTGATGATGACAAGATTGTCTTGTGTGATGGGTGTGATCATGCATATCACATCTACTGCATGCAACCACCACGCAGCACGGTTCCTAGGGGCAAATGGTTTTGCAGAAAGTGTGATGCCGACATTCGGTGCATACGCAAGGCTAAAAGGACATATGAGAAGCTGCAAAGTAGATTAACCAAGAGACCTGGAGAGGGGAAAACACCTCATGTAGGAAAAGGGGAAAAAGAGGACGCTTTGGAAAAATCTGGTGGTGTGGACATGCTTTTAAATGCTGCAAGAACTCTTAACTATGAGGAAGATCTGGCTGCTAGGCGGGTAAAAAGCTGACTGTTTGGACAACCTCCCTTGTACATTGTCTCGAGGGAATTTTGTGATAGAAACTGTAATTTTCACGTTATTGAGTAGTTTTGTTGCATCCTTTGGGCTGCTGATGTTTTGGATAGATTGTAGACTTAGTCAACAAGTTGATTCTCGCTGTGGAAAGGCACCAACCATATGGCTCTGCTTAATGTACATCCTAGAATTGCAGTACGTAAAAGTAGAATGTTAGTCTGCCCCTTTGAAGTGCATATTTCCGGGGCAGGCTCTCTGTTTGGTACCCTAAAAAATCTTCTTAGGCTCTGCTTGTTAGTGCATTCTCTCCTTTTCTAGGGAATCGGCCTAAGCTAGTAGTTCATGTTGTTGTAAGATGAGAGCATCTCTTGCGTTGAAGAAGAAAAAACCATTGAAATATTTCAAGTAGATATTTGATCTCCAGTTAAGTGCTTTTTATCGTTGTTCCTGTTTCATTGATGCTTTTTCATTGTATTTCACAATGTCAGCTTGATGCACTCAAAACCTTCCTCCTGCAAGAGTGATGATCGAAGGTTGTTCTGTTTTGAAAGTCAAAAAGATACTCTCCAGAGCATCTAAGCCTAGTAGCCAAATTGCCTTCTGTATAAAGGTTTATCTAAAATTCCCTTTTTCTTTTCTTTTTTTGTAATTCAATGTAATGTGATTTTTCATTTCTTGAAAAAAAAAAGAAGATAAATAATGTACTTTACCTGGAAATCATAAACACATAGGCATTTGCCTATGGGTAAGTCTTTCTTATACGGTCCGTGTATACACCATAGCAAGTTTAGATACATGTATGTCACATATACATAATTTGATATTTAAATTCAAATTTAAATGATGTGGTATATATCACACACTAGCAAGTTCAGATGCATGCCACAAATATACTAGAGAAAAACATGATATATCTTGTGTTCTTAAATTTCCATTTTGTTAGAAGGAAAATGAGAAAAATTATGGTGTAAAAAGTTATTTTTTCTCCTCAGTATATATAGTAACATCATAAATACATGTTACATGTCATACATGTTGTCATGATTATGTGGTCATAAATAACTATTTATGTTTTTATTCTCACAAAGAATGTGCCAATTGACTTAAAAGAAAATCTTAATTTCAAAATCATTATTTAGCATTTTTATATGACATCTATTACTTTTATAATATCATGAGTAAATCTTATATGTATTGATAGTGTACACATTGTTATGATTGGACTTATTACGTATATTCAATGTTCTAAACATCAACTATTTTATAACACCACATTCTGCCGCTTTTGGGGAAAAAAACTATTTTGTAACATCAAATATATGTATATAAAATAAATCTTATATGTATTGACAGTGTATACACAAGTCTTGATGCACATCGAAATTTCAATTATATATATGAGGGTGAATTTTATATGCATTGATAATATATACACTGTTACAAGACGATGCATACGCTACCACCGTCACAATTAGACTTAAAGAGGCATATCTAAAAGTTGAATTATGATGTATGGATCATTTCTGTCAAAAAGTCAAAGGAAAAAAAAAAACGGAAAAACACTTGGGCTGGGTAACATGGATGCACCCGAATCAAAACCCGACAAGGTTGAGTTTTTCATTTTTCCTTTCGTCAGCAGCAGAAACCCCAAACCGACATAAACCCATTCTGCTGCTCCCCATCCGCTCTCTCTGTCTCTAGAATCTCCGGCCTCCCAAGCTCCCGCAACTGCTTCCGGTCACTGTTTTCTGAGGTGGGCTTCTCTTTCCATTCTTGGTAGACGATTTATACTTAATATTCATGGTGCTTTCTTTGCTTTCTTTAGCATTTTAAGCTGTGTTTTCTGAACTGATTTCAATTCAGTACGTTAACTTTCATGAGAGAAAAAGAAGCATTAGGGAATTCGTATTCATTCAAAGAATGAAAAATGCAGTAAAGAACAACTCCCTGTTTTTATTTTTCCATTGAAAATCTGGATGATTGTAATTTTTGAGCTCAATTTCATTGTTTCTCTGTTTTATTGGACATTTTGCAGTTTGCATCTCCGTTGCATTTATACACTATTTTACTTACATTTTCGAGATATCAACACTTTGTACCCCTTCATAACCGGTAACGACTCCTATGTATAAAACGAATATGAATTTCAGGGCTGATTCTTTCTTCTTCTTCTTTTTTTTTTTTTTTAATGTTTCTTCCATTATTCCGTGCTTCCTTTTATTTCCTTTCTTTTCCTGGTGTCTTGTGGTTCTTGAATTGATTTTGACGTCAAATATAAGGAAATGAACCTAGATGCAGTGGATTAAAGAATTTATATTAGGATTTCAGGAATTTTGTTTCAAGTTCTCCTACCAAAGATAGTTTGCTTAAGATGGTGGTTTGGTTTTCTGATTTCGTGTCACATGTGCGGATAGCCTATTGCCTATTCTTGTGATGTTTGATTGTGAGCCGGTGAAATTTTCGTTCTTGCTTAATTTTACTGTCAATGAGAGTACATGACACGAGCTTATGGCAAAGGGATGTTTCTCTCCTTGAAGTGATGGTAATGACTGGTGCATCTTAATGAGTTCCAGAATGGAGGGGAAAAAAAAGGATCAGTGTAGGGCTAATCTTGAAAGAGTAACCTGTTCCGAAGAGTAACGTCATTTTCTGTTTGTAGAGATTTACATGCTGTTTTGAGACCTTGAATGACTTGGACTTGATATCTACAGACAAGAAGAAGTTGCATGCTGTAATTGTGGGGGAAGGGCCTATGACTATTCATTTTGAAGATAATGCTACATTTTTTGCTTCTTTGGCAAAGTGCTACTCAACAGATGATGTGGTGCAAATATCAGTTTATTTGTTGTAGGACAAAGATCTTGATAGCAAACTCTGTTTGGGACCTGTATTATATACCATGATATGCAAATACTTTGCTATGTTCATGTTATCTGTCATTCTCTTTCTTAAGGGTCATTCTCTCTCTTTTGAGGAATCAATACATGCTGCACCTCTTGTTACTAATGCTAACTGTCTTAACCTTTTTGATTGATGCTTTTTTATGCCATGCCCTAGTGGTACATATCTGAGACGGATTAAATCAGAGATAAGTATATCAAATCTATTCAAATGTTCTTGCTATCAATCTTAATTTTAAAGTCGTGATTCAGGCCTGCCTAGCGGTTAGATGAACAGATTAAATCATGAGTACTATGGAATAGGTTTGCCAGTGTTATGATTAAAGGGCTTGGTTGGTTTGCTATTGCATTTGATGTTCGCTTTACTTGGCAGAGCAAATGTAGAATACAAGGTCTCTATGCTCCAAAACCTGAGCAGAGCTTCAATTTTTAGATACAGAATTGTCCTTTATCAGTTAGTCTGTCTAAGTACTGGATGCAACCTTTATCCTTGTTCTTGTCAATGTTGCTTTTACCACTTTTGATTTTATCTTGTGATCCTTAAATGTATTTGGGGCCAATTGGTAATCCATGTTGAGAGCTTAATCTAATATTTTCGACCAGGTGGCAAAAGGCAAATTCGGGAAAGTTAGCATTTCTCCAATTCTGTTTGTTGTGTATAGCAGTAGCTGTGTACTGTATACATAATCATCACATATTCGGCATGCCTTTAATACTGTTGTTCTCATCACCATGACATGGGGCCTGGTAGCTTACTCTAGCAGTTAGGTTAAAACTAAAAGGTTTTAATGAAAATTCTTAGATAAGCAAAAGAGTGTCGACTATGAGGGAACTGCATCAACCACAACTTTTTCTCCAATATTAAACTCTGTTAACTTTCTTTCTTTTTTTTTTTTAAACTTGAATTAGTTTAAACAATTATTACTCATTGAAGTAATTTTCTTGGATCTCTAAATTTTTGCAGGTACTGATTTACATTGGGGTCTAAGGTTATCCTCTTGAAACTATGGCCAAGCATCATCCTGATTTGATTATGTGCCGAAAACAGCCAGGAATAGCCATTGGACGCCTTTGTGAAAAATGCGATGGAAAATGTGTCATCTGTGATTCTTTAGTGCGTCCTTGCACGCTGGTGCGAGTTTGTGATGAGTGCAACTATGGATCATTTCAGGGCCGCTGTGTCATCTGTGGAGGTGTGGGAATTTCAGATGCTTACTACTGTAAAGAGTGTACACAACAAGAGAAAGATCGGGATGGTTGTCCGAAAATCGTCAACCTGGGAAGCGCCAAAACAGATCTCTTCTATGAGCTGAAGAAATATGGATTCAAGAAAAGATGATAAAAGAGTACTAGGTAGTTATTGCTTCACTAATTGTGTCTACTGATTATGATGTGTACTGTCGGAACACAGAATGAGAATCATGTACACTTCATATTTGTTGATCTTGGGAGTTATATGTAATTCTGCTTCGTTGTAGACTACAAGATTGATTCAACAAATTGCCAGATGATATTATCAATTAAGTTACTCTGTTGCAAAGCTCTGTTTGGTTTTGTGTGCGCCTGTGTGTGAATACGCTGTTCATTTTTGCATAGCAAATGCAATTTTAGTATCAAAGTGATTTTACATGTCAACTTGACCATGCTTGTCTTGAATATTAGCAATACTGCCTCTACAAAATTTTCAACATTATCATCATCAATGTACTACATAACGGGTGTTACTAGAAGTGAATTATTATGGCAAAAATAGTATTAAGAAATCCGTGCAATGATAATATGTTAGGATTCTGTGTTATGCACGTCTTGCATCAAATATTCTTACATTATAGTGCCAACAGAATAATTATATCAAATGCCAAGAAAATAATTGTTTAAAATCTTTTATTACCTCACGGATACTTACGTATGTACATATGTATGTATGTATTTTTCATTTCTCCCCACATCTTTCCTATCTCCAACTGTCAAGATATTACTTATTTTTTAGATTAAGCATTAGACTAAACTTTACTCAAAAAAAAAAAAAGCCTCTAAAAGGTGACGAAAAATCTGAAAAATTTTTAAAATCACAAAAGGGTTCAAGGGGGTCAATATAATTTACCATAAAAACTTGTGCATCAAGATTATTTTGTTTAATTTTAGTAAAATAAAATTTGGGCTGGGCTCCGATCAAATGTCTTTCAATATTCAAATCAAGGTGCAGAAAATATTGTTCACATTAATGGTGGACGGCCCAACGACCATTACGGCCCTACCCCCACGCCTCCTATAAATAGCCCATTTAGCACCAGCAGTCGTCTCTGAGTCGAAGCCCTAAACCCTAGAGAGGGAGTAAGCGAGAGGAGGAGAAACCAGCACAGCCATGGGTATCGGCCGCCGCCGCATTTCTCTGTTTTTTCCTGCTTATTTCTCTCTACCTCTCTCTCTCTTTTTTAGTGCATTATTTTAGTCTAATCATCCTTCATTTTCTCAGGGGCATATACGTACGTGTCGGAGCTATGGAGGAAGAAGCAATCCGATGTGATGAGATTTCTGCTGAGGGTTCGGTGCTGGGAATATCGTCAGCTTCCTTCCATTGTTCGGGTCACGAGGCCTACCCGACCCGACAAGGCTCGCCGCCTCGGTTACAAGGCCAAGCAGGTCCATAGCTAATTTCATTCCTTTTCTACTTTTTAAATTTTGGAATTTTTTGTTTCTAACATGTTTGACTATAAATATCCAGAAAATGTGATTCATATTGTTGTGAGTATTGTTGTCTATGGTCATATTTTGGCTTTCTTCTGTTACGGCAAGAATAATTTGGTTATGGCTCTTTTGTTAATATAGTATGTTCTGCTGGCAATGTATTATGGAGTGACAATTTTTCTACTAAGCAAGCCGATTAAATGTTTCTATTAGCTGTAAACTTATCGGTTTTTCAATCCATTTAAGCTTAGTAGCGTCTACATGGAATTTGAAGACTCATTTTACCTCCTGGAGAGAACCGTGTTTTGAGAATAATGTCTATTTCATTTGCTTTTTGTGTTATCAATAAATTATTTTGTTTCTAAATGATATGATTTCTCATCTGGACTTGTTTTTTTTGGTTTATTGTTCTGATTAGTAACGTTGGATGTTGTGAAATTTTGAATAAGAATTAAAGCTACATGTACCAAGGGAAGGGTGAAATTTTGAAATGCCCTCCATCCTTGAATTGCCAAAGTGGCTGTAGCTATATGAATGAATGGAAGTTAACTGGCCGGTTGTTGTTTTTGGGATTCCTTCAACTGGAGGGATCTCGCTAGTCGACATATCTGCTTACCGAACTTCTTACATTTTCTAGAATTTTATGGTTTCTTTTTATTGTTCTTTTTGATGTGCATTAGTTGCAGCTAGCCATTAAACATGAGTTACTTGTCATTTCAGATAGAGATGTAGTGTTGATGGACATGTGGCTTTTCAATTATCATTTGCTTGATAAGATTTATTTTGTTTTTCTTTCTCCAATATCTCTACTTGGTCAAGGTTTACAGTGCTTGCTTGCAGTTCTAATGCGTGGTTCATGATTGTTTTCTTTTCAGGGTTACGTGATCTACCGTGTTCGGGTGAGACGTGGTGGAAGAAAGAGGCCAGTTCCTAAAGGTATTGTGTATGGAAAACCCACCAACCAGGGTGTTACTCAGTTGAAATTTCAGCGCAGTAAGCGCTCGGTGGCAGAGGAGCGAGCTGGTAGGAAACTGGGTGGTCTCAGGGTTCTCAACTCTTACTGGATTAATGAGGTTGGTGTTGATACAATTGTCGTTGTGCTACTGTATGGCAAAAATGATCTGTTTGCCTTAATATTTGTATTATAGATGGACCATAAACATTTTGCTTATCAATAAGAGTTTTAAGTGGTAACTATTTTCAGCTCTTACTTTGGAAATTGTGTTCTTTTGTTGATTGTTAGTGCTTTTAGTATAAGAAATGTGTGTTTGCTCCTTTGAGTGTCTTGTTTGTACATGTCATATGTAATATCACATATAACTCCATGTTCTTGAGTGCAGGACTCTACTTACAAGTACTATGAGGTAATCTTGGTTGACGCTGCCCATGCTGCAATCCGAAATGACCCTAGGATTCACTGGATATGTGAGCCAGTCCACAAGCACAGAGAGCTTCGGGGACTTACCTCTGCTGGGAAGAAGTACAGAGGTCTCCGAGGAAAGGGGCATTTACACCACAAAGCACGACCATCAAGAAGGGCTACCTGGAAGAGGAACCAGACTCTCTCCCTTCGTCGCTATCGCTGATCTTAGCTTTGTTTTAGGATGTTGCACTCAAGTGTTTCTATTTTTGGTAAACCAGTTATTTTGTCGAATCGAAATTAATTTTTCAGAGTTCTGATGATGAATTGTATGCTTTGTAGCTTGAAATACATGGTACTGTTTGATTATTACATGTTCTCTACAGATTAAACTTTTATCAGATTATGGTACTACTACTGTCCCTGGTTGAAAATCAAGGATTATGGCTTGCAAAATATGTGTGCAGTTTTGATGTTTATGAACAACAGAGATCATATTGAAACTTCCTCGTTTCTGTGGAGGTTATTTGAATTTTTGCATGCCCATATTATCAAGAATATTGTATTTAGATAGGGAACAAATTGTATGTATTAGAATTACCTAACAATGTGGGAGGCGTTGATTAAGTATAGTTCTAGATATGCTTTGCGGATGCTTTTGGCTTCAAGACCTCATTGATCACGTAATAGGGTTCTCTTGGATTTGCCTTTATGGAGGTTGGTTTAGAAACTTGTCTGCTTTGTAACTTTACCCAGTGTTTAATTGGTTTCTGTCATTTGATAATTTGAAAGTTTTATCCCTTTGCTAGGGTTGCCATTTTATCTAGATTACCCTCATTAAAACGTAGTAAGCAGTTTCTCCATCTAGAGTGATATTTCTATTTCTTCATAAGGTACCCAGCATAGTATCTTGGTTAACATGAGTTGATTTGCTGCACTTAATGATGCATAGAAAATTGAGGTTTCAAAAGTTGGATGTTCTGGATTCAAGTTTCATTTTATGTGAATTTATTCTAATTAGATATTAGTATCTATCCCATTAGTTGTGACTTATTAGTTGTGGTGTTATACTGAGTTATAATTCATATTTATTCCTGGATTCAAGTCTCACTAGATGGCTAATTGTGAGTTTGTTCTAACCAGATGGAAGTATTCATGTCACTATTTGGAAGTTATTAGTTGTAATGTTCTTGAGTTATAATTCATATATGTTGATCCCACGATTGTGGGTTAATTATAATCATATCCCAAGTGGGGAAGAGAGAGAGAGAGAGATAAGCGAACTGAAGATTCAATCGAGAATTATGCAATAGATCGAGTTCCAAATACAGAGGTTTTCACCTTGACATTACAAGCGATGAACTGACTAATACGCTAATGCTCTCAATCTTGTTACTATTGTTCATATTTCTTCTTTTTTTTTTTTTTGACAATGAAAAAAAGGAAAAAAAAAAGTTGCTTTCAACTTTTATAAAAAAAGGTCAGAAAATACATTCTATAAAATGTCTCACATTCTCTTGTCTTCTGGAAGACGGATCTGAAAGTCTTGTACAGTTTTGAACACTTATAGGATAAGAAAAGTAAGAAAGAAGCAAAAAGGGCAAAAAAAAAAAAAAATCCGATTCTGATGTTTCATTACAACGTGAATTCAAGATTCAGTCATTATATTTCTTTCTTACATTAAATAAAAAAGGATATCAATATAGTAAACTTAAATGATGTTTTCGGGTGTTTGCGTTTGCTATTCACTTTGAACTTTAGCTATCTTAAGCTACAACAAGACTAATTATGGGAGAAATCCGTCAAAGTATTTTTGAAGTGACTTTCGGCTTTCAAGAACGGTTCCTTGTTTTTCTTTTTTCTTTTTTACAAGGAACACTATCCTACTTTAGATTTCTACATTTCTATTTTCTAGCTTTGGATGTTTCAACGTATTCCAAGCAGAATACTGCCGTTTCTTGCATTAAGCTAGGTGGTGATCAATTTAATTATAATCGGATTTTTTGTGCTTTAATTAAGTTAGATGACGATCTCTTAGTGGTGTTTGTTCTGTTAGAGAAAAAGTGAAGTGCAATGAAAGAAATCAAGTTATTTACATTTTTTTTTCTATGGTAGGAAAAAATTTGGATGGATTTGGCTTTGATTATCACTACAGGTCGGACATGTGTATGCATTTATTGAAGTCAATGTACTATTTTTAATCTAGGATAACTTGAGGTAAGCGCAGATGCAGCCGTAATTAAAGCAGTTGTTAGCATTAGGATTTAAGCCACTAACACGAATTGTACAATGCAAAATTAATGTTAAGGCTCTGACAATTGCGTAGTTAGTCCCAACTTATAAACTCCAACGTTATGGCAAAATACTCCACTCTGAGGTTTTGTCTCGTTTCTTGAGATCAAATGAAAATAACCATTTGGGCATTATTATGCTGTATAATCATTTGGGCAGTCCAAGATTAAAAGTAAATCATTATAACTGAGACTTTTTGTCTGAAAGAAATTATAACTGAGTCTTTAATTGGCTTTACTTGTACATAATAATTAGTGGGGTTAAGATATATGGACCTATAAATCTTGACAGCCTATCCTTTTCAATACCAAAAATGGAAGTATATAAGAGATATGCACCTATAAATCTTGACAGTTCTGTATTTTTAAGCGCCCTAGAATAAAAAAATTGAAAGCAAAATCCGGTCATGATCTTGATCTGACTTGAAGAATTTTATACATATATAGAATAATGCCCATCAAATGTAATGGTAAGTACCAATTGTAGGGCGAAACTGAAGAGTTTGAATAAAACCAAGGAATGCCACTTCTGATTGCCCGGGGAAGGAATGTAATGTAATAAAAAATCAACTTTGGTCTTGAATTAGATAATGAGGCACAGGATGCATGGGTCATATAAAATTGAGTACAAAACAATTAAAATCCATTCTACAGTTTGTTACTGTCACTGTACAGGTTAACGAGCGCTGAACCCCACTAAGCCAAAAAAAATTAAATGATCTTACGATAATAAATTTCTTCAAATATTACTTTCATGCGAAGAAAGTTTAGAAAGTTGAAGCAAATCAGAAACAGTACACCATCAATATGAAAATAAGTAACGTGTATATACATATATGTGTGTGTGTGTGTTCAGAAAAAGTACACCACATAAACATAAGTAACACGAAAATGCTGAACATATTCTGAGCAAAAAAAAAAAAAAAAAAAAAAAAAAAACAAAAGCTGTTTTCTGCATTCTGTTAGGTGATAACACAAAATCTATCATAATCGAAATGCACACTGTCTTGGTAATCTCTTAGCAGTATTTGGTTGCAAGAAAGAGTTTTTTTTTAAAGGAGAAAGAAAGTCATTCAAAGCTAAAGAAATTTATTCATTGTTTCCTTGAACTGATTTTGTCTTGCAGGAAATTTAGAAAAATTTGATCTTTCACTTTTCCTCATTTGTATCCTGTTACATTTGGTGTAGTGTAGAGGTAATACATGTATGTTAATTATATATAATGCAATATTCATCCTGTGAATTTTGCATGCTGACAAAGTTATAGAAGTAAATGATTGAGAAAGAGATCAGCTCAGGAAATAAGTAGAATTGAAAGCTGGATACAGGAACTTATAAGTTGTGTTTCGTATAATTTCGTACAAGTTGACCTCTAATATAAATTAGTAGGATTTCAGTGTAAATTAGGGAAGTTTAATGTAACTCAGGTACAGTTCGATATATGTTGATTTGTCATCTTTCGATGTAAATTAGGTACAGTTTGGTATGAGTTGATTATTGTCATTTAGTGTAAGTTGAGAATAATTTAATATAAATTAAGGATAAATTGTTAATTTCGCACAAGAATGTCACTTGTGAGGTCCCGTTCTCGGACTGAAACAGGTTAAAGATTCATAACAGAAACAAATGAAACACATCAACTTCTGACAACTGACTCTTTAAATAGCTCGTACATTAGGAGCAAGGTTTTTAAAATCGGGATTCTATCTTGGATCGTTTTTTACTTTGCAGGATCGGATCGTAGTGGGATCGATCGATCCTACAAAAACCATCAAAAATAATCTTACTAGTAATTTTGATGTTTGCAATTCACATATACAACAATAAATAATGCAACTCATGTACAATCAATATAATAATATTATTAATTGAGGTTACAATCGTATTATCTAAAATATTTGGGATAACCTAAAAATTAAATAAAAATTTTGGAACTACATGTGACATATTGCAAATGAATCTGATTAAATTAAAATTATTGTTCTTTCTCAATTTTGAGTCCAAATGCAATTACTGGATAAGGTAGCTGGAAAAATTGACTTTATATGTGTGTGTGTGTGTGTGTCATTTAAGTATTTATTAATGAGACAATTAAATACCAATTTTTAAAGATTCACCAATTTTTATCGGTAAGGAATTATGTAGTTTTAAAATTTTTTGAATCTAGTTTCTAATGCAACAAACAGCACAATTTTCTATACAAAATTATGATCAAATTATTAAAATTTTTATCATAATATCTTCAAATGGTAGGATCGTATCAAAATCGAATCGAAATCGAAAGCTATAATCCGGATCGTGATCCTGCCAACTAAGAGTAGGAGCAATGCTTTCTTCTTTTTTTTTTTTTTTCCGGGAAGGATATATTCTTATCCACAATGTTCTCTCTCTCTCTCTTGCTCTCCCCCCCCCTCCCTCTCTCTCTAAAGAAATTCAACTTTTTTCTGGCTTAGTTAATCAAGCATGAGGAATTGAGGATGCATGGTGATATAAACAATTGGATACGGATATGATTAAAAATCCATTCCGGATAGTATGATATTGAAAAGCGCTTAATGAGGATCGGTAGCTCCATGTATATTTGCAACGCTGGCTAGCTCGCAAAGATGCATCGATCTCCCAAGACGCATCGGGGAAAGGAAGTCGTTACATATACTAAACAATGGCATTTCTAAAGTTTTTTTTTTTTCTTAACGGTTGCCCATTAGATACTTGTTAACACATTTTAAATTCACTTAAATTATCATGTGTGTGTCTAATAATTATTATCTTCTCTTATATTTATATACTTTCCTTATTTAATCTTACCTATCCTTCCCTGTATTTATTTACATTCCATAATTAGTCTTATGTTTTCAAAAAATATGATACCTGAATATATATATCTTAACGAGTATCTAATGGGCACCAGCTATGTTAGCACATAAAAAACATGCAGTGAAAAAAAACTAAAATCTTAAGATCTTAAGAATGAGAAAGGCACGCGAGGATAAAAAAATTTATTCCAAAAAACTGATTTTCCTCAACTACAAGTGTAGGATTTCAGGTCCATAAATAGAGAAACAAAACTACAATCCTACTCTAATTATGATACTAAAACATGACTCGATCCTATTTCCTAAACAGAGTTTGATACCCAATTCTAACCTATTTACCAAATAATAAATCAACTTCTAAAATAAATAAACTTCTAAATATGCTTGGTTTAAAATATGCCAACAATGTCTCCCTTAAATCAAGTTTTTGATCTCGTCATCTCCAATGCCATCACGAGTTTGAATCGCTTCTTCAATTTCTTCATCACTCATTCATGTGGACAAAACTTATATTTTGGATGCAATTTCTTCTTGATTAAAGTAGTCATCCATACAAACCCATTCATCATTAAAGCCACCATATTTTCTTGAATAATGATAATCCACACAAACTTCAATTGAAAAAACATGCCTTTCATAATCTTTTTTATGGCAATAATTTTCACCATTGATAAGTTCTCTCTCCATAGCAATTCAAAATAATTTATGTACCTTCACAAATAATTTTTCTTCCCTATTTGAATTCTTGGCCTCCCTGGCTTCAGACTTGATCAAATTCTGATGTAGAATCAACAACAACAATTTGATAGGATCTTTTTCTGATCATTGCATACCACCAACAATTTTAACAGAGTTCCTCTCTTTAGACCTCTATCCAATTAGGGTCACTTTTTCCCTAATTTTAATCAACAAGCAAGTACTCTAGACCAACTCTTGTGGTCTAATTCTTCAATATGAGTACTCTACCACAACCTTTGTATTCTTCTATGGCACATGTTTATTTATCACAAATTTTGAACTCCATAGATACCGTGCATACCCTAGGATCAAACACTTGAACTTAGGGTTCTGATACCACTTATTAGCACGAAAAAACACGCAGCGGGAAAAAACTACAATTTATTCCAAAAAATTGATTTTCCTCAACTACAAGTGTAGGAGTTTAGGTCCTTAAATAGAGAAACAAAACTACAATTCTATTCCAATTATGATACTAAAACATGACTTGATCCTATTTCCTAAACAGATTTTGATACCCAATTCTAACCTATTTACTGAATAATAAATCAACTTCTAAAATAAATAAATTTCTAAATATGTTTGGTTTAAAATATGCCAACACATTAGGCAGACTCTTTCTAAAATCCTCTTCTCTTTCCGTTTCTTAAATCTCGCCCTTCCTTTATTATAGAAAAAATTAAAACAAAAAACAATGCCATTTACAATTGTGTCGATAGCAGGATGCACGAATAATGTTTTGAATTTTTTTTTTTTGGGAACAACTGAAATTAACTTGAAAAAAGTGCCCAAAAGCAATGAAGATAATGAATAAGTATATGTGCATTTAAATGGTAAATAGAATGGATTAACCAGTTCCTACCAGTTAGAGAAAAGACAAAAATTAATTTTCCAAGCAAATATACTACTGCATAGACTTGTACTTCGTTAATAAATGATAACAGGAGAAGACATGATCAAAACAACAAGAGGAGTAGAAGACCTCGTATCTATAGTATTGAAACCAGCACACAAAACCGAAGCACATCAATGGAAAGCACCTATGCCTTTCGGTTTCCACAGGGGCGCTATTATAGGTGCAGGTTGGATTATTTTATAATTTATGATCCATACTTTGATTTTTTGTCCTTATAAATGCCCTGAAATTTGGCCATAGTTAATTTTCAAACCATTTCTTGCAGGAACAAGTCACTCCTTTAGGATAAACATACCGTGAACTGTAGATACAACACGAGGATATACCTTATCATATGCATTAAACAAAGTCAACTATTAAGATTATTATTATTATTCTTTTTTTTTCGGGTTTTGAACTGAATGATTGTTCAAGGTGTTCTGGTTTGCTATTTGTTTATATTTCTAGCTATCTTAAGCTAAAAATTAACATGATGAGAGGCATCAATTGAATATTTTTGTGAAATGACTTTAGGCTTTCCGAACTTTAAGAGTTATATTATAGCCTAACATTTTGAAGATACCTTTGATAATTTATAAGTTGAAGCAAACCGAAAAAAGTGATGCTATTGCTCATATAAACTATGACTAAAATATCAAGTGGCTCAGCATTTTGCGAGACCTCATTAAAGTACATGTTAACAGAAAATAGCCTTTTAATTAACTAAAATCTTCAACTAAGAGCTGTCACATGTAAAAATAAAAAACAAAAGGTACTGATTTATTAGACTTTTGGATCGGACTTATCCATTAAATGAGTTAGAGTTAAGCTGTATTAATTAGTTGATACACGATAGATAATTAAGAATGGTATATATGGGCAAACCTATTAATTAGTTAATACACATGACAATTACTTAAGGATGATAGATGGGATAGACGATTTGAAGCCCTAATTTTGATGACATGTAGTTGCATGTTTCGTTGCTGGTGAATTTGGCTGATGGCACTGACATTCTACAACGTTCGGGCCAGCCGTTACCCCCTAGATTAAGAAAATCTATTGTTTCGTCATTGTAAAAGTTATTACATTCAAATAAATCCTTAACAATATTAGTTCTTTGCCCCTCAAAATATTTCTCAAAATCTAACTTGGCGTCAATATTAAAGTGCTGTCAATATCCATTAACCAAGTGATCGGGCAAACTGCCGAGGCACTAATGTGAAATGAATTTAGACAGGGAATGGTGCCGCATTCAACTGTACACCTAACTTTAATATTGTTGAGATATACAAAAAAATTAGCTATGATAAGAAAAAAAAAAAAATGGGTTAGACATGAGAATTATTTATGCCAAACCTCTAATTGTACCAAACTTGTAGAGCAAATGGTGCAAGTGGTTACTAAACTACTGAAATTTTCATAATTTTGTCACTTAACTGAAATGGTCACCTCAGTTAATACATGTACAATTTTGGATCAAAATTGTACATTTTTATTAATTGAATGAAATCAAGTATACATTTTTATTAGTTCCCTCAATATATACTGAAAAGAAATATGTACATATATACATGTACATACAGATGTATGTATGTATAATGCGTGTGTGTAGCCACTCTAAGATGAAAGACAGAAAGGCGTTGGTCCTATGCCACGCAGAAGTTCAAGTGCAATTCAACCGGCCAACCAGCCAGCTTAACCCTCAACCTCAAGTGGCTTCCCAAGTACAAATTCTTCTTCTTCTTTTTCTGTTTTTTTTTCCCTTTTTTTTCGTATAAACAGTTTATTCGAGTCATTCAATCAGCAAAAACTGACAACCATTTGGGCAAAAAATAAAAATAAAAATTTAAACACTTCAACTGCAACTAAATTCTTCATAAATTCGGATAAAATTATCCACATTCCTGCACAAAAAGAAGAAAACCCAACATGAACTAGGATTTTGATTGACTTTGAAGGGCAAAAACCAAATGTATAACGATAACTAATTCTATTCCTTGTCAATGTATGAGATGTTCATTACTAAAAACAACAAATACTTAGAGCACTTGACGACCAAAATAGGATTTGGGTAAACCAAAAGTATAACGATAACTAATTCGGTTCCTTGTCAATGTACAAGATGTTCATTACTAAAAACAACGAATACTTAGAGCTCTTGCTGACCAAAATAGGATTTGGGTCCTCTGTGAGTGCAGGTGCAATTGCCGAGGATGATTGACAGATTGGATGGTCGAGATCCATTCATCCGATCTTGAATTAATCTAGACCGTTGATTTAAAACTCAAATGTCCGGCTCAAAAAGAAATTCAAATATTGACTACTTCTATTTATTTTCAAAACTTCACCTGCACCACATGACGTCCAATCTTTCATTTATTTGCCTTTACTTATTCTCTATCTCCTGAAAAAGATTCTACCAATCACAATGACAAGTAAAATTATTTAACTATATAATATACATATATGCATATATATATATATATATATTATATACAAGGGTCTAGGTAGAGTTTAGTTTGAGTATGGATTATAGAAAACCAGAACCTACTTAAACCCATGACTCTCTTACATGATTTGGGTCTGGATAGGGTTTAGGTTTCAAAAATTAAATCTAACCTATCCAAGTACATTGGGTTTGGGTTGGATTTGGATAACACCCAACCCTTTAACATGCCTAGATACCATGTAAAAAATAGATAGAAAATAAATAAAGGTTCATTCGAGAATGCATGATCAACTAACATATCATAAAACATTCATAAAAGTATCTCACATTCTTAAATTAAAATTTCACATATTGAAAGATTTAATTCATAGAGGGATGCATAAGTGACTAAATTCCAGAATATATTTGCGGTTACAAGATCAAATTAAAATTTTTTCGCTTTGGAAGACCAACTTGAGATTTTGTACTACTTTGATGACCAAATTCAAATTCTTTCCATTTGAGGGACCAAATGGCATGTTTTGCTACTCTTGAAAGCCAAATTCGTACTTTTCTCAGTTTGAGAGACCAAAGTGAGATTTTCGAAAACTTTGAAGGCTAAAGTAACCCGGAGCTTTCTGGTCACGGTAGCATTAACTCCCAATATTTCATTGAAACGGGAACTTGTATGGTTTCTCCTCCCGAAAACAGAGCTGGAAGAAGGAGGGGAAAAAGGAAAAAGGATAAAGGGGAAGAAGAAAGACCATGAAGATGACCTGGAAGAAGCAGAGCAAGAACACGAATAAGAAGCGACCTTTATCCCAATTACATAATCTTCCATTTGAACAACAAGAAGAAAGTACCAATACTAATAATTTGCAGACGGAGGAAATTGGTGGGAACGATGTCGTTGAGAAGAATACTTTAGTTTCTGATGAGAATATTGATGGGAAGAAGCTGGCTCAAGTCTATGAGGAACAAGGGAACAAACTTGCTGGGGTACTTTACTTCTATTCAATTTAACTTTTCTGGGTTTTTGTTTTCTTGAAGCTTTAATTTGGCTTGAATTTTTTTCCCTTGAAGTTGTTTTTTGATGTTTTTTTTTTTTGGTTTTCTGGGATTGAGCTTATTGTTGAAGTAGGCTTGTTCGAGCTTTGGAAGGTTGGTAAAGTTGAAGTCTTTGACTTGTGTCAGAGTGTGTGTTTGTATTTTGAGCTTGACTACTTGGTTGTCATATCTTGTACAGGTTAAACAGGTGAAATTAGCAGTACTAGCATGATCAAGTAGGGATTTTCTGTTAATTAATCAGTACGCTATTGCTTTCTGTTTAGTTCTAGTGTTGCTGAATTGCATAACAAAATTCAAGAGGAAACTTTTTCAGACCTTTTTAAGTTCTTTGAGCCTAAATGGGATTTGTAGCACTGATTGGCTTAGCTGGTAAATAGATCATTGAGATGATATTCAGGCTAAATCACCTTTGCCTTAGAATGGCTGATAAGAACACATTTCTTAGCTTAGTTTATGTTCTGAGGAAGTGGAGGTCTTACTGACTTGTGATATAATTTCTTCTTGTAACGAGAAAGGTATATCCGTTAGGAATAGAAATGCTTATCAAAATGTGGCTTAGATCCTGAATTTGTTTTTCTAGGTGTGCATAAAATCCTCCAAAATCAGGTCATGTTTGCCGCAAAATCTTGCTCTTAGCTTCTTTTAAGATGTTTAAGTACAGAGGTCATTGATTTCATCTATGTACATGTCATCATCATAGAAGTCTTCCATTTATTGTCCTAGGATATATAAACAAATTTGTAGTTGCTACATGTTTCACTGATGAATTAACTGATCAAGGTGTATGTAAGGTGCATTCTTCCTACCAGTGCATTTCTTTGAAGGAGTCTACCAATCAGGGTATGAAGAAGTGTGGCCTGTGTAGGGAAAACAGCAAATGAAGCTTTTAGAATTTTAATATTGAAGTAGGATAAACTTTGTTAATGTAAATACATCTGCTTCAGAGCTTTGTTTGTAAATGTGCAGCTTAGGTCATCCAATTAAATGATTAAGCTGCAAGACTACTAAGTAACTACTACCTCAGCCTTCTTAAGCTGTGATAAAACCTGTAAGTTTAACAGGTCTTTTTGGAACTTATATGCCTGTAAGGTTTAATTCAAAGCCATTTCTATTGTAATGCCACTCTGGGACCCTTAGTTACAATTATTTTTTGAAGAAAAGAAGCAAAATGCTTATGGGTGAACGTTCCCAACTGTACCCATAACCTTGTTTCAGAATTGTTCTTTATCCATAACATTGTTTCAGAATTGTTCTTTATCTAGTGGAGTCTACTTCCTTACCCAAGTGTAAAAGGCTTCCTCGCTTTGGAGAATCTAAAGGGTACAATTACAGCAAGCGGTGCAAGAAGGAAGAGGGGCAGGATTTTTTTATTTTTAGTTTTGGATAATGGAGGTTACCCCTTTATTTAATTATTTAATTTCTATAGTTATTTGGTATAAACTATCTGCAGATTTTAAATTTTTGGATTTCACCTTACAGCAGATAAGGAGAGCTTGTCATGTTATCCTTTTCAGTAACTTTCCTCTTTTGAAATCTGAGTTCTGCTTTAATTAAGATGGTCTTGGTGCAGAATGGATATTTGGACTAATATATATTTTGGTATATGCATGCATGCACTGAGAAAACGAGCATAAATTTTTTGTTTTATGTTTCTGTGTATTGTATATCTATAATTTTTAGGATTTTATACTAACTATAGCAGTAGGATGAGGCAGTGCAGGCGACTCTGAGCTTGAGCATGTAGGGCTCTCTATTTTCATCACATACCACAGTTTTAAAGTCATTCATCCAGAAGAGAGCTAGCCGTTGTGAGTCAAGCCTAATTCAAATCTGTATTACAGTTTCTTCCTGTTAAGTGTTCTCTCACTTAAATTAGGATTATTTAACAAGAGAAAACATCCTATTTAAGCTTCTATGGTTTTACCAGCTGAGTACCTAACATGTTTGGGACACTTAATATGGTTTCTAGGTATTACTTTGTATTGTTATTCTGTGCTAAGATGATGAAAACATTGGTAGCATAGTTGTAAAAGACTTTCCTGCTGCAAGCACAGATCATCAGTTTGTATCTCCTATTCTAATATGTGTAATAAAATTCTACATGTAAAAAACCTCCTAATTTTCTAAGTTAATTGATTGGCCACTCACCTCCTGTTTCAAATTGAAGGATGGGAAGTTCAGTGAGGCACTAGGCAAATGGGAGGCTGCTCTTACTTTGATGCCAGAACGAGCAGTTTTGCATGAGCAAAAGGCTCAAGTTTTACTTGAACTGGGAGAAGCATGGAGTGCTCTAAAAGCTGCCACTCGTCTGTTCCATATCTCTTCTATGTTTCTTTTTCATTTGCCATTGTGTTCTATATCTAATTACTTTTCACATATACCTTGCAGGAGCCACAGAATTAGAACCAACATGGGCTGAGGTTTGTTAATCCCAGTTCTGTATAAACCTCTACCATATTCTGTTGTTATGATGGTCTGCTAACATGGAAATGTATTGGGTATTCAATTAAGTGTATTTGTCATGTTATTTAAATTTTTCTGAGTTGAAGATGCAAATAATTTCTTAACAACTCATATGCCTAACAATTCAAGTTATTCAGTCTGATGATACTTCCTGTTAGAGATAGACCATGTTAGTACTTCCAGACCTATCTATGTATACATTTTTGCATGTAGTGAGTAGCAAAAGCAAAAGCATTAGCCTATGCTGGACCAATTTGAGATGTACATCACTATACAATTCTTGCTTAATGGAGTTCTTTTTCTTTTTAGGCGTGGATTACCCTTGGTAGAGCGCAATTGAACTTCGGGGAGCCTGATAGTGCTATTGAAAGCTTTGATCGGGCGTTAGCTATCAAGGTAAATATACTCAGGCTCGATTATTCTCTCATGGCAACATGGTTAATTTACAACCTAACTGCATTGATGTAATGCAATTTTTCTTGAGATAGAAAAAATTTTGTCCAGCCTTAGACCATACAGTATTAACATGATGATAGCGTGGACCTTTTTATTTATTTTTTAATTTATTATGTTTTTGTTCTTGGTTCAGTACGCTGAAAATGTGATGTTACACTAATTTATAAGGTTCTGCAATTGTCTACGAATTGCTTTCTCAACTGTCCGAAATGTTTAGATTATGCAACTACCAGAAAAACCGTCTCTAGAGTTGAAAGTATGTTGTGTGACAGATGGTCTAGGATTTTGTGGCACTGTACAAGGAAATCAACCTTTGCATGGGACTATCTTCTGGGAACTATTGATGAGAATTAAGAGGTATCATTGCCATAATGGGACAATAGATAAAAAAAGGCTAATTCTAGTCTGCTTTTCATGAAGTAATAAAACAGCATGATGTGCACGTAAGCTTAATTCATTTACTTCAAAAGTCCAAAATCATGATGAAATTTTAACTAAAACATGAGATTTTCAAGTTTCTTGGAGCATTCTGTATTCATTAGTTTATCCTGTACTAGCAGGGAAATATGATTTTTTGGACGAAAAGGTGTATATTTCCACTTACATATAGACATGGACTTGCACAACCATAAAGTGCAACTTATCTGTGTCAATAAATCATATTTTTACTGTATCAATCACATCATTAATGCATCTACAGTACATTGTTTATTACCTTTTAAGGATAACCCTATCAGTTTTTCCATTTAGTGTGTCCTTGCTCATGTTCTTTTGTTTAGGTATAAATAAGGTGCGTGTTATTGTTTCATGTGGGTGGTTTGAGGCCACTGAAACAATTAGTTGTTGAGAAGAACTCTTTTCCAAAAATTTGTAACAAGCAAAGTTTATTTTGAAGAAGCATATCGGGTGCACCTTTTAATACATTTTTTTAAGCCCATTTTGTTTTTTCAATGCATTAAAAAAAAAAAAAAAAAACTGTGGAGCACAAAAAAGAATGCCATTGATTAATTTGAAATTGAGAAGGAAGAAGGCTAGAATCAGAATATTCTACCATATAAGATTACACCCTAGTGTGCTGAATGTTATCAGACCCTGGGCAAGCATCTTGGCAGCCACCAGCTTGAGCTAGTTCAATTGCATTTGGTTGGGTGATCGCATAATTTGCATAATTCTGTATCAGATTGTGTTGGCTTTCATGTTTTGTACTCAAATGGTATCTAACTTAAGGTGTCATTGCAGCCAGATTCTGTGGACGCACATGATGACAGGAAGACTGCATTGCATCTTATAAAGAAACGAAAGCAGCTTTATTCTACAGGCTTGAGTGTCAATGCAAATCGTTTTGCTGTTGGGGATACTGACCAATAATGAAGCTAATGGAGAAATACGAAAGCATTGCTGTCTTGTTCAAGGAATTTTGGTAGTTTTATTGGTTAAAGTACGAAAGTACCCTATGGTGCTGACTTCTGTGGCTATTAGTGTCAAGCTTATAATGTTGCTAGAGTTCCTGTCCACCAGTTGTGCATGAGAGAGTGAGAGAGACAGAGAGATCGGGGGTGGGTATGCTAGGAAATGCACGGATATTTAGCTCATAGCTGTTGTAAAGTTAGATCCGACTGTAAACTCTAAACGGGTAAAGAATTGAAGATCTCATATGTTATATATTCTGATAAGAATTGAAGGTCCATATATATATATATATATATATATATATATATATATATTTGGGGTTCCACAATCATCCTACGATCCAGTTTGATACTTTAAGCCTGGTGCACTAAATGATTTTCGAGTTAATAATAGATCGTCATTCAGTCTAGGTATGATGCCATTGAGGAAATTTTCCAATCCCAATCTACTGTTCCATCATCAGCAACACTCTGCGAAGTAATGCTGACATCTGGTCCACATTAACCCGAGGACCCAATCTTCTGTTCCATCATCAGCAACATTGTGCGCCAACGTCTGATCCACATGAACCCAGGAAGTTCTTTTTGGGACACTCCATGATAATTCAAAGTGCACAACAGGTAACTTCTATGACTTCCACGGTAAGGGCCAAGAACTAGCACCAATGCTGACAGCAGATCTCCTTCAAAGTGGCTACAACAGAGTTTTAGACGTAAATACTCTTTTCCCCAACAGAGATATACGTGCATGTACACCTGAGAGAATGTTCAGCCAGTTAAGCACTTTAATATGTCCATCTAAACAACAAAAGATGTGAACACTTTACCTTTTCCATGAGCAAATAAAGCCAACTATTCGACTTCCAGAGACAGATCTTCCTTGCGTCCAAGCAAATCTAGTCAGTTTTCTTTAGAAGCAGCAGGATTCCGACCAAACTGGATGATTATTGGCTTGCCTTTAAGAACATACCCATTGACTAAATTCTGCATTCAATAGTTCAGAAACACAAAATCTCGTGACTTCAAATATAGATAAAGCTGGAACAAGATTATGGATTCTTTTATGAAATCCTGTAACACATAGCATGGATTGAATCATGGAATATTTTTTGGACATTTGCCTCTAAAACAAGCTTAAATGAGACAAAATTGGACTCTGTACACAATTTTATCTCGAGGACTGTCATAAAGGTCAATGAAGAAATCTGTCCTTGAGAATCTGCAGGTAGACAGAATGAGGGAAGATAAATTTCCTTTCCCATTTCCATAAGGCCACTATGCCCATGATCTCTTGTGGACTAATAGAAATAAGCTGACTCTCGTTTTACTCTGAGCCACTGACTATATAGGAGCATCAAAGAAAAAAAAAAAAACATTGTCATCTTCTTCTTTCAGGGCCATCGTCCATGAGAAGACACAGATATGTTTTCATCATTCTTACCTCAACAGGAAAATTTATGGGCAGCAGCTATTCAACCCAGTTAGATAATGATTGGCTAGCAGAGCACGAAAACTTTAGATTACTTTAAAGCTCAATTTATAGTTTTGCAGGGAAGAACTTTAAAGTGCAAGTGCCACTTTTATTGATTGAGGACTAGCCACTAGAGCAACCAATGCAATACTACAGGGTGCATGCACAATTATACTGCATTAACTCAAAATAGTTAGATAACATGGCAGCAAACAAAACTTCACTGTTGAAAAACTTACCAGAGCACCATGGGCAAGTTCAATTGATGGGAAGGTAACAAAAGCCTGACCTCTCATTCTTCCTTCCTAAGAGGTACAATAATTGCAACATTTCATTATCAAAAAATATAAAGCAAAATACTAGCTCTGAAAACATGTAGCAAGAGTGGATTTCAAAGACATTATTTGGAAACTACAAACTAGAAGACCTAAAAATCCCTTCAGAAGCAAGAAAAAGTTGGTCAATCATTCTCAATCTATGGGATGCACTTGTTTGTCAGGAATGATAATAAAGAATTTGCACCAGATACCTAGGATATGGAAGAGGGAGTGCTAGGAACTGAAAATTCTTTCTCCGAGGAAGGTACTTTTTTTTTTTTTTTAAATTATAGTTTATAGTTGCAAATAACAATAGCTCATTGAACCTGCAACGCATTCTGTAAAAAAAGTTTGACTTTTGAGTAAATTCATGGAGGTGAGGTTATTACCATTTATAAAGCATGCCTTTACATCCAAGATATACCCATGTATTCTTGAAGAACCTCTAGAAAAAACTTCTTTTCTTGAAATTCAAGGAAGCAAGGGCATTGGTGCACCATCAACTATGAAGGAAAAATTTGAAAATAGAATTGCAAGAAGCATCAGTGCACCAGTAATTCTTAGATTCGCATGCCTGACGACAATTCAAACAGTCATGTCAAAAGAAGTACATTATCACCTATATCACTAACATAAAACAAATATCAGAGACTATGTCAACCATGGTTGTAATTCTACACGGTCTTGAAGTCTCATTTCTGATGTAAATGATTAGTGAAAACTTTGAGGAAAATCCCTTTTCAACAAGAAGCAGGCACTCACACAAATTAGTATGCAAATAGGAGGAACTTAACCTAAGGAAGACATAGTTTGATAAAAGACGACAATATTCAATTATTCATAATCCTTCCAAGTCTCAGCCTTAAGAAAGATCCAGCAAGCAGGTAATAGAAAAGGTCCAGAATACTGAATTGAGTATGAATCTTCTGTGGCATCAAGGCAAATTAGTGAACACTTCTATTAGTCCCCTCTTCCATCCTTCAACAAAGGAAGACAAAGAAGGGAGAATCCCCACACCTACGGGATTGATTTTAGTAACACTCCATACCTTCATTACACTTCCACTAATCATTTTCCTTTACATAATATTATGCAAAAAGATCAATTCTAGTTGCTCAGAACAGGAAGAAGGAGGTCTAAGAAGTTTAGAGTTGTTAGCTTTCTCACCTGCATCAACTTCACATGAAGACTGGATTTGGCTACATCAATGCTTCCAAAGAACGACCCTAAAATCATACCATGAGAAAGAAGTTAAGTTAATCAGAAATGACACAAGAGCCACTGGAAGCTGAGACATCTTCTTTCATACAATTAGTGTTTTAGCCTTCATGAAAGAATAAATTATCATCAGAAAATTAGCATAATCAAGAGTCTTGCACTCACCAAATATAAAGTAGAAGTCATCAGCTACCACATCTTTCGCTAGATTCTTAATGTACAAAATGGGAGAAGGATTCCCAGCACTATAATTCTGCAAAATGAATTTTCATTTCTGTGAGGGAAGAGCTATATTTGTGGCAAACATATTTAATAGAAAAGGATGTTTCTACTAACTACCTGCATGCACACTTCTTCAGTGGGCTAAACATGTCCAGAAAATTCGAAATACATACTATTTAGATATCAAGGGGGCAATTAACTTACACAAAGCTCAAGGTCTATGCATCATCCTAATCTATTAGACTATGTTAGAAACATGCATCACATGACAACTTTTCTAATTCATGGAACTGTAGCTGAACAACTTCTGGATGCTGGGAACTTGGTTGAGATCTGATAATCTACTAAACTGGCATCCTTTTCAGCTTCTTTCTGATGGTAATAATTACATGGTAAAAAATAATTAAATCAAAACCATATAAGACAATGAATGAAATACCTTAAACATAGGCAAAGATAAAATCTCCTCAGGTGGGAGTTTTCCACTCTTTAGTTCTTCTGCCGTCGCATAAGGTTCATGATGTAAGGCCTCTTTGTCTGGCTTCAGTGATTCCTGTGAGCTGCATCACCCATCCGTTCATTCTGAATCTGTTTCGGTGCTATTTTAATCTGCAAGACATCAAGACAAAAGAAGCTCAAAACCTCCAGCAAGAAAAGGTTTCCAGTGTGCAACTCACTGAGAAGGACGACACTGACATGTAGCACAGGGTTTCTTTTTTATTATTGGGATTTCTTTTGGAAGTAAGGCAGCACGTTTCAATCCAACAGCCTCATGCCCAATGTCCTCGTCAACTGCAGGACCTACAATTGCTTCTCGCTTGATTCGCTTTCCCCTAGCTCTGCCTTCTCCTGGAGCTTCCTGAGACATTAAATTCAAAATCGTAATGTTTCATCAGTATATTTTTTCTTTGCAATACTGCAAACGAAAGTAAAGCTCATCATACACAAAGCAAGAGACTCAGACTTCTGTTGAGTTTCCATTTACTTTAACCAAGAGTTCACAATATCTTAAGGCCATGGAGACAAAGAAAAAAGTAAGGGGAACATGGAAAGGGGTAAGACAAACAAAAACTGGAACCAGAATATATTAACCCTCATACTCAAAGAGGAGGCAAGTCCATGGCAGCCATGATATTCCTCTGTGTGCCAAAAAAAGCGCAAAAAAGACAGAATTATGGCTATACATCCATCTGATCCCCAAAAATCAAGGGATAAGGGAAAATATTCACTATCATTCCAAAAGCAGTGAGTTAGACCTGTGTGTGTATATCCATCCAGGGAGAAAGAGAATACAAAACCGAGCACTTTGAAGGAAATCAAAAAACTCGACTGCAAGTAGAGGAGAGATGTGTCTTCATGAGTGTTAGTCCAAAATAGGCACAGTTTCAGTTCAATCACAGATGGTGGGAAGAATGTCATCCTCTTGAGAAAGCAAATTGAAAACGTCAGTAATAGGCCATCAAAAGAAAAGTTAACTTTGAGCAATGCACATTCAAATGCCAGAATATAATTAGCATTTTGATTTCACACTGCTATTTAGAATAACTGAAATTTGTCAAGTATCTTGTGCTTGGTTGACAAGCAAACAAATAATTGCTTGTGCAAACAAAATTTGTTATAGCATTACCAGGCATGTAGACAATAAACTATTAAGTTCAAAATATAGCTAATTTTCCAATGAGCAATAGGGATACAAAAAAGAAATCCCACGATGAGTAGGGTAAAATTTTATGTAGCATATTTAGAAGAGCTTATTTTCAGAAAATTTCGTTAGAAGTTGGATTCCTTTTTTTTTTTTTTTTTGGTTTTTCTTAAGAAAGAGGTTTCCGTTAGTCAAATTTAACATAAGGAAATGAAGTCTCTAGCAGTATGTAAATTGCCTAACTGTCAAACCCCCGACGAGGCAAAAAAAAAAAAAAAAAAAAAAATTCCCCTGGATCATAAGGATTATTTGGGGAGAACGAGAACCATGAATAATCCTACCTAAACTCAAGACTATATACATTAATATTCAACACTTTTTTGGTAATAATACTGTAAAAGATAATGTGGGTTAATTATTCTGTGCTAGAGATGAGTAGACAAATGATTTTACAGGAGAGAAGGAAGAGGTCCTAGACAGACATAGAAAACTCAAACCAAAATAACTATGAGGTTAAAACAGTTATAGAACCAAAATTGATCTTCAGGCCCAACTGGTGAAGAATTTAAGCCTGTAGAAGTACCTGTCAAATTCACCTCATGAATTTCACCCTAGGAAAGAATTTAGTGCTTAATCCTCCTATACGGGAACTTTAATGTTTTACAGTAAATATCAAACAAATCATAAACAACAATATTTGGAAGCAGGAGAAAACCTCATCTGAAGACTCCATTTCAGATTCACTACTGGATACATCTTCCATGTTAGTTCTTGTAGCAACAGGAGGAGGTGGTGGAGGGACTGGAGCAGGAGGAGGCACTAAAGTTGGAAGGGGCGGTGTTGGAAGTGCTGCACGAAATGGAGCTGGTATATTCATTTTATTCATCAAGTGCAACACCTAAAATAAATACATCAACGTCATAATCTGATGTTGCTATTGGTTTTCTGTTCTGATTATTTAAAAAAAAAAAAAAAAAGAGCACAAAGAAAAAGAATTGAAATGTATGTATAACCTGTGTGTAGAACCGCGGAACAGCAATAAGTGCATTTACAATGTTGGTGAGGATATTCCCATCAGGAGGGGGATATGCATACCTACATTGCAACCAGGTCAGTCAACCACAATTAACCAATTTGTGGCCTTTCCTGCTGCTTAGGACTTTTCTGAGATACTAATATAATGCTTGAAATTGGTTAAGTTTTCTTTACGATTGACATTGGCGAATATATGCTACAATTGGATAAAAAGATTTCATAGTCAAGAGGGATACTTTCTCTGGCCCTCAAGCACTTCTTGCTGATGATCTAACTAAAAGAACAGGAAAAATATTCTCAAGAATATGGAAGAATAACAAGCCTATCAAAAGAAATCTGTTCTAGACCTGAAGCTGAATTGATGAAAAGGTTTTGCTTTTAAGGGCACTGGATGCACCTATTTGGTGTAGTAATAAACAAAAAAAGAATTTACCAAAAGCTAATCTAGTGTCATCCTATAAGTTCACAAGCCAACATTGTCATATGCCTATAAGAGCTCAGATAAGAGATAAGAAAAGGAGGGTATGCTTATGTAGCTAAACAAAGTGGGATCCTCTAGTAAAGAAAAAAGTACTTTATCAGAAAAGGAAAGGAAAGAAACGTACTCAAGGTGAGGAGGAAATGGATAGTGCACACCAAGCGTTTCAGCAATTGGCTCACTAGTCAGCGAGGACCCTAGGTTGAATCCTTCTCTTCGATGCTTGGCAACAGTAGCATCTTCTGTCAATGAGTCCAAATCACTTCGCTTTTTGTTCTCGTCCTCTTGGTTTTTCTTATCTTTCATGGATTTGCTTGCTCTCTCTACTAACAAGACTTTGCCAAGAAATTGCAACCTGACAACCAAAATTTTCAGACAATCAGATCAAGTCTACAATTTTAAAAATGAGAATAAAAAATTATGAGTACAAGTATATTTCACCAGCACTTAGAGACAAAATAAATTCATACCCATTCAACTGCTGCTGTGCTTGAGATGCAAAAGCTTCATTCTTGAAATCCACAAAAGCACAATTCCTCACCCTATGGGGAATTAAGGTGGGAGAGGTTGCAAATTAAGTTAATATCCAATTCAAAAGTAAAATAAAGTTGACCCATGTCATAATACACAATGTAATGATCAAATTATCCACAAGAAGAAGTCCACACAAGAAATCATAAGGGTGAAACAAACTGCAGCTAGCTAGGCAAACATATATCTAGATTCTTTTCAGTTGAGCAAAGACTGCTCAATTTGATATGTGCTGATCCCTTCCTTATGAAATAGAAGAATATTGTAACTATGTATAACTCTTGCAGAAGTTACTGAACTAAATGTCAAAAGACTTTGATCACAGCAACAGATTTAGGATGAGCAGAGCAAATTGTAAAACCACATTTATGATACTTCTGTTTTAGTCCATAGGGAAAAAGATGTGCAGAGTGTCTGTTGTCCTTCATCAGAGAAGAGGAATACAGCTGCCGTACTAAACAAACAATAGCATATATCATCGACAACAATCCACTCATATGATTAACGAAGTCCTACATAGAAGAAGAAATGTAAACTGGACAAGGAACAAAAAGATAAGTCCACTTCTCAAAATCGACTTTAAAGTCAATTTCTCAAATGGAAACCATACCATCCTTAGCTTTTTAATTCAGAACAAAATTATCCATCTTGGTGTAAATAACCCAACTCTGTAACCTCTCCCATTCCTAATCAACATTTTTCCCATTTTATTTGACAATAATACTACTACTTGTAAAATCCCTTTCTACAAAATCAGAAGTCTTTATTGATGCGAATCACTACTACTACAACAGCAGTATATGACCAAATATCAAGAAGACTATAACAACTCTAGCCATCTCAAACTGAAATTTCACCCAAAAAATAAAAATTTAGACTTTCCATTTCAATTCCCCAAATTCCTCAACTGGGATTACGGGGAGTGGGAGTATGGAATCAAGAAATTAAAAAAAAGGCAGCTGGGATGGGATGAAGGGGAATGGGAGAATGAAATCGTAAGGATGACCTGCCATGCGAACAAGGTCGGACAGAAGAGGCGCCGTAATGGGAGAAGAGTCGAGAAAGGGTCTCCTGAGGAATTGCTTCGGGAAGATGACGAACCAATAGTGTAGTTTCATGCTCGTTTGATTGTGAGTGGTGCCCCAAGTCCTGGGCCGTCTGCAACTGAGGGTGGTTTACCGGCGGCACCAACGGCAGCGGCTGGGTGGTGTCAGCCATAGGAGCAGACACTTGCGTTTCGTCAGTCGTGCTTAATTTTACGAATTGGTATTAAAACTTGAAACAGGGGAATCCACAGAATGGGGCTGCTTCTGTTTTCTAAGACCGAGGGCTAGTTCGGGAGTTTAGGATAGAAAAGGAACAAAACAAAGAAATGTTAAGTCATGAAAGAAAAGACGAGAAAAGAAAGGAAGGGATTTTAATGTTATTTTGAAGTTTAGGTAAGAAATGGGGGTGATTTAGGATATATTTTGTTGGATACATATTTGAGGATAAAATTGACATTTTGAAAAATTTTGTTAGTCTTTCTCAATTTCTTTCATTTTCTAGTCATATTTAGGTGAGCACTAAATCATCCGTTTAGTTTTCTTTCTTTTCTATTTATCAAAGAGTCTCAAACCATAGAAAGAAGGTTTTTTGTTCCACTTTTCTTTTTTTTTTCTTTATCAAATCCAAACTTCCAAACTAGTTGTAAGATTCAATTTCGAATGTTAGGTTTTAGTTTGAAAGAAGGGCAAAGTTTTTAAATAAATAGAGGAATGGATAATTTAAGAAAATTTTGAGAACAATATGCTAATATCTAATTTAATATATTTGAAATCGTCCTATTTCTTTCTCAAACTCCAAAAAAATTTGAGAATTTCTTCTTTTCTTTTCTTTTCTCTCGGAACAATTTTCTTCTTTTCTTTTCTCTCCTAACTCCCAAACTAAGCCTAGATTTTTAGAAAAAAAGTTGATTAGAGGAAGTGTTTAATGCATAAAAGTTTAAATGACACTAATGGACATGAAATAGGTATTCTGGTTCGTCATGTATAAGTGAACGTTTTTAAACATGCATAGGCTTATTAGGAGAAGTTGAAGGAAGCATTAATAAAGGTGCAAAAAAAAAAATAGAAAAAATGCAATAGTAGTGAATGGTCTTATACATCTATTGGGGCTTGAAATAAAAAAAAAAAAAAAAGAGAAAGAAAGTGATATAGTTCAAAGTTACCTCACGCAATTTTGAAATATTTCATGTCAAATTCTTTCTTTATTTAAACTTTCCTTGTTTGACGGAATATTTTAGCATAAAATTAAAAATTTTGGTGAACGTTTTGCAATTTGGTGGTGGAACAACCATCTTTCACTTGAGATATAGTTTTATCTAGTGAGATTCATTAAAAGTTGAGTTCAAATTTGAAATCTAAGCAAAAATGAAGTCTACGGATGTAATTTCATCAGAGTTCTCAATCTGACCCTTCAGCTTTCTCGGGCTACATTTTAACTCTCTATCGAGTATCGACTGATGAGCACTTTTGGGCCTAAAACGATGACAGAATGCTAAATTAACTTGTACTCTTTTAGACGTTTTCATTGACACCATACTTTTACTCGAACTTCTCGAAGGCGCTATCAAATCAAATAAGTTTGAAAAAGTAGATGGGGATTATGTGTTTAATTACTGAACAACAATGGGTTATGCATGGTACACTTCACTTTTTCCAAAACAGTTTATAAAGATGGAAATTTGTTCTTCAATATTTTATCCAGGAAGTATGGACTACGAGACCAGTTCTCCCTTGAATATCATCACATTTTGCCGTTACCAATTTGACATTTTCTAAAGCAAGTAGAGAGGTTTACAATGGACAGAAAACTAGAGGAGATGCACCTCCCGGGTCTGGCTGGTATCCACATTGCAGCATATAGGATCATCTCTAGATGCAGTAGAACTTTCATAGACATCACTTTTACTTTGATCCTACATTTGCCATGCATGCTTCATTTTTTCATAGCCAATAGGGATTTATCTGCGTTGACCTTCACAAGCTCTGATGACCTCCCTGAATTCCCTTCATCTGGATGGGATTTCTTTTCGTTCTTCAAGGTTGTTTATCTCAGCTTCTTGATCACCTTTTACAATACCTCAACTTCTACTGTGGTTTTCACAGTTTCATCAATATATGGATCTGGTGATAATCGACCAAATCTTAAGAAGGTCAGAAATGTCGTGCCCCGGGCTTGGAAAAGGCTAATGGTCACTTTTTTGTGCAATTTCTTTTCTTTCTTGATATACAGCGTTACCACTGCAGTGACCATAACATTCCTATCAGCTACTACAGCTGGAAAATTTCAGTTCATGCAAAAACTTCTCCTAGTTGTATTGCCAGTTTATGCTGTGGGTTTCGTTTATATGACAATGATTTGGCAGTTGGCTAGTGTTGTATCGGTTTTAGAAGATTGGTATGGATTTGAAGCCATGATCAAGAGCAAGGAGTTGATCAAAAGAAAGCTAATGATGTCAATGTTCAAATTTTGTCAACTGAATTGCTCTTTTGCTTTGATACACATTTTGTTTGCAAAGATTGCTGTACACGGACATTCAATTTGATGCTGCAGAAGGTTGCGTTTGGCTTAATTTGTTTTTGGTCACTTTGCAGTTTGATTCTCTTTGGATTGGTTATCCAAACTATCATCTACTTTGTCTGCAAGTCATATCATCTTGAAAGCATCGACAAGTCAACCTGTTGTGATGACACTGCAGTTTAGATGGATAGAGTTTTTTCTTTTTTGGTCATTGAAGTATTTAATAGTCTTGTTTGGTGATCAACTTTGCAAGCCTTTCTAATTTGTTCTATGAATTAATACAAGAGATTAGTTGTATATTTGATCTTAGCAGATATGTCAAGGATCAGGATTTGACATTTTCTTTTACGTTCTTTTCTAATTATCGTTTCATGTTAGCTTTTGAACATTAGCATCACAACCTTTCATTAGCTGAAACAAAAGTAGTAATGAAATACAAGAATCTACTGAAAGTCACTTAACATATAAAGTCTCATGGCAGTTTTTAGCCATTAACATAATGAAAGCAAAGAATTTGCTGAAATTACATTGGCGCATACTACAGACTGTCCCTAGACTTAGGCCGTGTTTGATAACTTAATGCAACACTTAAATTTAATAGATTTAGATTTTAATATGTTCAAATGCGTTTGATAATAAAAAAAATAACATATGAATTAATTAATGGTATTGAATTTTCTAGACGAAACTTGCTTTAAAAAATAAGTGATAATCTATTCACTTATCACTTAATGTAATGTACACTCAAATGTATCTAATTTAGTAGTTAATAAATTAATAACTTAATAGATTTAGATTTCAAACTTCAAATCTCAGATTCAATTTTCAGATTTCAATTTTATTAAGCACACCCTTATTCTTTAATGTCTGTTTAAGCCCTTCATTGGCTAGTTGATTATTAGATCATTAATTAATTGAATCAAATTCAGGGGTTAAATTGATTCGATGTTTCGATGGAAAAAAGAAAGATGTTAACTTTGATGGACTCGAATAAAATTTTAGCCACATTGGAGGGCCAAATCCGCATTCATCCAGATGTGGGGTAAGCCAACCTTATCTGAGTCCCACCACGGCCAAAAGTGAAGTTTTGACTTTTGAAGAAGCTAAAATACATTGAACCAACTCGTAGATGTGCCAAGAAAATATCATGTCATTATGTTTCTAGTTGCAGCTAAGGAAAAAAAATGAAAAACCAAAACATTGGATATTCTGGCAGAAATTGCACTTGAGCTTCAAGACTTTAAATACCAATTTCTCCAATTCCAGTGATTCTTGAAAGCTAACTACTTATTAGGTGGGAGTACAAGGCCCGAAAAATTATAATGTCCCAAAAAATTCATCGAAAACAAAGTAAAGGAGGTTGTTTTCTTTTTTCTTAGAAAAATAGAAAAAAGCTTTCAAATTTAAAAGGCTTAGCAGTGACATTTTGCCTAACTCCATAGGATTAAAAAATTCTTGATCAAGATTCATGGTTGTTTTATTAAAGATACTCTGAGTTATGCAAACAATGATAGTCCCCTAGCTACTGCGTAATTTGAAGTATTCTTAACATAAGGAGTGGAGAAGGTCATTATGTGGAGTATTTGTACATGATTTCTGCTCTAAAATACACCAATTATTTGGATAACGTAAGTTGATTCAATTGGTAAGATAGAATTACTTCTTTAAATGTTGTGTATTCAAATCTCGTTACCTATGTAAGAATTGCATTTATAGCTGATCATCTGTAAAAACTTTTATAAATGATTCGTGGTAGTGATTAGATCTGAACTCATCCAAACTTTTCCATACCAAAAAAGAGAAAAAAAAAACATTTTTTGGGGGCAAAAATGTTGGGGTCCCAAATTCTAAAGAATAAGATCAAGGAATATTGTGCAACCGTCTCAGTTGAGTTGGTAATACATAGATTTAAAATTACACCACCCGCAATCGGTCTAAAATTACTCCCTTCGTGCATGTTATGCAAACATAATTATTTCGCTAAAGGGAGATTTATCAAGAAAAATTTTAATCAGTCAAAGTATACACAAAAAGTTTGTTGCCTCTAAGCAAAAGTAATAATTATTGTTTACTTATCTTTACGAAAGAGGTTCATGTCATGCATTTGGACGAGGGAGCAACCTGAATGGAGTAAACTTTGCACTTGATGCATGTATTTGATGCCTTCGTTTATTATATCCCTTGATGTGCATTTTGGTACATAATGTCAAAAGTTCATTCTTCCCATTTCTCTTTTCTGTAGTGGTTAGGATTTAGCCATTTGGGTCATTGGGTGACAGATTCAGTGAATCAGAAAGGTAGAAGTCTAAAAGTAAAATGTCTAATCCGGCTCTAAGTGGTTGGTTAATTGGGGTCCAACTCCTATTTTCAGAGGCATAATACCAAGCGTGCCACTACAATTAAGCCATAGATGAAGTGGTTTAGTTAAAGGAAAAATAAAAAGTTTGACGCCATAGCCAACATCACTAACAAATTCATGCTTATTGATACTTCAATTATGCATTTGGATGAGGAAAATTACTGAAGTGAATGACTAGTTTAGCATGAAATATCTCATAGACTTTTTTTTTTCTCTTTTTTTCCCTTCCTCTGATGAGATTAGATGGAACTCACAATGATGGGTATAGAATAATTAACAAATTAACCTATAAATGGTAGAAATTACAACTTAATGATACTTATAATAAACCCATAAAGAATAAGAAAAGAAACTCACATTTGTACAATAAAATTAAAACTTAGAATCTTTAATTTATAGAGTCTCAATTTTAATAACAAGACTAGTCTCATTGGCATCTTATAGACTAGTTAACGTCCAAATGCTGCGCACCAATTGTAGCAGAAAAAGGGGAATAGAGGGAAGGGTAAGATTTGAAGGATAAAATTCACTAGATGCTTCATATTAAATTGGAACTAAGTTAAACATGAGTCCAGACACATGATAAGTTATTTTGATGGAGGAAGTACCAAAAAAGAAAAATGTTTTGAGGATGAAATGCTGATGTAGGTGTGAAAGAAGATCTATGACGTAGGATAATGTTATGCATGAGATTCCAAAACTTGAATTAGTTGTCTTTATGGGCTTTTTGTGTTCGCTTTTGATGCCTTCATTTTCCATTTGACTTTATACTTTTTGTGTAAAATGTCCAATGCTTCCTAATCTTTTTTTTTTTTTTTTTTTTTTTGTGGGAGATAAACTTTCGCACTTTCAAGCCTCATAAATACTCTATAGGAGGAAAAGAGCCCCAACCAACAAACAATGAAACAAATTACGTGACGGGGACACAAGGGACAGAGGGAAAAATGCTTCCCAGTGAAGGGTACAGAGGGAGAAAATTGGACCCAGGATTTGATGTCTCTTTTCTGCACACCTTTTTAGTCTTCTGCATGATATGCATGCATCCGAAACTCTTTCAACATCAACAATCACATAAGTACATAATAGAAACGTGAGATTTTCTACTTCTAGAAATGTAAGGTTTTCTACTACTGTTCATTAGGGTATTTTATCAACAATGATATCAGTGATCGAGCATGTGAAACAACTATCAGGAGATGAAAAGAAAGGGTAAACGTATCAGTAGCTAGCATCTTTTCACTCTATAAAATCCCACCCTTGTTAACTTCCTTATCGGGACAGAGAGAGAGAGAGTGATAACACACACACGAAAATGGCAGAAAAGGGAGGGAAGTCAGGCAATGGAAACAATGAAAAGATTCAAGGTGACATGGGAGGAGAAGGAGAAAGTAGCGGTCAACACTTCCCACAGAAGATTGGAAGTTCATTCCCCAAGAAGAAGGAACATGTGTCTACCAAAGTGTATACAACTATAGGAAAATTTGTTGCTGATTTTGTCAAATCCGAGCATAGCAAATGCAAGATCAGTCCCGGTGAAGGTAACAATAGGACCTGAATAACTTGTACTGTATCGGCAGAATATGCTGATGCAGATCTTGTTTCCTTGATGGATATTGGCTTGTTTTATCATCTATTACTAGATAAAATTATTTGAGAGTTACTATTGTATGATTTTATACCAGATATAGTAATTATTATATCAATCGATTTGAATTACATTAATCGGTTTGAACTAGATAGATTTCAACTTGTGTATTTCTTGATCATGGTTTATGGTCGTGGTTGCGGATTCACATGTACCACATCAGTGGCTGTTGGTAATAGCTTGTAATGAGTTAGTTGCAGTTTCTTATCCCACATTAGAAGAGAATAGAGTGTTCATTGTGTATATATGTTCTTGTCTTCTTTCCTTAACAAATTTGATTCAAATATTAGTTTGGAGGGAAAATTTGATGGAAAGGTTATTTCAATTTATATCTAACTTACTTGAATATAAATTGAAAGACATAAAATATCTTAACAAAAGCACTTGGGCATCTTGGGTTTTCTGATTAGGAGGGATGCTAATTAATTATCTAAAATTTTATTTTCATAATTAATTAGAGGCAGTTAAGATAGTTAATATAAATTTAACAGACATATCTGTTAAATAATTAACTTTCTATAAACTTCTTCAATTAGAATTGCACCTATTATGGTGTTTTGAATAGGTGTCTTGTTTTTTTAAATAGTAGAACTTTAACAGAATCAAGTCATTTTTCCATTTTAGATAGTTCTTAAACTTTGTTGTATTTTAGAGATAATTTGTCTACTATAAAGGCAAATTACACCTTAAGGATTTCATGTCTCAAAATCTGTTTTATTTCAGTTCTTTTCTATATTTCTAACAGTGGCTACATATCAGTCACGAATCGGGTGATACACACATTTGGACAAATAATATTTTTTAAATCTAAAACATTATTAAAAATAAAAATATACCATAACAAATACAATAATAAAAATATAATTGCTAAATATCTTCATTGGTAGAGCCAATCATTGATTCTATGAAAGATATGCTGTCGTTACCATCCACATAGAAAGACTACAAATATGTATTGATGTTAACATGACGTGCATTTTGCTTTCCTATTTTAAGTGACACATTCTCAAATATAGGACTGAGACAATGACCTCCATTATAGCACAATAAATATAGTTCCAAAATGCATCAAATAAATTTGTAATAATAATGACTAGCCAATTTAAAGAACAACTATCAACAGTGTACTAAGATTGAAAAACTAATTTAACACAGAAAAGAGTATAAATTATATCTAGAAATTTTAGCAATAAAAATGAAAGATTTTTTTTTTTTTTAAAGGGAGCTTTTAGCCTAACCTAAGATTCATTGACGAGATGACACCACCATGCCCTTGGGCCTAAACTAAAACGGGCTCCATTCTAGGCTGATTGGGTTGTAGACCTCTGTATCCCACACTCTCCCCATTCTATTCCGTATTTTCACTTCCATCAGTAATTTAATCGAGAAAGACCTTTCTCAAACCTCGATTGATGTTACTGATGAAATCTTTTCATTCCTTCCCAAAGAACAAGGCCTTCAATTTGGTTTCATAAAAAATTCCAGAATAAGTGAAATGAGATGACTTGGTGAAAACACCTATCACCTTCTCTGTATTTGATAAGTTTCTAGCCGTGGAATTTGTTTTCTGTTGTTCTTTACCGTCCAATAGCTGTTGATTTTTTAGTTTCCTACCAGTTGTTGGCAGTCTTTGGTGGTAACAAGTAGCAAATTTTCTGATTCCCGAGTTGACTCAACGAGACGAGAGGAGTTACACTGACTTTGAGTCAAACCAGTTGGATCGCCCAAGTCTGTTCGAGTTCTCGGCACCACAGTTGCACAATCGTCTGAGTCAACTCAGACTCGGACGGTTTGGCGAGCTATGCCCCCTATCCAGATTTATAACAAAAATAAATGCAATGCTTGTATAAGAGCTATAAAATATATTGACTTCCAACAACACAACGAGCCACGTATAATAACAGTTATAGCTGCCCACATATGAGATATATAATAACAGTATATACGAAAAGATATCAGCACAAAAAAAAAAAAAGAGTAAGAATTTTGCAAATAAATGTAATTGGAGATGATAAATATTACCAGGGGAAAGGGTGGTAACAAGAAAAGAGCCAGAACAAGTGGAGTTGATGACTTAATAGTTCGCAAGTGTCGAAGCAATCAAAGTAGAACAGAAGACAGAAATGGAGAAAAAAGAAATAGAAGAGCTCATAAAAGAAGTTTAAAGGGATAAAATAGAACTAGAAATTAAAGTTAATGTGGCTTTAGTTCATTTAATCTTTACTTTTATTCCTACTTATGTTTGCAGGGAATTTTAATTTGACCATAATTAATTAATGTCAACTCCATTTCTTGCCAGAGCAAGTGATTCGCATCAATTAAAGTCAACGTCCTACTTAGGGTAGGATAACTTAACGCAATTGCAGAAGCAACACATGGATACTAATTAATTTTATCCACGGTTAGGATCAAAGCCAGTAAACTAAGTTCCATACTAATTAGAGATATGGTCATTATGATTTTTCTTTTTTCTTTTTAACTAAAAGATATTTCAAGGTACTTTTATTTCGTATTGAATTCTATCTCTAGCTACCTTAAGCGAAAAGCAAGATCATGAGAGGTATCCACTGAAGAACTTTGAAGAGACATTTGAACTTCTGAGCTTTAAGAATTATATAAAGCCAAGATTTTTTTTTTTGAAAATTTCACCTTTTTCGTCCTTAAATCTTTTCACTAAAACTAATTTCGTCCTTTATAGTTTTTTTTAGCCGATTTAGTCCTCCAACTATTTTGGAGTCTCTAGGACTTCTACGCTGAGACGCCACATTCTACATATTTCACAATACTAGTGAGGGGTAAATTTATCCTTTTGGGTCAGATTCTTTGATTTAGGAAGACTAGTACTTCTTCTCCAGCGAATTTCACTAGAAATTTCGTCTCCATTCACATTAAAAGAAAGGAAACTCGCACAAGATAGCTCAAATATCCCAAATAATATTTTACTCTCATCATAAATACATTTTCCAACTCATCATTTTATCTCACATACATATCACATCACAAAAACTGTTACAATAATTATTTCAAATATCTCAAATAATATTCTATCCAAAGTTACTATCTCTTTCACACACCCATATCATGAAACAAAATCCGCAAGGAAAAGGAAAAAAAGAAACTCAAGAACTGAAAGGAAAAGTGAATCAAAATTTAAAGGAGGAATCTCTCTTCAAACACACTCTCGGTTTGCCCACTAGTGAACTCCTTTGGTTTGGGCATTTTGCCAAATAGATGATGGTCATCACAAAAATTAAAGGGAAAATGGCCAAAACACTCCTTCAACATTTTTACTTAAATCAATTTCATCCTTAATTTCTTATTTGGATGTTTTTAATCCTTTAACTTAAATTCAGTTGCCAATTTCATCCTTTTGCGGTGGCTCCACGAATAAGGCCCCGTTTGATAACCCAATCCAAATCTTAATCTTAATGAATTCAGACCTTAATGGTGTTAAAACTGTTTGATAACAAAAAATACTACATCTTAATGATTAAGTGGGTCTGAATTGCCTAGACAAAATGGAGCCCAAAAAATAAGTGATAAGTTTTTCACTTATCACCACTTAATAAAAAGTATGCTCAGATGTTAGGGTTTAAGTACAGTTTTTAGAACATAAATAACCCTTATCAAATAAAACACAATCACCTTATTTTTTCCTTTTCTCTTTCTTCTACCGTCTTTCTTCTCTCTCATTCTTTTCTTTCCATCATCGTTCTTAGTTTATCAACCTCTTCTCTAATTAATTTTTTTTTTTTTTTGGTCAGCTTTGATTCTTAAGAAATTTTCCCATTGAAGCATTCAATTTTTTAGCATAAAGGTAAGTAAAACTTTATGCATATGCTTTATTTCTACTGTGTAGTTGTCGTTCATACTCATATTCAATAAAAATCTATGCTTCATCTATGTATTTGATTTATATGGTTAATGGAAAAATAATCTTCCATGACAGAAATAGAAGCATAGGCAATACAAACTGACTAGAAAAATAATTTTTGAGAATGAAGAAATTGTGGTACAAAACAACAATGAGCAACATGTTGAAGATAACCTAGAAAATGTAGAACAGGAAGGAGGATCTCGACAAGTTGATTAAACTTTTATGATCAACTTATGTGAACAAATTAAAAATCAACACTTTTAGCTCTTTTAATTAATTGTATTTATAACATTTGATAGACTAGCATTTATATTTTATCAAATAAATTTGTTATATTATAATTTTATTTTCATTTTAGCTCATTCTTTTTCTTTTTTTTATAATAGTTCATTCTTTTTCTAATAAATAATTCTTATTTTTTTTATAATAGTTCATTCATTTTCTAATAAATAATTCTTATTTTAAATAAAATTAAATCATATGTACTACTCATAAAATATACCAATATAGATCATTTATAAACAAGTCAATATAAGGACAAAATTGTAAAATACAAGAAATTTAGTATTCAGTCGTCTATAATTATCAAATAGGCATAATACGTTTAGTGTTTAGATTTATACAAAAGTTGTATTAGATTCACCACGTAACAATTCAGTGACTTAATGAATTTAGACTTCAGATTTCAGATTTCAATTTTATCAAACAGGGCGTAAGTATATGTTTCCGGTGTCTAATTCCCCACCAAGTCAAGGGTAATATAAGAACTTTGGTTTTTGTAATTGCTGATGCAAATATAAGAATCTCCTAATAAATAGAGAACTAAAGTTGCAGTTTTTTCAAAGTTTATGTTCTTCCTCATTAAAATAGAACATTGTTACGTCCCAAATTATTCTTCTCTAACTCTCAACTCTGACCAAATTGGAGTGGTCGGACAAACACTGACACACACATATTTATGGCTTCCATTAAAAGAACAACAAAGGAAACAGAAAAGGGGAAAAGAGAAAGAAAGAAAAACACTACTAAACCCTCTCTATTTGCTCTTGTTTGTAGTAGTGCAAGCCATGGAAGCTAGCCTTCTAGTTGCAAACACAAGCTCACTAAACCGTCTCCAAGTTATTGTAGTTGAGGCATTTCATCAAGCATAAGATAGGCAAAAAAGAAAGATAAGAGCTTGGGTAGTTTCAAAAAATCACCAAGGAAGTCCACTCTTGGAGGAAGCTATTGCAATTAGACTGGGAATGCCGATGGTCGGAGAAGCACAATGGAATGAAGTTGAGTTTCAGTCAGATTGCAAAAATGTTATCGACATGATTACTGGCCAAGCAAAAGCTAAAGTCTTCAATTGCAGTTGTTTTGGATGACATTAAAAACTTGAAAAGTTTGTTTAATCATTGTACTTTTTCCTTTGTCAAGAGGTCAGCAAATGTTGTAGCTCACAAGTTGGCAAAATTTGCTATTAGACTTGTAGGTGATGTTAAATAGGAACGTGATTATCCCATGTGGCTCCAATAGAGCGCAAAAAAGGATGTCGAGGTCTTTACCTCTTTTGTTCCATCTCTTGTATTATCAAGCTAAGCAATATAAATTTTACTCTTCTGACAAAAAAAAAAAAAAAAGTACTGAAGTAGTAGCAGAAATCTTGTCAAGGAAAATGATAAAAAATTTTCAAAATTGCAACATTAATCCTTATTTGATGGAAAAATTTTCCTTTTTCTTTTTAGTAATGACTCTAATTTGTAGTTCCTCTATTGCCCTTAAGTTGTTGTGACTCTAATGCCGAAATATAAAAATTGGTGGAGCCACTGCAAAAGGATGAAATTGGCAATTGAATTTAAGTTAAGGGATTAAAAAATCCAAATAAAAAGTTGGGATGAAATTAGTTTAAGTAAAAAAGTTGAAGGACTGTTTTGACAATTTATCTAAAATTAAATATTTCTTATGAAATTTGACCATGGCTGAGCTGAAAATATGTTGTCAAGCCTCATGTAGGCAGAAAAAAGTGAAAAAGAAACAACGAAATTGCAGCTAAGTATTATTGTCCAATTTCATTCATCCACGAAACAAAGCATGCAGGAAGTAGATAATAATGTCAGCAGCCAAAAAAATTCATCTCAACCAAGAAATTAAAACAAAAAAGGATTATGGAAACCTCAGTGCTTTCTTGATGATGATTCGTAGGTGTTGGTGGTTTCGGCAAGAAGACAGCAATTTGGGCAATGCTTATAGCAGTAGTGAGCTCCCCCGCTCCTTGGATTCCTGCTTTTTTTTTTTTTGGTTCTATTTAGTTTTCTTTTCTTTTTCTTTTTTTGTTATTTTCTTCTATTTTTAGAAAGATAATGGAGCATACAACTTTACAACTAAGATTCTGGAAGGATTTTGCAGAGGTTCTTATGAGTTTATATGAAACACAAGATGGAAGATGCATAATGACTGGTCATGAATTTGTATGGTTTTAATTGTTGGAGGATGAAAGTCGGTCGATAGTGTTAGTGCATTGTTTTTGCCGGTGACCATGAATGGAGGATTGAAGAATCGGTTCTCAAAGAAACTAAACCAAACAGACAAGTATACCCAAATGAATTGAGTTCGCTAGTGAGCAGACCCAATGTGTGTTTTGAGAGAGATTTTTCCTTTAAATTTTGCTTCACTTTTTCTTTTTGTTCTTCAACAAATTTTCCTATGAAATTCACCGGAGAAGAAGAACCATAGTCAATGGTCTTTCTAAATTGAAGAATATGCCTAAAAGGACAAATATATCCTTCACCGGTCTTGTGAAATATGTAAAATATGGTGTCGTTGCCATAGAAGTCCTACATTAGAGACTCTAAAATAGTTAGAGGATTAAATTGGCTAAAAAAAAAACTATAAAGGACAAGACTGATTTTAGTTAAAAAGTTTAGGGACAAAAAATGTGAAATCCCCTTTTTTTGTTCTTTTGAAAAAATGACTTTGTGGTAAAAGAAACTTTGTAAAGTTGAAGCAAATTAGAAAACCTATTGCTAAACTTATTAGAAAGTCATCAACTTCTTCTCTCTATCTCTTCTTTTCTCCACCTTCTCTCTAGTTCTTCTCCTCCTTAGGGAGGGAGATCACATGTTCTCCCTCCTATGAATTTCATTTTATTTTATTTTATTTTTGTAATAAAGTCCCTCCTAAATTTTCTTAATGAGAGTTTTCTGTTTCTCCTGCAAATTTCTAGTGAGAATTTTCTATTCTTTTAAAGATTTTTATGGATATTTTTGTTTTATTTTTTTCCTCTTTTATTGTTAAATTTGAATTTATCTTAGATTATTGAATCTAAAATTTTTTTTTTGGATTTTAGATCTATTCTAACAGATCTTATTATCATTATTGGAGTTTACAACCGTTGATTAGTAGATCTAGTGATTACAACATGCATAGAAGGGAATTCTAATGATTTATCTATTAGAAAATAATTTTAAAATTTCTTGTATTTTTTAGATTCATTCATAATTTTTTGAATCTATTATATTTGTTAAATTGTAAATATGTACCTTCTAGTGCCATTTAGGACCATGATGTAGATCCAATCATGCTGGATGATTTTCAATAATTTATTAATGAAATTTGCTTTTTATCAAAAAAAAAAACAAAGAAAAAGAAAATGTATTGCTATTGCTCGTATTAAGTAATGGTAAAGTGCCGGTAGCCAACATGTTGCACACCTCACTAATCTTGATTTTGTTGAATCGTACACAACTTAACAAGTAATGGTCAATTAATTAAGGTTTCTTCTAAAATTTATAGACATACATAAACCAATAAACGTCAAAAGTTTATTAGAGTTTACACAATTACTGAGGCATGTCAATTTAATTTGATCCCGCAATTTGAAGTACCAATTCACAAGGAAAAATGGATAGAGATTTCGCGTACGGAAAAAAAGAGAGGAAAAAGAACTAGAAGTTCCAATCCAAATTGTGTCACAATATTATTTTTATATGAAATACATTTGAAAGAAAGGGGGGAATGAGGGGAGGAAGTGTAAATGAGAGATTTTAGACTCGGAACCTCCTATTTATACTAAAAAACAAAAAGGAAAGAAAGGGGAGATAGCGGAGCATGGTTTGATTCGTAAGAATCATGGGTTTGGATTTTCACTGATTAAATGGAAACTACTATTGATCCTCTTGAAAAGAGAAAAGGAAAAAAAATAGAAAGAAAAAAGGGAAAAACACCAAACACAAAAAAAAAAAAAATTGTCTTCAATCTTCACTCTTCATCACTCATTGCATCACCTTCCAGCAGGTTCATTATTTCTTTTTTTTAAAATTTTTATTGGGTTATTTTCTTGATAGGCAGGGCCACACTCGATTTGGAATACAATGCGATTCCTTCATTTGATGCAACTAAATGCACTGACAGCATCCAATTTCGAAAGGATCAATGCCCAAAGAAACACAATTAGTAGCACCTCCCAAGCACTGGTTTTGAGGGCATGCATCTTGATTTATAATACAATGTAATACTTGACCTGCAGCATCTTTCAAGCAAACTTGGCCGTTCACCACCATGACTTCTGTTTGTGCTAGCACAAAAATGATGGCATATATGAGTAACTCGATCTATTTGCAGCTCTAGCTACCAAACATGCATTGCATTCATCTCCAAGAAAATAAACAAAACTCGATTGATATAACTAGTGACGCATTTAATAGTACCCTTTTTTTTTTTTTTTTTTTTTTGGGATGAGAAGTAATCACATTAACAAATTGTTAGAAATCGTCCAACATGGTTTGATCTACATTTGTGACCTAATGGCAGGTTAAACATGTAATAGAAATTATACATCTACAATTTAAACAATACAATAGATCAAAAAAATTATAAACAGATTTGAAAAATGCAAGAAATTTCAAAATTATCCCTCCTATGCATGTTGCAATTGTCAGTTGTACTAATCCACAAGTTTAAACTCCAATAATGATGATGAATTTGTCGAAATAGGTTCAAGACCTAAAATAATTTCATATCTAACAACCTTATCTAAAATAAATTCAGATCTAACAATAAGAAAAAAAGAAAAGATAGAAAAAATATGCATAGGAATCCTAGAAGGATAGAAAATTCTCACTAGGAATCCTTAAGTGGAAAGAGAAAACTCTAACTAAGAAAATTTAGAAAAGACTTTATTAGAAAAATAAAACAAAACAAAAAAAATGAAATTCATGGAAGGACTTGCTCCCTAAGGAAGGTCTTTGCAATAGAAGAAGAAGTAGAGAGAAGTTGGAGAAGATGATAGGTAGAGCAGAAGCGTTTCATAGTACTTAATTAAGTATTGAGTTTTACAACATTAGATTGTTTTTCTTAATGCCGGTTCAATTAAAGAAATTAACATTCCAAAAAAGATTAAACTTCTTAATTTTGCTATCGATGATAATGTTGTAGTTATAGTTATAGCTGCACAAATGGTATGGGATACATTATAACCATGCAAATGAAAAGATATCAATATCAACAACATTTATTTAGGTGCAAGTAAATGGATCGATCAAGTGTAGTTACTAGTAAAATGGAGATGGTATTACCTGGGGAAAGCATGACTAGAATAAAAAGAGCCAGAACAAGGGGAGTGGAATATCTTTCTCAAGTATGAAGCAATCACAGACGAACGAAGAAGATGGATTGAAGTGGGAAATTTCAATTTCCATGGTGGGGCTTAATATAGGCAGAAGTTGGATTAATTTGTTATTAAATCAAGATCCATACTAATAACTTTATCGGTATGGCTAATTGATGTGTACTATTTTTTCTAAGTTTTATTTTATCCAGTGGACTCTCATCAAGGGATTTCAAGTGCTAGTTTTTTTAAAGTGTAATTAATTTGAGAAAGTGTATAAATATAAGGAGTGGAATAATTATGATTCTGTATATTCACATGATAACTTAGATACTATAATTTAGATGTGTGAATATGTATCGGCTAGATACCATTAAGAAAAATCCTTTTCTTGCTAAATACGTGTGCAAGAATAGGATATCGAGCCATGCTTAATTAATGCCGAATCATTTCTTGCTGGAACAAGTGATTCGGATTGACAACTAAAGTCAACGTAGTCCTCTATTGCGGATAATTTAACCCAATTGAAGATTATAATAATTATTAGAAACCTCTCACTTACACTTCCTATGTTTGAATCACCCAACTCCACCAATCCTCCCTAAAAACACAATTGAAGATGCAACGCATGAATACTAATTAAATAATCAAGTTTTATTAGGATCTACATCTAGACTAACAAGAGATCTAGTTAATATTTTTCATCAATTATTGATGAAATAATAATTACAAATAACTGACAACTGTTAGAGAATCATTGTGGGTCTATTTTTTAACATTGTGGTTCTCTTTTGTAAGTCACACAGGGAACTGATCCGTCCACCTAATATTTTTAGTAAGGTTTGGTTGATGGCATACTTTACGAAGCCATAACTGCAACTGTTGCATTTTCTACTAATGTAAGTGAATGAACAACGCCAAAAGTGCTTACTCAAAAGCATAATGTCTTGAATAATTACATCTAATTAATGGAGAGTTGCCACTACACCCCATATTGAGGTTATTAATAAAAACTTCATAATTTGAATGAATTAAAATGGGTGTCCAGTGTTCCTCCACACATTTAAGTAATGCATTCATTATGGCCTAAGCTTCCATGATTGCCGCGTCACTTCTACGTTGAGTAGGAATAGTCCAATTTGTAATGAGTTTGCTATTATGATCTCTGATTAATCATCATGTAACAAACCATTCTTTTGCTGACAGGGCAAGGTAGTTATTAGTTAGTTGTGATTTGTTACAAGCAACAAGTCGGTTGTACACGTAGACAGGAAATAACTAGAGTTGGTATAAATGTAATACTGCTGTATACTGGAGGATCAGTTTTTGGATAATAAAAAATTCTCTCCATTCTCTTCTCATTTCTCTCTCTCTTTCTCTCTGTTCTTCTTTCATTCTCTCTAGATCTTCTCTCCTGCAACTATTCTTGATTCTTGATCGATTCCCAACTATAGCCTGAACCATTACAAGTGGTATCAGAGCTTTCTTTCCTCGGCCGGAAGCTACTTGAGACCAGTTCGTCATGGCAGAAGGAACCAGGATGCGTAGCATGGAGGAGCAGTTGAAGAAGCATGAGGTGCGTATACAGAATCTAATAGAGACATTGATGTTCGATAAGAAGGATCTGGAAGAGAAAGTTGAAGCCGGAAACAGAGAATTGGGCAGCAAAATTGAAGGGTATATGGCTGCAATTTCGGCTCAATTCCAGAGCTTCGCAAGAAATAATAATAGTGAAAGAGGATTTTGGAAAACCCGTGGGTTCAAGGCGATCGACAAGGGAGGTCATCCGAGAGCATGGAACAAGGAGACCGACATTCTAGTGATCACGGATTATCTAGAGGAATACCCATTTTAGGTTTACCCAAGATGGAATTTCCATCCTTCATGGGGTCAACCTAGAGAATGGGTCAGGAAGGCCCAGCAGTACTTCTTGCTCTTCAAGATTCCCGAAGAAATTTGGTTGGATGTTGCCAAGTTATACTTGGAATGCAAGGCTGATAATTGGTACCAAGGGTTCAAGTCTGGAAGAAAGAAGAGCTGGACGGATTTTGTGGAGGAACTAACAAGAAGATTTGGGGAGCTAGGCCAATTGGATGCAGTAGAGGAGTTTAATAAACTAAAGATGACTACCTCTGTCATAGCCTTTCAAGAGAAATTCGAAGAATTAAGATTTGAGGTAATGATAAGAGTTCCTAATCTTCTCGAATCTTATTATGTTTCTTACTTCTTGAGTGGATTGTCTGATGAGTTGAGATCAATGGTGAAAACCCATAACCCAGTAACTCTATCTCAAGCCTTTGAACTTGCTAGGTTACATGAACATGCCTTTGAGACTTGTTTCAGGAAATAGAAATTTTTACCAAGAAATGTTCCATCCCCTGCATATTATTCGTCTGCACCCTCTACAGGTTACTCTCAACACAGGCCATCTCAATTACCTGCCAAGAAATCTTTTTCCACCCCCTCCTTTAAAAAAATTACGCCTGCTGAAATTCAACATCGAAGAGAAAATCATCTGTGCTTCAAATGTGGTGATAAGTTTGGGCGGTCATCAGTGTAAACAGAAGGAATTACATTTATTGTTAGCAGATGATGAAGCGGAAGAAGAAATTGATTTGGAAAATGAAGAAGTGATCGAATATCAAGGTAAAGAGGAACATGCAGAATTGGAGTTTACCATTCACATGCTAACTAGAAATATGGTTCATAGCACCATCAAGATGACAGGTCAATTCAGAGGACAGCCACTCTCAATTTTAATTGATGGAGGGAGTACCCATAGTTTTCTTAGAACTTCTATAACTAAGAATTACCCAGAATTGGTGAATAAGATAAAACCTTTTAGGGTTAAGGTGGCTAATGGACAATATCTAACTTGTAACAAGTCAATGCCAGGTGTGAGTTGGGCTATGAAAGGAATGGAGTTCAAACATGATTTATTCGTACTGGATTTGGGTGCTTATGATATCATATTGGGGGTGGATTGGTTAGCCACTCATAGCCCCATTACCTTTGATTTCAAGAAATTAGAAATGATTTTCGATAAGGATGGGGAGCGAGTACTCTTGTAGGGAGAAACCCCTGTTACTGCAATCGGGAAAGGTGTTAGCAATGAAGAAGAGATGAAGGTATGGAAATCAGTGCTCCAACAATCCTGTGCTGTGGATCTTACTGGCAATCAGGTAAACACCCTTTCGAAAATGCTCTAGATTCTTTGCTTCGTGACTACAAAGATGTGTTTGAGGAACCAAAGGAATTACCACCCATGATATCTTGCAATCACCACATACCTCTCATGCCTGATGCCAAACCTTTTAAACTTGCACCCTATAGATACCCACACAACCAGAAAAATTGAGATTGAAAGACAAGTCAAAAGACAAGTCAAAGACATGCTTCAAAATGGAATTATCCAAACCAGCCACAGTTCCTTTGCTTCCCTAGTTTTACTTGTAAAGAAAAAGGATGGATCCTGGAGATTTTGTGTTGACTATAGACAACTCAATAAAATGACCATTAAAGACAAATTTCCTATCCCAATTATAGATGATTTGCTGGATGAACTTCATGGTTCAAAATTCTTCTTCAAAGTGGACCTCAGGGCAGGTTATCATCAACTTAGGATGCACCAGCCTGACATACCAAAAATAGCCTTTTAAACCCATCAAGGCTTATATGAATTTGTAGTCATGCCCTTTGGGCTGACTAATGCCCCGGCCACTTTCCAAAGCCTCATGAATACCGTATTTGAGCCTCACCTTAGGAAATTCGTACTAGTATTCTTTGATGACATACTGATATATAGCCCTGACTGGGATACACACCTCAAGCATATCCAAATAATCCTAGAAACACTCAGACAGCATAAACTGTATGCCAAACTTTCCAAATGCACCTTTGGACAGTCACAAGTAGAATATCTAGGGCATATCATTAGTGATGAAGGGGTGAAAGCTGATCCAGCGAAGGTTCAGAGCATGGTGGATCGGCCTACCCCATCTTCTGTGAAATCTTTGAGAGGTTTCTTAGGACTCACAGGTTACTACAGGAGATTTGTGAAAGCATATGGAATGATTGCAAAACCCCTAAATGAGCTACTTAAGAAAGAGAGCTTCTATTGGGGAGTAGAAGCAGAGAAAGCTTTCCAGCAACTCAAGTGTGTCATGAGTAACACACCTGTGTTGGCACTACCAAATTTCTCGGAGCCATTTATATTAGAGACTAATGCAAGTCATGTGGCTATGGGAGCAGTTTTAATGCAACAAGAGAGATCCATAGCATTCCTAAGTCAGGCTCTTGGGCCTAAGAATCAGGGAATGTCTATATATGAAAAGGAATTGCTCTCCTTAATCACAGCAGTCTCTAAGTGGAGGCAATATTTGTTGGGAGCACATTTCATTATCAAAACAGATTATCAAAGCCTTAAATACCTCCTTGAACAAAAAATTTCTACACCATTACAACAAAAATGGTTAACCAATCTGTTGGGAATGGACTATGAAATTCAGTACAAGAGAGGGAAGGATAACAAGTGGTAGATGCTTTGTCAAGAAGGGGAACTTGGGATTTTGAAAAGACAGAGTGTGATGGTTCTATTCAAGCGCTAACTACACTCAAACCATCTTGGCTATCAGAAGTTGAGAGGAGTTATGACAATGATGATAAAGCTAAAGAGTTTATTACTAAATTGGCCATTGATCCAGTAGAGCATTATTATACTTTGAAACAAGGACTTATCAGATACAAGGACAGGATTTACATTGGAAGTTCTGGAGATTTAAGGTCCAAGCTCATTGCTTGTATGCATGATTCTCCCTTGGGGGAACACTCTGGGAATTTAGGCACCTACCAGAGGTTGAAGGTTAATTTCTTTTGGCCAGCCATGAAGAAGGAAATCATACAATGGGTGCAGCAGTGATATATTTGTAAAAGAAGTAAATCAGAAAATGCAAGTATTCAGGACTATTACAGCCCTTGCCTATTCATGCACAAGTTTGGAAGGATATTTCAATGGACTTTATTGAAGGATTGCCTAAATCCAGTGGTTATGAAGGAATTTTGGTAGTGGTGGACAGGTTCTCCAAGTATGGCCATTTCATAGCTTTGATAGCAAAATGCTCAGCACAGTCAGTAGCTACATTATTCTTTGAGAATGTCTTCAAGCTTCATGGATTAGCCTTGAGTATAGATTCAGACAGAGACAAGGTGTTTACCAGTTTGTTTTGGCAGGAGTTACTGGGGAAACTAGGAACTAAATTGCACTTCTCTAGTGCCTATTATCCTCAGACTGATGGGCAAACAGAAAGGTTGAACAGATGTGTTGAAACATATTTGAGGTGCATTTGCTTTCAACAACCATATAGGTGGAAGTCATGGTTGGCTGCTGCAGAATGGTGGTACAACTCTAATTTTCACACTGCTATTAAGATGACTCCCTTCCAAGTAATTTATGGATATCCCTACCCCACCTGGCATTAGACTCAGTACAAACCCCCATAGCAGCAGTGGAGTCTTGGGTGGAAGAAAGGCAAGATGCAATGAGATGTTAAAGCACAATCTGGAGTTAGCTCAGAATCACATGAAGCAGTTTGTTGATAGAAACAAATCTGAAAGACAGTTTGATGTAGGAGAGTATGTCTACCTGAAGTTACAGCCTTACCGACAGACCTCAGTTGGTCTCAGAAGAAACTTAAAACTGGCCTCTAAGTACTATGGGCCCTACAAGGTGCTGCAAAAGACAGGAGGTGCAGCCTATAAGCTAGAGTTACCAGAAGGAACAACCATCCACCCCATCTTTCATGTGTCACTGTTGAAACCAATAGCAAAAAATCATGAGATCATCGAGCATCTTCCTATGACTACTACTGATGGCCAGATTAAGATAGCTCTAGAAGAAGTCTTGGACAGTCGTATAGTGCAGAGGAAGAAGCAAAGGGTGCCACAGGTGTTGATTAATGGCTGAATCTCAGCAAAGAGGATGCTACCTGGGAAGACGAGATAGTTATTCAGTCCCAATTTCCAGACTTTCAACTCAATCCTAGAGACTAGGATTTCAGAGGGAGGGGAGTACTGTTATGATCTCTGATTAATCATCATGTAACAAACCATTCTTTTGCTGACATGGCAAGGTAGTTATTAGTTAGTTGTGAATTTGTTACAAGCAGCAAATCGGTTGTACACGTAGACAGAAAATAACTAGAGTTGGTATAAATGTAATACTGCTGTATACGGGAGGATCAGTTTTTGGATAATAAAAAGATTCTCTCCATTCTCTTCTCATTTCTCTCTCTCTTTCTCTTTGTTCTTCTTTCCTTATCTGTAGCTCTTCTCTCCTGCAACTATTCTTGATTCTTGATCGATTCCCAGCTATAGCCTGAACCATTACATTTGCCATTGTAATCTTTAACTACATGATTGCCGCGTCACTTCTGCGTTGAGTGGGAATAGTCGAAGTTGTAATGAGTTTGCCATTGTAATCTTTAACTACATGATATTCCTAAATAGGGTGTTAGGCAAAAAACATGATCAGTGAATTTCTAATGACAATTTTACTTGAACTGGGAAATACCAATTTCAAATGCATTTCCTGATCGGATGTTTCATTTACGCTATAGAAGAAAGAACATTAGCGTGAGTTGGCTATGTATTAAGCCCCAAATTCACTTGCTTGATTGCCTAAGGAAAAGATTATCTGTAACAAAAGTCAACTTTTGTCTGGTTTACTTAATGAAGCACGAGGATGCAGGGTCATATAAAAATTGCATAAAAGGATGATTAAAAATCCATTCCAGAGTGTATGAAATCAGCAAGCACCCACTCAGGATCCGATCTCATATTTCTTTTAACGACATTTCTGCATTTCTAAACTCTCCAGAATAAAAAATGAAAGGGAAATCCCGTTATGATCTTATCTGACTCCAACAATTTTATATAGAATAATGCAGAATATAATTATGTACCTATTGTAGGACATAATAGGAGTGTCTTAATAAATTAAGGAGGTGTGTGATAAATGAGTTTGGGTTTCGAAAATGAGTTTTGCAAAACCCAAATTTAGGGTTCTAATAATCCAACAATATTACCATTGGTAGGATTATAGGATTGGAGGGATAAAATAACTACTAATTTGGGATGCTAATGACATCGATATGTGCATGGTTATAGGATTGAGGTAAGAAAATAATTACTCAATATATTTGTAGGAGAGAAGCAATAAATTACTCACATATCTCAAACAATGAAAGAAAAAATCTTACAAACTCTCCTAGGAGTTGTTTGATTCGAATTTCATAATCACTATCACTATCGATATTATAAAGTCATCAATGATAGTGGGTTTTGATGAAAACACATAATGTGTTTGCTAATATGGAATGGGTTTTAAAATTTATTATTTTCTTTTCATTATTTCTTTTTTCCTTTTCATTTTTTTTCCATTTGTTGAAACTATAGAAACAGTAGCATTTTATTTTCTTATTTTTATATTTAATAAGAATAAATGGATAATTAAGATGATTTAAGGAGAATAAGATGAATAATTAAGATGATTCCTTAGTAAGAGGTGGTTAATCAGAGAACCAATAGAAAAAACCTATCATTCCTATTGATTTATTCCCATTGGCCCCAAGCAAATATTATATATGAGTATAATTGAATTTGAAACCCACAATAATAGTTAAAATCCATTTACCAAACACTCCCATAGATTCTCTTTGACTCTCTTATACACCCTCGTAATTAGTCGATTTATAAGACTTGTAGAATAAGAAACTATCATATAAGTAACAGCTGATTAAAATACCAATTGTTAAATATGAAAAATATTAGAAAACTAACTCCAATAAAATTAGTAATTAAATAGACGGAAGCTCTAGAATTTGGTTTAATTTTACCAATAGTTTCAAATTCAATTGCATCTATACATGGTGCTAATTTAAGGCTAATCGGAATTAGTTAATAGAATGATAGTCCTTTTTATGGGTTTAATGATTAATTGTATTTAACTGGTGAATCATTCTAATTATCTATCTTATATTGCGAAAATGGGAAAGAGGAGGGGAAAAAAGAAAAGTAAATAATCGATGACATCAAGAAAAAGTCCTGCGAAAACATTACCATCTGAAGCAAATTGGCATTCCTCATTCGCACTAATCCTCTCTTTGGCTAAATAATACAAGATTTTCATCCCGAGTTTTCCAATGGAGACATGTGTCTTATTTGACAATAAGTTCGTGCTAATAATCATTCATGTTAAAGTTGAGATCAAAATCTGATAGAAAAATTTGTCATTTTTTAATAGAGCATCAAATGTTTGGACCACATTAGTGAGGTATTTGGTACAAATTTCATAATCACTATTATTCTGGGTATGATATATTGGGGAATAACAACGGGTTTGATAAAAAACTTGTAACTTTACAGTAATGGGTTTTAGTAATAAAAAAATAATGAATAAATAAAACCTGCTCGTTATTAGTTAATCATGAAACCTGTAGAAGGAGCATTAATCTTAGACAAACATTGTGTATAGTGATGATTGAAAATAGAACCCATTGGTCATCCTAACACCCACCTATCAAACACCTCCTAGGCATTTCTACAGTGATGATCTCTAGCCAAACATTTGTAATTGATTCATATATAATATCTTATCTTACTATATATAAAGATAGAGAGCCTATTTTGGTGTAAAAAATTTATGTCATTTTATGTAATGCCATAAATACCCTTTAAAATTAGTTTTCAAATTATTCACGCCCTTCTTTTTCTCCACCATAATTTTAAATGCAACTACTTCCTCCAAAGAAAAAGTGGTAATTATACATTTTTAGATAAACACATACATGGCTAAATAATCTGTAATAACTGAATGTGAATTTTTTTTTTGAAATAAGCACACAGCTAAAATGTGCCAAAAGCACTAGTTCAATTTTAATGTGGCAAAATATCCTCGAGTTGCATTAGCTTATATGATTAAAGTTATCCTTTTAAAAACTTAAATAAGTGGTCTAACAGGCAAGTATAAAACAGAATTGTACCTAGAACTTTTTCAGTCACAGACTCGCATAATTGTGTGAGGGTGAAAAAATAAATGGAAAAAGATTCTGTTCTTAAAGTTATGTGTCACCGATTATATGGTGATTTCAGAGGATTCTATTGGAATGGAAGGAGTACATACTAGTTACAGGCCATGACTCTATATGAAATCCTATTTTTATTATAATCAAGAAAAAATAGTTAAAAGCATATAATTTTTTGTCATTCAACCAGTCAAAACTTACATTTTTAATCACTCGATTAATGAAAACAAATACTTTTCGGTCACAATATGTATGTTATGTTTGGATTGCTGTTTTTAGCCCCTATTTTTGATAAACTGTTTTTCACACCCCAAATGCTACAGTAAAAACAACCCTAAAAATAACTCAAAACAACTCCAAAAACAACCCCAAAAACAACCACAATAATTTTTCTATTTCTTTTTTCTTTTCCTTTTTCTTTTTCCTTTTCTTTTTTCTTCTCTTCCCTCTTCTTCTCCCCAACCCCCTCATCCCTCCCGGTCATTTTTTTCTCCTCTCCTCCTCCCTCCCTCCTCTCCTCCTCCCCTCCACTGCCTCCCTCCACCATTCCAGTCTGGGAGGAAGGAGGAGGGAGGAGGAGGAGGGGAGGGAGGAGGGAGGAGGAGGGAGGGGAGGGGGGAAGAGGGAGGGAGGGAGGGAGGGCTAGGGGGTTGGGGGAGAAGAAGAGGGAAGAGAAGAAAAAAGAAAAGGAAAAAGAAAAAGGAAAAGAAAAAAGAAATAGAAACAAAAATATCCAAAGACAGCTACAGTGCTATTTTTTCACATCTACAATGCTACAGTGCTGTTTTTCACAAACAGCCCCAAAAATAAGGAATCCAAACGGACCCATGTTTTTAATTGTTCAAGGACCATTTTGACTAAATAAAATGTTTGGCGGCTAAAATATGGAATTCTAAATAATTTAGTAATAATTTGTGCCATTTGCTCTTATATTAATGTTTTGTACCTACCAAGCCTCGTAATATAGCATAGTCTTCATTACTCTAAACTAGAACACCAATTTTCACTTTATCTCATAATTGTGGAATTTGATATTCTCCGAAAGTGGTAGAAACTGAATCATCGTTCCCTTTTGATATTCTCTATGAATTTCTATAAGTTAACATGTACAAGCGCCTGTTATGCTAGAGAATTAGTTATTAGCCCAAACATGAAAGCTTCTTTCTTTGTCTGATGCGAAGGGAGAGGAATTTTCTTTTGGGAAAACTACAAAAATGGTTTTTCACATATCATTGATGTGAAAATGTAGTCCCTCAGAATGAAAATGAGCGATTTTAGTCCCTAACATATGAAAAGCGATCATTTTTTGTCCTCCGGCATCTTTTCTGGCCAATTTTAACCGGAATGTGCAGGGAACCCACCATGTGCATTAAATTTAAAGGGTAAATTTGGTAAATCCTTAATTACATTAACCCAACCCAAACATAAAGGGCCTATTTCTTGCCTATTTCTTCCACATTTACTTTATTATTATTTGCTTCAGGCTTTCTGCAAAGATACATGAAAGCCAAATATCTTTGTACCCAAAAAAAAGGCCAAATATCTTTAGTTTTGTTTTGTAGGAAAAAAACTATTAACTTCTAATAGGAGTGATGTGGCTTCATAGATATTATAGGGTCTACATATAGTGTTATAAATTGGGTTCATAGAAGTATTTGCACTTTACATTTGACCCATTCCTCCACATGCTTGTTAATAATTGAAGGATATAACAAGATATTTGGCCTTTTTTTTTTTGGTACAATGATATTTGGCTTTCATGTATCTTGCAAAAAGTTTAAAGTAAATAATGATAAAGTAAATATGGAAGAAATAGGTCCTTTACATTTGGGTTAATGTAATAAAAGATTTACCAAATTTACCCTTTAAATTTAGAGCACATGATGGGTCACCTACACATTATGGTTAAAATTGATCAGCAAAGACACCGGAGGACAAAAAACAATCACTTTTCATATGTTAGGAACTAAAATCACTCATTTTCATTTTGAGGGACTAAATTTTCACATCAGTGATATGTGAAGGACGATTTGTGCAGTTTTCCTTTTCTTTTTTTAGCTCCTCCTCTGTCAAATCATCCTTCTCTCTCTCTCTCATGAAAATATTTTTAATTATCTTTTTATAATTCACATACATCAAATCGTTACAATATATTTTTCTATAAAAACTCCATAAAATAGCAATCTAAATAGACTCTTAACTTTTAAATTTTAAGTACACTGGTTCAGTTTACTCCCAAAGGTTGAGCTTGATTCATTTGTAGCATCTAAAATAAAACCTTTTAAAGTTCCTGAAAAATAGAACAGAATTGCAGAAAAAAGGAAAAACACAGAAGAAAACTTACAAGTACGACCGATGTAATTCCCAGGGGACAAGAAAGAAATCCAGCACGTACCCTCACTTTACACAATTTCATAGGCACATCCTTTTTTTTTTTTTTGGGTAAGTATAGGCACATCAATTTATTCTGCTTCCGCAACTTGCAGTACAAATTCATAAGAAAAGAAAACGAGAGAGATTTTGGAAGTGTGTTCTACAGAGAATTTGAAATAATACAACTAGAACTAGCTGAAGATTTTCACAGCCCCATAAAGAGAGATTTGGGGGGAGGGGGAGCTTGAAGAGTCATACAAGAAGTATGAAATGGAATACATCAACTTCCAACAATTGACTCTTTAGTTGGCCTGTACATCAAGGCCACGAAACAAATCACACCGCAATCTGGATTGCGTTTGAAAGAAAAGGGAAAATGGATAAAGAAAAAAAATGAAGTGTCTTCACTCTTCAACATTCATTGCATCACCTTCCAGCAGTTTCGTTCTTTTTTTTTTTTTTTTTTTTGGTGTGGGTTCTTTTCTTGATAGCAAAGGCTAGACTTGATTTGGAATAGACATAGGGAGAAATGTAGTTTTCGTCCTTAATTACTTATTACACGTGCAGCATCCAATTCCGCTCTCAATGTCCACAGAAATGCAGGTTGAACCTTTTGGGCAGTGATTGCTCTCAGAGCATGCCCCCCCTAAAACACAAAGTACTACTTCACCAGCATCTCTCAAGCAATCTTCAGCATTCACCAACAGGACATCTGTTTCTGCTAGCACAGAGTGATGGCACGAATAACTCAATTTATGTCTCTGTGTGCGTGTGTGTGTGCATCTGTGTGTGTCTATGTGTATATATTTGCAAGTCTCTAGCTCCCAAAAATGCATCATGCATTGATCTTCAAGAAATAAATAACACTACTCTGATTGATAACTGCTAAGGCATTTAGTACTCAGTTTGTTGAGTTTTACAACATCGGATTATTAATTTTTCTTTATACTAGGTCGATTAAACAAACAACCCTAAGAAGATTAAACTTCTTAATTTGCTGTTGATGATAATGTTGTAATACCAAGAATTTAGTTATATCATTTAAAGATGCAAAAAATAACATGGGATATGTATATAATAATGAAATGAATAAAAAGACACTCCATCCGTTCGTATTTAAGTGACCTGAATAATCGAATCTCCTAGATTATAAAAGTTAGTTAGTTTTGAAAATTGAATAAAAATTTTACTTGACTTGTCAAAACTACCTTTTGTCTTTCTATTCACCCATATTTCTATATAATTAATGACTATGATTTAGTCTCTCCCAACTCAAGAAAGTTGAGAATATAAACAAGGATAAATTTGGAAAGAAGTTCATAAATGTTTTTTTGATATAATAAAAAGACATATAAAAAGGAATATAGGTTGGGAACATTTAAATAAAAACAGAGAGAGTCTCAACAGCATTTAATTTTGTGCAAGTAAATGGATGAATTAAGGGTAGTTGGAGAAAGTGTTACCAGAGCAAAACAGGATGAGAAGAAAAGAGCCAGAACAAGAGGAGTAGAAGTCTTCATAGCTTCCAATTTGAAGAAATGACAGTACAACCTAAGAAGATGGATTGAACTGCAGAATTCTTCCATGTTGGCTTTTTTATAGGCGGAAGTTGGATTGTTTCTGTCGCAAATCAAGATCCATACTATTTTATTCCTAATTCTGTTTGCTGGGAAATTTGACAATAACTTATTATTGTCGAATCATTTCTTCCCAGGTCAAGTGATTCGCATTTATCAACGTCAACTTACTCCTTAGTTTAAGATAAGTTTTTTTAATAAAAGTAAATTTCATTAACAAATTGCTAGAAATTGTCTAGTATGATTTGATTTATATCATTTTTCCTAATTGCAGGTTAAACATGCGCTAGAAATTACAAATCTATAATTTAACAAATAGAATAGATCTGAAAAATTATCAACAATAGATCTCAAAAATAGAAGAAATTTCACAATTATCTTCTAATAGATAAATCACTGTACCTTCCTTCTGTGCGTATTGTAATGACTAGATTTATTAATCAATGGTTTTAAACTCCATTAATGATAATGAGGTTTGGTGAAATAGATTTAAAATTCAAAAAAATTTCACTTTTGAAATAAAATTAGATCTAACAATAAAATAAGAAAAAAAACAAAAAATCTCCATAGAAATCCTTAGGAAAATGGAAAATTCTTACTGAGAATCCCTAGAAGAAATATAAAGCTTTCACTAAGAAAATTTAGGAGATATTTTATTAGAAAAATAAAATAAAGGTAATCCATTGGAGGGAGACCAAAGGAGGCCTTTAAAAAGAGGAGAAGAAGTAGAGAAAAACTCAAAAAGAGGAGAGATAGAGACAAGAGGAGAGGTAGAGAGGCCATCAGTTTGGAATAAGTTAACTCAACTGTAGAAGCACCACATGGATATTGATTAATTGAGTCCACAGCTAGACCGTTAAACTTCCATACTAACTAGACATATTCCATGCTAACTGGAGATCTTTTCTTTGAAGGAATACTAACTGGAGATTTAGTTATTATGAATTTTTGTTTCTTGAAACTGAAAGATATTTCGAGATACTTTTAGTTTGCTATTGGCTTCTATTTCTAGCTATCTTAAGCGGAAAATAAGATTATGAGAGGCATCCACTAAAGTACTTTGGAGTTTGAATTGACTTTCGACTTTTTTAACTTCAACAATGAAATTAAGCTAACTCCTTTTAAATTTTTTTTTTCTGAAAGAGACTTTGTTAAAAAAGAATTTCTTTTTGTCTGGATTTTGTTGAACCGTATACAATTTAACAATTGATAGGCTATTAATTAACTGAGATTTCTTCTATAATCCATTCAGACAGAAACGTCAAACATATATTAAAGTTTAATGTTGATAAGCTAATCAGAAATACCAGTAATACTAAAACCTCTATGCAGTGAAAAGAAAATTTCGTTTATGTTATGGAACTTCGGAAGAAAGAACATTAAGACCGAAACTTTATTTTCTTGATTGCCTCAGGAAAAGATCCACTGAAATAAAGGTCAACTTTTATCTAGCTTAGTTAATCAAGAACGAGGATGCTTGTAAATTGACTACAAATATGATTTTAAAATCCATTCCCAACTGTGTGATTTCCGTAAGCATGTATGATGTTGAAATCCATTCCCAACTGTATGATATTTAAATCCATTCCCACAAATATGATTTCAGAATTGCACCCACTCAGGATAAGATCTCATATTTCTCTAAATTACACTTACTGCATTTTCAAACACTCTAGAATAAAAAATGAAAGGAAAATCCGGACATGATCTTGATCTGACTTCAACAATTTTATGCAAAATAATGTCGATCGAATATGGTGAGTATCATTTGCGGGTCTGGACTCAATTCGGCTAAATGGTTGAATACCCTCCAATGGCTGCAGTCCCAATTGGGAATTTTTTTTGCCCAATTGGAGTTTCCATGTTTTTGGCTGAGGTTAAGAAGGAATGATCTTTCCAATTGACTTTCTTTTTTTCTTTCTTTCTTTTTTTTTTAATCAACTAAAAGATGTGAATTATGAGATCTTCTACAGGAGCAGTAGAAGACCTCATATATTTCAAGCATGAAGCAATCACACAGAACCAGCCCAAACAATCGATTGAGGTACAAAATTTGCAATGCTTACATGGAAGTATAAGTGTCAAAATGGGTGATTTGGGTATATTTTGATAAGTCATAATTGGGTAATAGGTATAATTGAATCAATCCATTTATACCCATTTAAATAAATGGGTATAAATGGGTACCCATTTATTTAAATGGGTATGGGTATACCCAACTACCCATTTATGACTTGTTTGAAATATTATTTATTTTTTAAAAGATTTTTCGCATGGTGTTTGACAATAAATAATGGCATTTTATTATTATTATATTGGTAAAAAATTCAAATTTATTTCCTTATCACTCACCAAAATTTTGAATAAAATGTGTATTTGTTTTTAAATGGATTAAATGGGTGAGTCAAGTCAACCTATTACCCATAAATTAAATGGGTATAAATGGGTACCCAGTTATAAATGGGTTTGGGTGAGCTAATATAAATGGGTTGTGATTGACACCTCTACATGGAAATAATTGAATGCTTAGATTCAAATGGAGGCGCCTTAGTAGCGGCAAGTTGGATTTTGCAATGCTTAGATTAGGATTCAAAATTTCGATTGCTTTGGAAAGTTGTTTGCAGCACTCTTTTAAACTCTCTCTTTAGCCTAATGTTCAGTAGTACAAGTTATTCCCTCTTCAAGACTCAACTTTTTTAGTAATTTTTTGTGCTAGATCATGTAAGAGAAAAACAAGGTAGATCTTTGGAAAACTCAAGAAATAACAACTCTTCTGATCTAAGCCATTGAATTAGTCACACATGCATTATGTGGGGTTAGCAATGTATGACTACTTTAATTCATACTTGAATCAAATAAACATCTCCCAAAAAGATTAAAACGCTTCTCTTGTTTCTTGCTTCTAGTACCAACGCTATAATATATAGAGTTTTGATTAACAGATATAGGCTTATAGCTTTTGGTCTGTATAAAAAGATGACAACAAATTGTGCAAATTAAAACTACAAAATAGATAATTACCAAAAAAAAAAAAACTGCTAAATAGATTAGGTGTACATGTATTTTCTGTTACCAGGAACATAAGTCACCGAATGGCCAAGAACAAGAGGAGTAGGAGATTAATTTTCATATCATTTTTTTAGTTAGCTTGAAACCAGCACACAAACCGAAATAGATCATTTCAATTTAGGTGCAAGTAGAATTATTTTGTAAAACAAGATCCATGCTCCTTATGTTTTTTCTTCTTATAATTGGCTGGAACTAAAATTGGGCCAGAGTTAACCATCAATTCTGTTTTTTTGGGGGGTATTGATGGAAGGGATGTCAGCCCTAAATTTTGTTTAAAATAAAATAACTTTTACATGGATCGAATCATTTCTTATAGGAACAAGTTACTTTGCAGATATAAAGCGAGAATATATCATGGGCACTTAATAAAGCCAACTTTTAAGATCTAATCAATTAAAGCTCCACATCACAATGCTCATTTTGTGTTCAGGCTTTGTTTAATTTCTTGAAATCAAGAAATGATCGAAGCATGACCTGCCATGAGAAGAAGGCCGTAAAGGAGAGGAGCCGTAGTGGGAGAAGAGTCGAGAAAGTGTCACCAGAGGAATTGCTTCGGGAAGATGACGAATTAATGGTGTAGTTTCATGCTTGTTTGTTTGTAAATGGTGCCCCAATTCGTGGGCAGTCCGAAACTGAAACTGAGGGTGGATTACCGGTGGTACTAATGGCAACGGCTGGGCGGTGTCAGCCATAAGAGTAGACACTTTGACTTCCGTCACCTGTGCTAATTATTCATTTATTCTAGTTAGTATTTGGATCAGAAAAATCTTAAAGGGGGCAAAAATCTCTCTCTTTCTTTTAATGAGATTCAAGATTCAGCTTCGAATGTTATATTTTTGAACAATTATTGTTAGATTTTTGGAAAATTAAAGTTAATTAGGGAAGTGTTTAATGTATAAAAGTTAATTTTGGTCCATCTTATGTAATTGAATGTTTTTTAAACGTATGTGCTTACTAGAAGAAGTTTGAAGGAAGCATTCATGAAAATGCAATATAATTAAATGCAATCGAACTGTCATGTTCTTGCATTTTTAAATCTCCAACTATTAAATTTATCCATTTTTTTTGTCCCCTAAACTCTTAAAAGCTTATTTCTATAGCAATTTCATCAATTTGAGGAGCTTAGACGAATGCAGAGACTGAGACTACCGGGCGGCGCAGGAGCCAAAACGGAAGTCTTTTTAGTTGACATAGTAAATGGAATAGCTCCAAATAAAGGTTTTTGATTCAGCACAAATTAGGCCAAATAAGTAACAATATGGAATATCCATGACATGGGAGTTCAAAGTTGTCTCGTGAAATTTTAGAGTATTTCATACCAAATTTTTTTCTTTATTTGAACAAAAAAAAGTTGTCTCATGAAATTTTAGAGGTGAAATTTTAGAGTATTTCATACCAATTTTTTTTCTTTATTTGAACATTCCTCGCTTCAAGGAATACTTTGGTATAAAATTAAAAATTTTGGTAGAATTTTGCAAAATGGTGGTGGAACGACTATCTTTCACTATTTTATATACAGACTTATCTGGTGAGATTCATTAAAAGTCAAGTTCAAATTTGAATTCTAAGAAAAAATGGAGGGTGTAATTTTATCAAAGTACTCATTCTGAAGCTTCAACTTTCCCTTGTTTCTGTCAACTTGTTTCTATCGAGTCAAATAAGTTTGAAAAGTACAAGGGAATTATATGTTTTATTACTCAACATAAATAGATTATAGTGCCAACATAAATTGGTTTAATTGGTAAAGGGCCCACTTTCTTAAAAAGAATTGAATTCCGCCATTGATATGAAAGATGTGTCGACCGGTGACTTGTAATAACCCCTATAAGCGATTTTGTGGTTCTCAAGGTATGTTTTGATTGGTGGTGATGATTAGAGCGAACCCATTCAAAAATTTTTTTTTTACCAAAAAAAAAAAAAAGAGAGATAGGGAGGTTATAGTACTTTTTTATTCTTTCCTAGACCAGTTTATAAAGATGGAAATTTTTGGATATGAATAAACATATATAGGGATGTAAACAAGGCAACCGAATTTGAACGAGTTCTTTTATCAAGTTTCAAAGTCATCAAACATAAAATGTTGTTCAAATTTGTTTTGAGTAATTGGTGAGCCAAACTCAAGCAAGCTCTTACCAAGTCAAACTCTATTTGAGTATCAAGTAATTTGGTTCACCTTTAAGCCTTAAACTTGTGAATTATTCGAAGTTATAGGTAGTGGAGCTGGAAATTAATTTCACTAGAGCAAGCTTAATATAGTATTTATCGACTATTTACAGGGGAGTGGGTCACTTAACACATTATTCATATATTTAATTTCATCCATCTAAAGTAAGAAGAAACCAGTTTTCTCTGTTGAATACCATCACATTTTGCAGTTGCCAACTCCACATTTTCTCACAGCAAGTGGAGAGGTTAGCCATAAACAGAAAACTAGAGGAAATGCAACTCATGGGACTAGCTGATATCTACGCAGAAGCATATAGGATCATCTCTAGATGCAGCGAACCTTTCAAAGATATCACTTTTACTCTGATCCTTCCTTTGTCATGCTTCATTTTCATAGCTAATAGGGACTTATCTGAGCGGATCTTCACGAGCTCTGATGACATCTCTGATTTCCCTTCATCCGAATGGGAGTTCTTGTGGTTTTTCAAGGTGTTTATCTCAGCTTCTTGATCATCTTCTACAATATTTCAACTTCTACAGTGATTTTACAGTTTCATCTATATATGGATTTGGTGATAATCAACTATGCCTTAAGAAGGTCATAAGTGTTGTGCCACGGGCTTGGAAAAGGCTAATGGTGACTTTGTTGTGCAATTTCTCATCTTTGTTAGTATACAGCATTATCACTGCAATGACCGCAGCATTCTTATCAGCTACGACAGTTGAAAATTTTCAGTTCATGCAAGTGGTACTTTTCCTACTTTTATGCCAGTTTATGCAGTGGGATTTGTTTACATGACAATGATTTGGCAGTTGGCTAGTGTTGTATCAGTTTAGAAGATTCGTATGGATTTGAAGCTATGATCAAAAGCAAGCAATTGATCGAAGGAAAGTTGATGGTGGCCATGTTCATATTCTGTCAATTGAATTGCTCTTTTGCTTTGATACAGTTTTTATTTGGAAAGTTCGTTGTATACGGACAATCAATGTTGATGCTGCAGAGGATTGCGTTTAGCTTAATTTGCGTTTGGTCACTTTGCACTTTGGTTCTCTTTGGATTGATCATCCAAACTATCATCTACTTTGTCTGCAAGTCATATCATCTTGAAATCATCGAGAAGTAAACCACTTGTGATCACCCAACAGTTTAGCTGGTTCTAGTGTTTGGTGATGGCGTACAATTTAATAGTCTTGTACTCTTGTTTTGATCATCAACATTGTAAGCCTTTCTAACTGCCATATGAATCACAAGAGCACGTATATAATTGGTCTTATCAGACATGCCAAAGGATTAGGAGTTCGACATTTTCTCGTGGATGTTTCCTAATTATCATCTCATGTTAGCTTTCAGACATTAGCATCTCAGTCTCAAATTAGCTGAAACAGTTATCAGCGAGAGAAACAAAAACAACAATGAAATGCAGGAATTTGCTGAAAGCCATTGGCATACATTAAGTGAAATGTTGTAAGCCAGAGAAGTACAAGAAAAAATAAAAAACACAAATACACGGAAATTACATTGGTACGTACACAGTGCCACCAAAATAATTCTTTAATGTGTGTTCAAGGCCTCATTAAGTACTCAAATTGGTAGATCATGAATCTAATCAGATTGAGGCCTGGAGGGGTTAAGTTGAGGCAATGTTTCTTTTTTTTTTTTTTTAAAGGCAAAATAGAAAGAGGTTGACTTTGACAGTCTTGATTGAAATATTTTAGCCAATCTTTTTGATTAAAAAAATAGAAGCCAATATTATTAATCAAAAAGTTGAAAATCATCTAGCATCACTCCATTCAAGCTGCACTCTTGGTAAAAAATATATAGAATATGACACAGAGATATAATTGATTCGAAAAATTATTAGATTTAACAAGTTACAAAATAAGAAAGATTATATTGTGAATCACAAATCATTAGATCTGATCAATTGTATGAGCTACTCCATAAATATTTATGCATGTCTATTCTCTCAATTTGTTATCAACTGATTCAAGTTTAAAATTGATACTCAGATTTGACAAGAAACACCAAAAAATTTTTTAGATCTTCATATAGATCTAAAAAACCTCTTAGATCTGAGAAAAAAAATAAGAAACTAAATAAAACTCCACCAGAATAGCCTAGAAGAGAAGAAAACTCTCACTAATAAACACTAGGAAAGAGAAAAACCCTCATTAGGAGGAGGAAGGGAGATATTGTCTTGAGCCCAATATCTCTCTCTTATGAAGAAAGAATAGTAGAAAGAAAGTTGAGAACATAGAGAAGACAATAGAGAAAGATTTGTGAAAAGAGAGTTGAGAGGACAGAGAAGACATAGAAAAAGGATGCATTCTTTAGCCAATTTGGCGGGCCAAATTCACACTAGCCCAAATGGTGAAGTGTAAACCCCTTGATCTTAGATGAGCACCAAGACGCGCCCGAAAATGGAAGTCTTGATGAAGCCTGAGCCCTGAAGTACATTGCCACTACTTTCCAATGTGCCAAAACATACGAGCAAATTATACTGGTGCAATAACTTTGAAGGTGGTGAAGATCGTATGCATTTTAATATTTTGTGGAAAATAAAGAGAGCTTCTTAGTCTTGGGTGGGATGTAAATTGCATCCTTTTCTGTACGGAAAGTAATCATTATGCTGATACTTTAGCTAAACTTAGTCTTTACAGTGCCACTAGTCCCTAGGAGTCACCCTTTTTGTCAGTTGACTACATTTCAGTGATGCACAGTCTAATGATTTCTGGGTAATAGGCTTTAAGCCAACATATGAACCTCCCCCAAACCCCAAAAGAAAAGAAAATTAAAAAATACCTATTACAACTAGAAACAAGGACGAAAGATGTTACGCCATATATCACGTCAATTTGATCCAAGTTGCAGCTTCATGTAAAGAAGAAAAAAAAAGTTTAATATTGCTCTGAAATTGCATTTACACTTTAATACTTCCCCTATTAGTTTCCCCAATTTCAGTTATTTTTGAAACTCCCATCCTTGTGTATTCTTTTAACAAAAAATATCAGTACAATCTTATGGCCATCTTAATTAATTATACATTTTGAAGCAAAGATTTGACATGTTACTAAACAAGTACTTAGTTTACTTATGCATTTCAAAACGAGTTGGTAAAACTCAACACTGATATTGGATTTCATTGTGTATTGCCACTTGGGACCAATCTAGAAGTCTAGAACTCCTTTATGCCCTGCAGGGGGCTTTTCATATAGTAAAGCATAGACAGTTGAGACTATATTCTTTTCGGTGAAGCGCATTAATTATTGATGGTGATGCTTGTCATTGTATAATATGAAAAAGCAAAAGACCATATATAGCACTAATTGATGAATTATCAAGATTGTACTTTTTATAATCCATATCTGATATATACAGCAGAAATCCTTAGACCATTGTACTTCTATGTATAAGTTTATTATAAAGTTTTTAGTTGTAGATGAATCAGACAAAGATTTTATTCACTCTTATCAAACATTATACAAATGTATCCCTATTGGTGTACACTTTCCAAAATCCTTAAGGACTAAGCCATTTGCAGTATGTGGCAAATTGCCGAAAGGCAAGAGAATGTTCTCCCCCTTTGTGCGTGTTACACACACACGCCCGCTCGCGCATATATCGTAACACATAAGGAAGGCTTTTCAAGAAGAATTCTGATTCAGTCAAAGGAAATAAAAAAAAAAGTTTGATGCCTTTGACCAAAAGTATCAATTACTTTTAACTTACCTTTATGAAAAGCTTTATGTCATGGATTTGGATGAGGGAGCAAGCCGGAAGGAATAGAACTTGTATTTGACCAGGAAAAAACCCATACATTAGTTGGAGACAAAAACTTTAATTGATTTTATTGTACAATACCAGGAGGGGCAGAGCAAAAAGAAAACTCCAGGAAATTTACATATTGCTTAGCCTTATTTTGGATCTAACCATGGTTTCTTCTTCTGATAACTAAACTGCAGTGTCAGGCCTGCACATATATTTGGAAACCTATATAATCTTGAATTTGGTACAATTAACTTTTGTAAAATGTTTTGATGCATTCATTTATATTATTTCCCTCGATGTGCATTTTGGTGCATAATGTCTAAAGTTCATGCTTCCCATTTCTTTTTGGTCATTAAGTGATCAATGCGGTAAATGAGCAAGGTGGAAGTCCAAAAAGTAAAGTGTCTCACGTTAACATCTGGCATAAGTGGTTGATTAATTATGGCAAAGTACAAATATTCACTACAAGCTACACACAAAGTGGTTCAGTCAAAGGAAACGCAAAAAGTTTGATGCCACAGCCAAAAGCACAAACAAATTTATACTTATCGATCCTTCAGATTATGCACTTGGATGAGAGAACATTACTGAAGTGAATGCCTACTTTATCATGAATTTATCTCATAGAGTAGTTCCTTTTTTTCCCCCTACAAAAGGCAAAAGAAACAAAATGAAGCAACTCACAGGGGTGGTAGTAATATAAATAAACATATTTACAAATTGCAGGAATTACAACTTAATAATACTATAATAAGTCCATAAAGAGTGAGAGAAAAAGCTTACATACATACAATTAAAATTGAATTCAAAACCTCTAATTTTTAAAAATTTATTATTGACCACTAGGCCAAGGTGTCATCCACATCTTATAGATTATTTGAAACCGTGATATGTTATGCATTATTTGTAGCCGAAAAAGCATACAGAAAGAGATAAGATCTTGAATGAAAAATTCATCACGAGCTTCGTATTAAATTGTAATTGAATCAAACATAACTTCAAACAAGATAAATTATTTTGAAGAGCACCTACATAAAATACAAAAATGTTTTGAGGATTAAATGCTGATGTCAGGGTGAACAAAAATCTGTGATGTAGGCAAACGTTGTGCATGAGATTCCAAAACTTGGATTAGATTTCCAAATTTGAATGTTCTTTTTGTGGATGCATTTGATGCCTTCATTCAAAATTGAACCTTTATTATATTTTTGGTAACGTCCAATACTTCCAAATCGTTTTTTTTTTTGATTTTTTTTGATTATGAAGGTTAGAAATACACTCCTTGAAAAGAATTTGAGCAATGCATAAGATTCAAGTGAAGATAGAATATCTCACGTTCAAATCTCATAAATTATCTATAGAAGCCAACAAAATTTGATTCAGTTGGTAAGGACGGACCACTTTTTCACAAAATATTTTGTGTTCAAACGCCGTCAATGTAAGGATTGTGTTGGTGGGCAATTTCTAAAAATCCCTGTCAACAACTTAAGAAGCATGTCTTCACCCACAGTGGTGATTAGAAGTGAACTCACATAAAAATTTTCTCCTTATTCTACAAAAAAAAAAAAATTCTTGATTAGAGGCAAAAAAAGGAACAAATTTTGATGAAATCTATGTGAGAATACACATTAAAAAAAAAAAAACTCACACATTAATCTCCTGAATTTTTCTACACAGCTTGTCGGTCTTCTGCATGGTATGCATGCATTTGAAACCTTTTCAACGTGAACACTTCACAAAGGCAGATACTAGAAATGTGAGGATTTCTACTTCTGTGCAGTAGGATATATTAAGAATACTCGTATCAGTAAGCATGCATACGTAGATGTAACAACAATTAAAAGATGAAAAGAAAGGGAAAAAGTAATTAGCATCGGTTCACTCTATAAATACCAATCCATGTTAACTTCCTCATTAGAGCACAGAAACACCGTGATAAGTGATAACACACACAAATACACGCTATAAAACACACACCAAAATGGCAGAAAAAGGAGGGAAGTCAAGCACGGGAGAGAATGCAAAGAAGGAAGGTGGCATGGGAAGAGAAGGAGAAAGTAGTGGTCAATGTTTCCAGCAGAAGGTTGGAAGTTCATTTCCCAAGAAGAAGGAGCATGTATCTACCAAAGTCTTTAAAAAGGTAGGAAAATCTGTTGCTGATCTTGTCAAACCGGACGATGGAAAACGCAATAAGATCAATCCTGGTGAAGCTAATTAACAAGAGTATCTGAATAGCTAGCTAAATGTATCAGCATTCAGCAGTATGTGCTAACGCAGATCTTGTTTCCTTGAGAGATATTGGCTTGTTTATCATCTAGTACTAATGAATAAGAAATATTTGAAGGTTACTTTCTATTCGTTTTCTTTTCCCCCTTACCTGTAGCAACGTTTTGATGTCCGAGCAACGTTTTCACTTGTTTCATTACATAAATCTCGATCAGGTAAGCAGTAGGTTACGAACATTAATTAATCAAGTACAAAACTGGTAGTGTTTTGTTTCAGATAACTTCCTCTGCACTGAAGTAAACCAGAGGGAAAAAAATTAAAAAACAGCGAAACATATATATTAGATCAGCCCAAGAGATCGGCTGAGCAAAAGACGCAGCTTTTAATCCTCTCTAAAGTGTAAAATTATAGAGAGCTTCATTTCCATATATACAGATGTTCTTTAAAATTGGGACATGAATTCATTGTTGTTTTTTTTCCCCTAAACTATTGATTTTGTCAAAGAATCAATATAAGTTGGCTCAATCGATAAGCACGAGTCACTTCCTCACAAAAAGTTATGTATTCAAATCCTACTACTAATGTGAGGGTTATGTTGGTAGGTGATCTGTAAGTACTTTTATAAGTAAACTATGGTTCCTCAACACTGCTCTAACCTGTGTTGATGACCGGATTTGAACTCACCAAACTTTTTCTTACCAAAGGGAAAAAAAAAGAATCTCAAGCAAAACAGGAATGGTAGCGATGTTATACTTTTCAAAATTACATTACATACACATAATTTGTCTAAGTCTATATTTATCCTATCTTCTTATTCATTATGCCTGGACCAAAAACATCAATTGATTATGCCTAGAGGTGGTGACTGGGGACCCAAAAAAGAGTAGAAGAGTGAAATTTTTGGGCTTTGGGCTTGCTTTGGCCTTTGGACTCACACGAGAAGTTCACACTTGACTCACAAATAAATCAAGGTTTAGGTCCATTTTGGGATCGGCTCAAACTCACAATTTCTACTAAATTATGTATTCAATATTATATTTCAATATAAATGACAATATAAATTACATCTAAATTATAAACTACACACACACACACGTGTGTGTGTGTGTATGTATGTATGTATGTATGAATGTGTATGTGTGTGTGTGTATATATACATATATATATATGTATGTATGTATGTATGTATGTGTTTGTGTGTATGTGTGTGTGTGTGTCTATATATATATATATATATATATATATGTTTATGTATATATGTGTGTGTGTCTATATATATATCATTATGTATTGGATAATTTTTTTATATATTATCGATGTACAATTTTTTTTAATACTAACAGATTTGGTTTATACCACATGACATAATTTTGAAATTCAAATCATGCACATATAGCATGCATCTGAAGATGCTAGTATTAAAAAATTACTACACTATCAGTATATAAAAAGTTAATACTTATGTATAATTATTGACTTATACACATTATTATACATATAATATGCATATTTGCGTTAATAGTTTCTTGGGCAGGGCTTTATAGATAGCTTTTGTGGAACCCAAATTCAACTTACAAGTTAATCGGGACGCACATTTAGGCCCAAGATTTGTTCAGTCCAAAATCTGATAACGCTCGGTCCAAATTTTTTCAGAATCTAACGGGCTGCTAATGATGTCTATCTGTACTAATTTTCTCATTATATATACATGTAGAAACCTTGAATAAATGATCAGTTCACAAGGGATCTAGAAGTTAGGCAACCACGCACTAGCCAAGCAATTAAATTTTCTATGTTATTGGCCTGAAAATACACATATGGAAATGCTAAGAAATTAAAAAAATGACCGATAAAAGGAAAAAGAAAAAGACATTTTCTTTACTGAGAATTTGGTCCCCATCCCTCAACCACATTTTGCACCCCCACAAAGAAACACGAATATGTACACAAGAACTTGACCGAAAAGTCATCACAGACATGTAAAAGCACACAGTACCAGAACATCTTGTGGAAGGATATGTCTGTGAGGATCTTGTCGAAGGAATAAAGACACACATAAACTGATGTGAAAAATTACTTTCTAACCTGCTACATCACCAGCAGCAGATTATATCCTCCTTTATTAATAAAAAAAAAATGTTAAGTTAGGGACATAACGTTGCCAAATAAAATCTTAGGGGTCAAAATGAGATTTTTTTGAAGTAACATTGCCATATCCAAATATTTCCACATAATATTACCATATCGAAATCTTAATGTGTTAAATTGAAATTTTCTAAATTATTTTCTTCCCCTATCGTTCAACCCATTGCCGCAACTTGTGCGGCTCATGGCAGCACCAATCCCCCTCCCCTAACCACTACCATGCAGCAAAACTGCCACCACTACCACACACATCCTCGTGCTATCATCCAAAATACTTTTTTCTTTTCTTTTTTCTTTTTTTTTTTTCATTTATTTTTCCTTTCATTTTCCTTTTTTTTTTTTTGCTTCATGACTGGAAGCATAAACCCCGGTGAACACTAGCTCTGCCAACAATTATCACGATTGATTTTAACATTAAATTATTTCAAATAACACCAACCTCAATTAAATAGTCTCAAGATAACACAAAAATCGTTAAAATAAAAAAAAAATCGCCAACCAAATGATCCAAAAAAAAAAAAAAAAAAAATTCCACCACCACCACTCACTACTCCCTCCTTTCTTCTCTCCTCCTTCCTACCCAACACCAATCCTTTCTCATCTTGCTGCTTTTCTCCCTTCTGCAACCCCTCTATCTCCTTCCATTTTCTTGTCTCCCCTATCCTCTCCCTCCTTGTCAGTTATTGCAAAGGGAGGATGGGAGAGGTAGGAAAATAGGGGGACAGGGAGAGGGGAGGAGAGCGGGAGAGGAGGAGGGAGGGGGAAGAACGAACATGGTGGTGCTGGAGAGAAGAAAGGAGTGGGTAGGGGGTGACAATGGTAGGGAGAGGTTGGTTGGGGTGCATGGAGGGCGCTAAGGATCGTGGGGATGGTGGTGGAGGGGGAAGAAAAAGAAGAGGAAGAGGATGATATTTCAAAAATTTAAAAACACTCTAAAAAAAATTAATCAAATCATCCGTCCCTTTTAATGGCAATAGTTAAAAGGAAAGAAAATGCGAAGGACTTTTGAATGCCAAAAAGAAAAGCAACTGTAATGCCCTGCGCCCGTTGTGTTGGCCAATAACATTTCGAACTAAAACCGCGAGTTTAAAATGATTAATCTAAAGTTATTAGTAACCTGATGGGTTGGGGTTATATATCATTCTTCTTCTCCCCACCTTTTGAACTGATGGACCGGTGTTATAAAACTTCTCCGATTCTCACAGATGTATATTTTCACTCTTCCACGTTTAGAACTGATGGGCCGACATTATATATCTTCTCCTATTCCTACTGATGTGGGACATTTCACTTTCTCCACCTTTATAATTGATGGATCGGCATTATATATCATTCTTCTTCTCTTATTCCCACTAGTCTAGGACATTTCGCTCTCTTCGCAGTTAGAACTTTGCTTCCTTGTAAAATCCATTACATTTCAAACCATCCATTTAGTCATTGTGTTATAAGGTTAAACTTGTTTCTGTAGTAAAATGAAAAACTATGAAAAACTATGTTTTAGGAAATTTTGTTTTGGCTTCACAATTACTACATGAGCCCTTTTTTTTTTTGGGTACCAATGAAGACAATCAGATCATCTTTACCTAATATTCCAAATGATGAGACTTTTCTCAAGATGTGTAAGTTAGACACATCAAACTGGAATTGACATTGACATATCATGGCTCTTCAATCCAATTGACATTAACATTTCTTAGATGGGGTTCGATTTAGGGTTTAGGGTTTACGGTTCATTAAATCAAGTATTTCCTTAAACCACAAAGAGAAAGAAAATTAATAATCATTGTAATAATCAAAATGAAAACGAGACATTTTTTTTGCAAAACCAGCTATCCTTCCGACGGGCATGTTGGTTGAGTCTTCAGTTGCTATTATTCTAATGCGATTTCAAAACTTACCTTATAAGTGAAGTCACTGGCATTGAGAATTTGGAAAGTGAACAAGCCTTTTAGAATACAACTTCAAAGAAAATATTTTTTTATTTCAAATCTTTCAATTGCAATTCAAATTACTTTTTTTTAATTGATTATACCACTTGGCTCGAATCTCACACAGTATAAAGATCATGTGAAATTCACTTTGATACCACCTGTCATGCCTCGTGGCCACTGAGTTGACCCAATAATCTTTTTGAACTAAAATCACCGTCAAAGTGGTTAACCCAATATTATTAGTAACCCGATGGGTGGGCACTGTGTATCATTCTTCTTCTATTCGCACCGTATGGGAATTTCAACAAAAAATGAAAAGAGAAGAAAAAATATTAGAAAAAAGTTATACAACACTTGCAGGTGACCAACCGGTTATAAGTCAAATGCCATATTAGTTTAAAGTATGAGACGGATTACATAGACGTTTCAAAGCTATAGCGTGGCTGGTTGTCTTTCGGCAAGATCATATAGGGGCTTGCATATTTTACCCAAGAAATATTATATGCATTACAATTACATGAAAATAATATGCATTCCGCGTGCAGTCATGTACACACACCCCTCCACACAGAACCATACATAAATTTTACGTACCTAACTTGCTGCTCTAGCAATATCAATACTTTCCTGGAACGATGAAAGCTTCAACTGTCTCTATAAATACCAAATTATTACAGTGTCTCTTGTTCTAAATCATAGTAACACCTTCAGTTCTTGCTAGGAAATTACCCATCTGGTGCGTGCACGCGCGATCGTGCACACACACATTGAGACATAAACACACGAATAGGTGTCACATATGGCTGAGAGAACAGCTTTAATAGTCTTGTTTGGTGATCAAACTTTGTAAGCCTCTCTAACTTGTTCTATGAAATACAAGAGAAGCTGTACATGCGATCTTACCAAACATGCCAAGGATCAGGATTTCGATATTTCTTTTATGTTGTTCTAATTATAATTTCAATGTCAGCTTTTGAATGTTACCTTTCATTAGCTGAAACAATTATAAGCTGGAGAAACAAAAGTGGTAATGAAATGAAAGAATTTACCGAAAGCCATTAACATATAAACTCTCATGGCAGTTTTAGGATTTAGCCACTAACAGATCAAACACTCATTTAGTGAAACATTTACAAGCCAGAGCAATAAAAGCAATCATAAAAGCAAAGAATATGCTGAAATTACTTTGGTGCATACTACGTACTGTCCCAAACTTACTCTTTAATGTGTGTTTAAGCCCCTCGTTGACTAGTCAATTATTAGATCATTTATTAATGGGATAATTTCAAAAACCTCCCTTGAGGTTTATAGTAATATCACTTGGCTCCCTTTAACTTTGAGAAATCTCATTTGCCTCCCTTATTTTTAACTTTTTGTAACATTATCAACCCATTTCAAAAAATATTATTAAGAAACTCATCCTTGGAGGAAGCAAATGTTTTCATGCCAAAATTGCCCTTGCGTTATTTTATTATTTTTCTAAGAGTGAAGATACATTACTAAAAGCTTGAAAATAAAGACAAACAGTGTAAGCATAGTTGTAATAGAATAAATTATGTCAGTGGGATTTTTTAAGATACAAAATATTACTATTTAAAAGTATGTTTAAGATGGTTGAAGTTGAAAAAAATATTTCATTCACTATAAAGTGCTTTCATTAATTTGAGGAGTTTAAAAATTAAGAATTTTAAACTTTCTAAATTTTTTATATAGACTGATGGCTTGAATATTAGAAACCGACATAATGTGTAAAATTATGTTTATAAACTCATTTGAGGTGTTTTCAAAAATACAAAAGTAATTTTCTTTATTACAAAATATTTTTTGATGAATTTAGAAGTTTGTAGATTGTTTAGAATTTTTTAATGTCCTAATTTTCTGTCCAAATTGATGACTTAAGAAAAGAGAAACATAAATTATTAACAATGTATTTACAAACTTATCTAAGGCATTTTCAAGGTGTAAAATGTTATTTTCTTCTAAGTCTAACATTTTTTTCATTTCTTCTCTAGACCGATGACTTCAAAAATTGTAAAAGACCTTTCAACCTAATTACTATGTTGTAACTGTTAAGGATTTAACTTGGTTTGTTATGAAAACTAAACGTTCACAAGAAAAGGGTAATTTTGGAATAGAAATATTTTATCTCACCCAAAATGAGTTTTTAAATGATATATTTTGAAATGGGTTGATAAAGTTATAAAAAGTTGAAAATAAGGGAGATAAATGAGATTTTTCAAAATTTAAGGGTACCAAGTGATATTGTTACAAACCTCAAGGGAGGTTTCTGAAATTATCCCTTTATTAATTGAATCAAATTGAGTGGTTAAATAGATACAACGTTTCTTGTTTTAAGTGAAAAAAGAAAGATGTTAACTTTGAGGGACTTGATTGAAATTTTTAGCCACATTGGAGGGCTAAATCTGCATTCATCCAATGGGTGAACCAATAGATCTTATCTGAGTCCCACCTCGGCCCAAAAATGAAGTTTTGACTTTTGAAGAATCTAAAATACATTGAATCTACTTCTAGATGTGCCAAAAAAAAAAAAATCAAAATAAACTAGAGCCATATGTCATGTCATTATGTTTCAAGTTGCAAATTGATCCTCTTAGAAAAAAGAAATCATAGTTCATTCTCTATGTTGTGTTTTTGTTTTTGTTTTTGTTTTTTTTGGGGGGGGGGGGGGGGGAACACAAAAATGTTGAATATTGTGGCTGAAATTGTTCTTGCGCTTGAAGACTTTCTCCACTAATTTTTCCAATTCCAGTTTGGTTATTCTTGATTACCCACTTACCTCTTACTTATTAATTATTCCTTTATTCTCATTAAATGCAAAATAAGTGCTACAACAAATGGAAAGAAAAGAAAGAAAAAATGAAAAAGAAAAATAATAAATTATAAAATCGTTGCTCAACTCAACCTTAATTCTTGAAACTTAAATTAGTTGGCACTCAACCTTAAATTAAAGTTGCACTAGCCATAGCAGGATCATTTACCATTTGTCTACCTTAAACCTGAGGGGGAAATAATATGTATCATTGTTTTGAAGTACAAGACCGGAAAAATTATAATGCCCCAAAAATTCATGGAAAACAAAGTAAAGGAGATCCTTTCTTTTTTCTTAGAAAAATACAGAAAAGCTTTCAAGTGGAAAAGGCTTAGTAGTGACATTTTGCTTAACTCCATCGGCTTAGAAAATTGTTGATCAAGATTCACGATGGTTTTGTTAAAGGTATTGAGTGTATGTAAAGAACAACAGTCCCTGCGTAATTCTTAAAATAAAAAGAGAAGCTTATTGAGTACTTGTACATGATTTTTTCTCTAAATTACCACTAACTATTTGGCTAATGCAAGTTGATTTAATTGTTAAAGTAGGCCTACTTTTTCAGCAAATGTTGTGTGTTGAGTCTCCTTACTAATGTGAAAATTGCATTCGTGGGTGATTTGTAAGAATTTTTGTAAATGACTATTGGTCGTTATTGGAAGTGAACTCACCAAACTTTTTCCAAAAAAAAAAAACATTATTTGGGGCCAAAAATGGTGAGGCCCCAAATTCTGAAAAATAAGATCAAGGGGTGTTGTGCAACCGTTTCAGTTGAGTTGGTAAGTACATAGATTTAAAATTACTCCAGTCACAATCTGTCTAAAATTACTCCACAAAAAACCAAATCTAGCACCAGGTTTTAAATGATTTAGCAAGACTGTACTTCTTCTTATCCATCTCTTATGCATCCAGCAGAAGTTCTGGGCTATTGTACTTCCACGTATAATTTCATTTTAAAGTTTTTATTCACAGAAGAAGTTATATATCACTCAGACGAAGATTTTATGTAATCTTATCAAACATTATGCAAATGTACCCCTAGTGGTGTACCTAATTTATCCAAAATCCTTAGGGACAAAGTCACTTGCAATATGTGGCGAACCGCCAAAAGGCAAGAGAATTTTTTGCCTCCCTTTGTGCGTTGTTATACAAACATATTTATTTGACTAGAGAGAGCTTTATCAAGAAGAATTTTAAATGAGTGAGAGGAAACACAAAAAGTTTGATGCCTTTGACAAGATGGATTAAGTGGTTTGGCCATACGTGTCATTAAGTGAGAGAATCAACAAATGAGAAAGATGGAAGTCCCAAGTAAAATGTCTCATGTGAAGTTCTGGATTGATGTGGCTGGTTAATTGTGGTCTAACTCCTATTTTCGGAGGCAAGATGCCAAGACACAGACAAATGATTCAGCCAAAGGAAGCACAAAAGTTTGATGCCACAATCAAAAGCATAATCAAATTTATATTTATAGATACTTAAAATTTTGCACTTGGATGAGGGATCATTGCTGAAGTGAATGACTAGTTTATCATGACATATCTCTGGGACTTCCTTTTTTTTTTTTTTTTCCCTCTCTCATTTTGATAAGATTAGATGGAACTCACAAAGGTGGAAAATAATATAATTAACAAATTAACCCAATAATGATACAAATTACAACTCAACGATATTACAATAAACCCACAAAGAGTAAGAAAAGAAATTTAAATAAATACAATAAAACTTGAACTCAGAATCTTTAATTTCTAAAGACGCAATTTTAATAATTAGAGCAAAACCTCATCGGCATCCCATAAGATAGTTAAAATTGAAATATTATGCTCTAATTATAATAGAAAAAGGCGAGTAGAGGCATAAATAAGATATGAAGGATAAAATTCACAAGGAGCTTCATATGATTTTGGAACTAAATTACAAAATGAGTCTAAACAAGATAAATTGCCAAAACAGAAAAATGTTTTGAGCATGAAATGCTGATGTCAGGTGGAAGAAAATCTATGACGTAGGATAATGTTATGCATGAGATTCCCAAAAACTTGATGTAGTTGTCTTTATGGGGTGGGGTTCTCCATAAGAATGTTTTTTATGTATGCATTTGATGCCTTCATTTTCCATTTGACTTCATATACATTTTTTTGTAGGGATAATATCAAAACCTCCCTAGAGGTTTCTCTTAATATTATTTGGCCCTCCTAATGTTTAAAAATATCACTTATTTCCCTAATAATTATAAAATGATTATATTGATTCTCATTTGGTACATAATTCACATATCAAATAAATGGATATCAAAGTATTAAAGAAAAGGAATCAAAGTTACTTTATTCTTTTTTTCTCTTTGTCCAACATTCTCTTTACTCATTTTTTTGAATGGCTATGCAATTTTTTATTTATAAATTTTAATAAATTAAATTTTATTTATTTTTTCTTTTTCTGATTATGATATGGTGGGGTATGAATATATGCTTTCTTTGTTTATTTTTAGTTAACTTTTATAATGATTTAGTACAATTTATAGAATTGGACAACGAGTTGTGAAGATGTTGGGAAAAAATAAGGTTCATAAGAAATCAATTTTAAATATATATAATTGAATTGGTACTAATATATTTCTTCACAAATATATTTTTTTATTTTTTAAATTTATATTTTTATGGATTATATCTTTGTTATATGGTTGTACATTAGAAATTATTTTTTAGGTGGTGATTTTTTTGGAGCAAATAAAGTCATTTAGGAGTATTTTTATTTTGCAAAATGAGCAAGAGGATAGTTTAGGGTTTCATAAATTTAGTTATATAAATAAAAAAAAGTAAGGGAGATAAGTGATGTTTTTAAAACTTTAAAATTGCCAAGTGATATTAAGAGAAATTTCAGGAGAGGCTTCTGATATTATCCCCTTTTTTTTTGGTAAAATGCCCAATGCTTCCGAATCTTTTTTTTTTGCCCCCTTTTGGGGTAAGTATCAACTGCAAGATAAAATTTTTCACATTCAAGTCTCAAAGATTCTCTGTAGGAGGAAAAGAACCCCAACAAAACAAACAAATTTCGGTGAAGGGGACACAAGGGATAGTGGGGAAACGAAACATCTGGTGAGGGGGACACAAGGGACCGAGGAGAAACTAGGACAGAGGATTTGATGTGTCTTTTCGCACAGCTTGTCAGTCTTTTGCAAGATATGCAATTATGCTTGCATCTGAAACTCTTTCAACTTGAACATTCACAAAAGCGAATACTAGAAATGTGAATTCGACAAAAATAAAAAAACACTAGAAATGTGAGATTTACTACTTCTGTTCATTAGGATATATCATCAACAATGATATCAGTGATCAAGCAAATATAACAACTATTAGAAGATGAAAAGAAAAGGTAAAAGTAATAATAGCTAGCATCTTTTCACTCTATAAAGTACTATCCTTGTTAACTTCATTGTTAGAACACAGAAAGAGAGTGATAACACACACAGACACACACTAGAAAACACACACCAAAATGGCAGAAAAGGGAGGGGAGCCAAGCAAGGGAAATGCAAAGATTGAAGGTGACATGGAGGGAGCAGGAGAAAGTAGTGGTGAACGTTTCCCGCAGAAGATTGGAAGTTCATTCCCCAAGAAGAAGGAGCTTGTATCTACTAAAGTATATAAAACTGTCGGAAAATCTGTTGCTGATTTTGTCAAATCCGACAATAGCAATTGCAAGATCAGTCCTGGTGAAGGTAACAAGAGGACCTGAATAACAAGCTATATTGTATCAGGAGCATGTGCTGATGCAGGTTTGGTTGATGTATATTGGCTTGTTTTATCATCTGTTACCATGGAATAAGAATAATTTGAGGGTTGCTATTCATTCCTTTTTGTCCATCCCTTTTACCAGTATTTCCCGTTTACTTGTTTCATTACGTAAATCTCGATTAACTAATTAAATGATGTACAAAAATGGTGGTGTTTATTTGGATAACTTCTTCCGTACCGAAGTAAACCAGAAGAAAAGGAAAAAAAAAAATGAAGAATAAAATAGTGAATTAAAAAACTTAAAATTCACCCAAGAATAAGAGCTGCGCTTGTTGTCTCTCGCTCTTTCTGTCCCGGATTGAAAAGCCAAGAGTTCATCAGATCAAATATATAATACATCAGCCCAAGAGATCAGCTGAGCAAAAGATGGAGCTGCCCATTATTATTGTTCCTCTAAAGAGTAAAAGTATACATAGGTTCATTTTCACGCGGGGCACACACACACACACGCACATATACACATATGCGTGCGCGCACGCACAATGTGTGTATGTATTATGTATGTATATTTCAAAACGCTATTTATTAAACTCGGGCATTAATCCATTATTGTGCAGTTGTAAACTATTAGATACGGCATGTGCGGAGTTGGCTGAAAATTTTGCTGTGAGGAACGCGGTTAATCTCACTATGAATCAAAGGATCCCGAGTTTTGTTTTGAAAGGAGATGCTGCCTCAGTTATCAAACTTATAACAGATTAAGAACATCTTCTCTCTAAATGTGTATAAGATGTCTATTTAACATTGTTAGACTAGGAATGTATTTAGGTGAAATGGATTACAAGCTAAGCAAACATGATAGCGTATAGTTTAACTCATTATGCTAAACCTGCTAGCCTTGTTCATTCTATTTGGAATTCACCTCCAAGTTTAGTCAAGCAACTTGTACTGGATGATTTCTAGCATTCTTATAATACAGCTATGTTGAATTTTTTTTTTTTATTATAAAGAGAAGGAAAATATATGGGAATGTTACCTTTGAAAGTTGCAAGCTACTCTTAACTACTAATATTTTAAAGTGTATCATTATCCTATATCTATATTCCTATATTTTAGATATTTCTATATCTTAATTTTCAGGCACTTTTGCAATTAATTATAATCTCAAGATTTATAAGTAATGATTTAGGTAGTTATATATATACATGTATGTGCACGCGCGCACATGTCGGAAGCTTTCAGAATCACAAGGGCTTGATGCTACTGGAGTCTTTTTGTTAAGTGAAGAAAGCCGAATTAATAATGAGTCAGAATTGTTTATATCAAAAGTTATAAGAATAATATCAACTGCCCAAAAAAAAGAGCGAGTCAGAATTGATAATTTTCAAAATCTGCGCTACAACTCATTGTTTGTGCAAAGAAGGCCCGATAGGTACTTCCACTCAGATTAGCCAAGGCTGGCATAGCTTTTGATTGAAAACGACTCTCATTAATAAGTTGCCAAAACATTTTTTTTCTTTTAAAAAGAATATTTGAAGTGGAGAGATGAAATTACACGGAATATTTCCAACCATGGAAATACACCGTAAAATACAATGAAAAATTCCTGAATTTCAAGCATGAGTGACATCGGTAACATACATTAGCAGACAAAATAAACAAAATATTTCATAACCAATCCAACACTAATTTACTGAAAATTCCAAGCATCTGATGGAAAAAAGTGCAAAGAAAATCAAGATAGGCGATTGGCTCATCAAAAGTAATCATCTGCTCAAGTAGTCCTTTTTTAATAGCCTCATTCAATTTAAAATATAAAGCCTCAACACATTCTCAAGTAGAGGGGATCCCTCAAGCAATTACAAACAAAAAGACACAAGGGCATCTGGATCTCTATCTCTGTACATAAATGTCCCTGATGAGATATAGAAAAAGAAATGGATAATTTCATAAACCTCCCATGCGATTTTAAACAATTGCAGCCATTTTCCTTGAGGTTTAAAAAATTATACTTACCTCTTTTGGTGTTATGAAAAGATTATAATCTTGATAGCTTTGCAAATCCTAAGTAGAAAGTGAGTGTCAAAGAAAAAGAAAATGGCATTTTACAATATTTCTTTATGCAAAAGCTCTAACCTTCATCCTGCCTAATTCATCACATATCAATTCCTAGATCATTTAAATGGACCACTTACTTAGTCTTATAAATAGCTGACTGTATTTATTCAAAACACTTTCTTCACAACTTACTTAGCAAAGGGAAAAAATGGAAGTCAGAACATTAAAGATGATGCCTTCAAACATAGCCCGAATTTTGTTGCAAAGAACTATGATAAAAATGTTTTACTTACCAAGTAATGCTGATTTTGATTTCTTTTCTCATTTAAATTGTTTTGTAAATCAAATAGGGATGATATAGGATATTCATTAGATCTTTTGTGCTTAAATCACCATTTGTTACCAAAACATATTTTTTAGGACAGGTTTCTGTAATTTTTCAAACCTCAAGGGAGGTGGCTTCAATCATTACAAACCTTAGGGGAGGTTTTTGAAATTATCCCAAAAAGATTGCAATCCACAACTGTACACTCTCAGTGCTCTGCTGAATGTTTTCACAACAATACTTCTATCATCCAGAAGAATCTTGTTGATAGTCAAATTTATTGGATGTAAAAGGCTCTGAAAAATGCTCATGTTCCTAGTCCTCCAAAGATGGTCGACTATGGCTACAAAAGCAAGTCTTCCAATCTGGCAAACGAAATATTCTTTGCTGCAATGCTCTGTAATCCACCAGGGCACTTGATCCCACCCAGCTTAAATCTATAAATTAGTAAAGATCTTTGGATGGATTCCCCACGCCACACGAGAATATGATCAGCAAAAGAAAATGTGATCAAGGCTTTTCTGGACTGGTGCAATGCAGATTACAAACAGGAACCACAGTGAGTAGTAGACAGTCTGCCTTTAGTATAAAGCCTTGATGTCCTGCAGGCAAGCCAAAGAATGAAGGACAACTTTACACAATCTAAGACAACTATACACAATCTAACTGTTGAACCAGGATGCCTCCAGTTTTACAGCAGAATTAGCATTACATCTTTCTGAGGAGTCTAAAGTCCATATCACAGAATCAGTATTTTTAGGAAGAATAACTAGGTGAGGAGGCGTGGCCATAGAACTAAAGTCCAAAGAATAAAGGGATAATATCAGAAACCTCCCCTGAGGTTTCTCTTAATATCACCTGGTACCACTAAACTTTTAAAAATATCACTTACCTCCCTTACTTTTGTTATTTGTGTAACAAAATTTATAAAAACCCCAAACTATCCTTTTGCTCATTTTGCTAAATAAAAATACTCCTAACCACTTTGTTTGTTAAAAAAAAAAAATCACCACCTAAAAAATAATTTCTATTCGTTCCACTAGATCACAAATCTATAATTCACAAAAATAAAAATTTTAAAAATAAAAAAAATATATTTGTAAAGAAATTTACTAGTACCAATTTAATTTATATATTTAAAACTGATTCATTATGAGTCTTTTTTTTTTTGCCTAAAATCTTCACAACTCGTGACCCAAGTCTTTAAATTGTACTAATTCATTATAAAAGTCAACTCAAAACAAAGGAAAAAATCTTACATTCACATTCTATATTATCACAATTAAAAAAATAAAATTTAATTTATTACAATTTATAATTAAGAAATTGTACAGCCATACAAAAAAAAAGAATAAAAACGAATGTTGGATAAATAGAAAAAAGAAGAAAGTGACTTTTGATTCTTTTTCTTTCATTTTTTGACATCCATTTATTTGATATGTAAATCATGTACCAAGTGAAGGTTAATATAGTCAATTTACAATTACCAAGGGAGGTGAGTGATATTTTTAAAACTATAGGGGTGCCAGGTGATATTACGAGAAACCTCAGGGGAGGTTTCTGATATTATCCCAAGAATAAAAGACAACTTTACACAATCTAGCTGTTGAACTAGGATGCCTCCATAGTTTTATAGCAGAATTAGCATTATATCTTTATGAGGAATCTTAAGTCCATATGACAGAACCGGTACTTTTTGGAGAACAATAACTAGGTGAGGAGGAGTGGCCATAGGTGATAGAACCAAGTCCGAAGCTTCACCCACGAGCTTTCTACCAATGGCCAGATCCGAGTGTCATGTCGAAACATAGTGAAAAGTTTAAAATCTTCATTACTCTGAAAATGCTTCTTAATGGAAGGAGAGATTCTGCAAAAAGGGCCCTCGAGGATGCCACAAGTCAAGTCAGAGAAATGTATCAGCGCCATTTCAAATGCCCATTTGAATAACATTCTAGATTTCTCCCTCAATTTCAACACTTAATTTACTCCACTGCCAACAGGATTTGTTAGTTTGCTTTACACTCCACAGAGCAGTACTCTCAATTTGATAACATGATCACTGATACAATTTTATACATTTTTATCTTACATAAGTATAAATGTTCTCTCGTGTAAAGATACTTTGCAGTGGCAGAATTACTCAAATGACCCAAAAAAAAAAAAAAAAAAATTTCATACCATACGAACGAAATCCATAACTCAATCGTTTGCTCGTTACACATGAAGAAACTAGGAATGAGTGATTAGTTCACGAGGTAACTTACACATATTCCTATTGTTGAAGTTTGTGGTCAACTAAGGTTGCAGAAAATTTCACAGAAAATGAAGGAATTACAAGACAAACTCTTGAGGCGTGTTCAGAACACTATCCTTAAGGTTTTGATTGCCCCTACTACCAAAGTATTTGGTATTTGCTTCAGGGTTAATGGCTATCTACCTCTAGGATACAACAAGAGACAAGAAGGTTTTGTAAGCAAAGAACAAGACTTCTTACTAGAAATGATCAATAATGAAAGATGTTAGTTTTCTGAAGGAACTAGATGAATTTATATCATCACAAGTTTTTCCTCTGTTTTCCAACCAACAGACACATTCTCATTCGTACTAGGCACCAGTAGGTTCCAAGTGAGAAGATCCACGATGCAGATCCGCGAGCCCAAGGTCGCGTTTCAGCATCGCGGATGTTTTTGGAAATGAAACTATGAACCAGAAGTTTTACTTCTGACGATTAGCGAGGCGATCCGCGAGCTATACCTTGCGGATCCTTGACATCGTAGATCAACTTCTGAGAGTTCTGTTTTGGAATCGTGACCTCAGAAACGCGCAGTACTAGTCGCGGTTCCAGATCTGCGAACCGGATACGCGACCTACGTTCACGGATCCATGCGCGGATCTACACTGCTTTACTTGCAAGCTTCATTTCCTCTATTTTACAAACTAATCCAACAATCCTCCATTTAGTTTGTAAAATAGCATGTCAAACTAACACACACACAGTGCTTTGCATAAAGAAAGTATCATTAGATTTAAACTTTCCTCTTAGTGTAAGTAAACCACTAAGACTAATCAAATCAAGGTTGCATTTAGCATTAAACCATAATTTGTAAAATTAGTCTAGTTCTACCACACACAACGCACTTAATATCAATGATCAAATCACAGCAGATTAGCACTATTACTGGCCATGTGCTCAATCCTAAAATCATGACCATTTACAAAGTACATAACTTTGGAGAAGGCGGCACCACCTCCATGATCACTTAGGTGAAAACACTCTTTAGTTATAACTAACACCAAGAGAGTTTACATTTCATTAAGAATGTATCTTGACATACATTCATCCTCCCATTCAAACACTAGTGGGGTAAAGTTAGTGCTCACAACCACATCACAACTTGTTATTACGCTTTAAACCTTATCAACTAGTTGTAGTGCTAGTATCAAGGTAGGGTTCCCATTGATCAATGACTATAGACAGAATGGTTTTAACCCCATTTCTTTGGTCGTCGTATTCACTAAATCCCTATGCAAGGGTTTAGTCAACGGATTAGCTAAATTGTTGTAGGTTCTAATGAATACTACAGTCACGATGCCATCACGTATTAATTGTCTAAGATACTCATGTCTTGGACTAATATGTCTAGATTTACCATTATACACCTTATTCAAGGTTCTAGACAAAGTAGCTTCACTGTCACAATATAAAGAAACCGGAGGCATAGGTTGTGGCCACAACTTGATATCAAGTAACAAATTCCTAAGCCACTCCGCTTCTTTACAAGCAGCTGCCAAAGCTATAAACTCAGCTTCCATTGTGGAATGTGCAATCACCGTTTGCTTCTTTGAAACCCATGAGATTGCACCACCACCTAACTTGAAAATCCACCCGGTTGTGGAATTCTTGTCGCTCACACTAGTAAACCAACTAGCATCCGAATAACCTTCAAGGACAGCTGGAAATCTACTATAGAAGATTCCAAAATCCTTTGTCTTTAAGATAAACCAACTAGCCAAGAACCCTTTCAATGGACTTCCAATGATCCATACCAAGATTCTTAGTATATCTAACAAGTCTACAAACAGCATAAGAAATATCTGGTCTAGTGCAGCTCATAGCATACATCAAACATCCAATTGCACTAGCATACTCTAACTGAGCAATCAGATTACCAGAATTCTCATGAAGTTTGAAACTAGAATCAAAGGGAGTATGACTTGAAGATATTGAAACTTATTCAACACTTTGTCAATATAGTGAGATTGGCACAAAGCAAAACCCCCACTATATTTCTTGACTTTAATGCCTAAGATAGTATCTGTCTCACCAAGATCTTTCATTTTGAAGCTTGATGAAAGATACTTCTTAGTTTCAACTATTCCCTTCATAGAATTGCTAATGATTAACATGTCATCAACATAGAGACATATAATCACAAGATAGTCTTGAACAGATTTAGAATACACACACTTATCAGCATTATTATACCTAAATCCATTAGAGAGTATCACTGATTCAAACTTTTCATGCCATTGTTTAGGTGCTTGTTTTAAGCCATACAAAGACTTAATCAACTTGCACACTTTCTTTTCATTGTCGGGCAAAACAAACCCTTCAGGTTGTTCCATATACACCTCCTCATCTAGGTCACCATTAAGAAAGGCTGTTTTAACATCCATTTGATATACAAACAGATTGCACAAAGAAGCTAGAGCTATTAGTATTCTAACAGATGTTATCCTAGCCACAGGAGCATAAGTGTCAAAGTAATCTACCCCTTCTTTTTGTTTAAACCCTTTGGCCACTAACCTGGCCTTAAAGGTTAGTGACTTTTCATCAGTGGCATATTTCCTTCTAAACACCCACTTATAACCAATGGGTTTAGAACCTTGAGGCAAATCAACAAGAACCCAAGTATTGTTAGACAATAATGAGTCCATTTCATCATTTAACGCTTCCCTCCAAAAAGCAGTATCTCTTGAAGACATTGCTTCACCGAATGTCTTCGGATCATCCTTTACATGTAATAAGATTGGTATCTTATTATGTAGAGAATCCCTATTGCCTTCAACCAAGAAAACAATAGCTTGAGAAGATATAAAATCTGCAGGAAGATGCTTTGCTTTTTTAGGTCTTTGACTCCTCCTTAACTCAATAGGAGTGTCATTTTCCTTTCTCTTATTACTTGAGGAAGGAACCTGATCTTGGAGTGGTTCTATATCACTAGAAGGTACTACTATAGGCACACTGTCTTTAAGAAATTTATCCTCAAAGAATTGCACATCTCTCGATTCTACAATAACATTAGAATCAAGGTCAAGCAGCCTATAAGCCTTAGAATTTTCTGCATAACCTACAAATACACTTTTGAGAGCTCTAGGTCCCAATTTAGTCCTTTTATTGTCCGGAACTCTAAAATAGGCAATGCAACCCCAAACTCTAAGATAACTTAGGTTTGGTTTTCTTTTTTTCCATACCTCATAAGGAGAAGATTTTAGTTTTAAAGAAGGAACTCTATTGTGTACATGACATGAAGCCAATAAGGCTTCCCCCCACAAGTTCTTTGGTAATCTTGAACTCACTAACATAGAATTAATCATGTCTTCTAGAGTCCTATTTTTCCGTTCAGCCAAACCATTTTGTTGTGGAGTGTAAAGTGCACTAGATTGGTGTATAATGCCATTTTGTTCACAAAATATTGAGAACTCACTAGGGAAATATTCACCTCTCCTATAACTTCTCAATATTTTAATTTTCTTACCTAGCTGATTTTCAACTAGTACTATGTAGGACTTAAACATAGTAAAGCATTCATCCTTATTTCTCATAAGATAAACATGTACATATCTAGAACAATCATCAATAAAGGTAATAAAGTATCTATTGCCACCTCTAGTCAAAACACCATTCAATTCAGAAATATCAGAATGAACAAGTTCAAGTAAACTAGTTCTTCTTTCTACCTTAGGAAATGATAATCTTGTCATCTTTGCTTGAACACAAATTTCACATTTCTTATCTTCTTTATTATCATAAGAAATTTGACCATTGTTAGACATAAAACGTAGAACTCTACTACTGACATGTCCCAATCTATTGTGCCACAATTCATAAGAAGACAAACGAACCAAATAAGAAGAACTAATAATTTTATTAACACTCAACTTAAACATTCCATCATTTGCATAACCTTGTCCTACAAAGATGCCATTCTTGGACAAGATTATCTTATCAGACTCTATTACAACTTTGAGACCACTTTTATTCAACCTATCGGCTGAAACTAAGTTCTTTCTCATGTCTGGAACATGTAGAACACTTGTGAGCACCAACTTTTTCCCGGAAGTGAATTGTAGTTCCACCGTCCCTTTGCCAAGCACCTTGGCTGTGTTATGGTTGCCCATTATGACCACATGCCCTTCAGAAGTCACTTCATAAGACTTGAATAGAGTCTTGTCATTGCAAACATGGACAGTAGCACCAGAGTCGTACTACCAATCAACCGGATTGACCGTAGTTGAGGCCACATTCAATTCCGAAATCATGGAAACTTTCCAATCGGACACCATTGCTATAATTTCAGCAATGTCTTTGTTCTCCACCAGGCAAGTTTGGGCACTGTTCCTTTTGAGCTTTTTGTTTTGTCTGCACTTATTCTTGTAGTGCCCCTTTTTGCTACAGTTATAGCAAGTCCGATTCTTCTTCTTGTTGTCCGTAGAGTTTGCATTATTCTGACCTGGAGATTTTCTCTTCTTTGAACCTCCACCTTTATGGCCACTTCCTTCTTGCACATAGTTTGCTCTTGCACTTGTCTCCACTTCTCTCTTTTGTATGATTCTAGCATCTTCTTCTATACGAAGATGCTTAAGAATCTAGTCTAAGGAGAAGGTCTTGGTGGTGTGTAGGAGTTTCTTTTGGTAATCGTTCCAACGAGGGTGTAATTTTGCTATGATTGCCCCCACATGCAACGATTCAGAAACCTCCACACCAAGATCTTTCAATTTAGACACTAGCACTTGCAAGTCATGCATTTGATCCAGAAGAGAAGTAGAGTCATTAACTATAAAATCAAAAAATTTCTTAATAAGAAATTTATCTGCACCTTGTTTTTGAGTATCATATTTGTGCTCCAGTGCAGCCCAGATTTCCTTTGCTGTTTTCATTGATTTGTAGACATTGTACAAACGGTCGGATAATGTGTCTAAGATGTGTCCTCTGCACAGAATTTCATCCTCCTCCCTCTTACGCCGCTGTGCTATAAGTGCCTTAGTGTCATTCTCGTTTGGTTCAGGGAGAGGAGCCAAGTTTGGATCAAGGATGTAGGCAACCTTGATGGCTGTGAGGAAGAACACAATCTTGTCCTTCCACCTGCTAAAGTTTGCCCCCATTCCATCAAGACGATCAAGTTTCGTCACTCGATGATTGATGGTCTGCAAAGCATTGTCACTTGAAGAAGCCATTTTGCAACAAATACCAATCAAAACCTTAAGATTGTTGAAGTTTGTGGTCAACTAAGGTTGCAGAAAATTTCACAGAAAATGAAGGAATTACAAGACAAACTCTTGAAGCGTGTTCAGAACACTATCCTTAAGGTTTTGATTGCCCTTACTACCAAAGTCTTTGGTATTTGCTTCAGGGTTAATGGCTATCTACCTCTAGGATACAAAAAGAGACAAGAAGATTTTGTAAGCAAGAACAAAACTTCTTACTAGAAATGATCAATAATGAAAGATGTTAATTTTCTGAAGGAACTAGATGAATTTATATCATCACAAGTTTTTCCTCTGTTTTCCAACCAACAGACACATTCTCATACATACTAGGCACCAATAGGTTCCAAGTGAAAAGTCACAAGCCTCAAAAAGATGCCAGAAAACGTTTCAGAATATTGACTGTTGAGTAGATCCGCGATGCAGATCCGCGAGCCCAAGGTCGCGTTTCAGTATCGCGGATGTTTCTGGAAATGAAACTATGAACCAGAAGTTTTACTTCTGACGATTCGCGAGGCGATCTACGAGCCCTTGACATCGCGGATCAACTTCTGAGAGTTCAGTTTTGGAATCGTGACCTCAGAAACGCACAGCACCAGTCACGGTTCCAGATCCGCGAATCGGATACGCGACTTACGTTTGCGGATCCATGCGCGGATCTACACTGCTTTACTTGCAAGCTTCATTTCCTCTATTTTACAAACTAATCCAACACCTATTGGATTCAAATTTTTTGTGGGATCATAATACGGATGCATTACAAATTTTTGAGCATAGATGTTGAAATTTTCTAGCTCTCAAAGTGTGAAGCTTATTTATCCTCTAATGCCACCATGTATTCAATTTTTTCTTTTATGTTTTAGGGGTAGAATCTAAAGATGCCACTTAACTTTTGTAGAAAAACACCATCTAGGTAGAGCCTGTCCCATCCCCTCAATAACAAGAAGAAAGGTTTTAACTTCTACTCTATAATAATAATGTGCTCCTAAAGTATTTCGTTATCGAGGCTGAATTGTTCTAGTAAAGGTGACTAAGCCTATCCCACCTGCGACTTCTCTGTCTAAGAAGATTAGCCCGTGTACAATTATTAGAACCACATGATACAGACCCCTAAAACTACAAATCTGTGGCATGTAAAGGCATACTCGTCCAGCTTACGCAGGTTCACAATTTGATGGGTTGCAAGTTCCCATCATAGGTAGCTTAGCACAATCTATCAAGTTTCTACTTGTTATACGTGAAGAACCTAGAATTGATGATTAGTTCACGAGTTAATACGCGTTGGATTCAAAATCTTCGTGGGATCATTATAGGCTTTCGCTAAGAAAACCACCCAATTTTTATGTGCGGCATTTTACTAGAGCAGAAGTCGAACATGATCAAGTTTTTTTACTTCCATACCATTACCTTGTAGGCAAATGTAATTTTAAGTTCGAAAAGGATTCGGCTCCAAAGGTGGAGAACTTTGACACGTTCAGAGCCACGGTCGATTAGATTATGTTAAGTACTTTAAAAACTAATATTAACTTCATTAATATCTAAAATTGCTGGAGAAAACTGAATAAATACTTAGGAGCCGTTTGGTTCAAATTCCACTATCACTATCACTATCGGTATCATAGAGTGGTTAATAAATAATGGGTTTTGATGAAAACCCACAGTGTGTTTGTTAATGTCGAATGAATTTTATAATTTATTAATTTTCTTTTTCATTGTTTCTTTTTTTCTTTTCTTTTTCTTTCCATTTGTTGAAACAGTAGCATTTTATTTTCTTATTTTTGTATTTAATAAGAATAAAAGGGTAATTAAGATGATTTAAGAAGAATAAAATGGGCAACTAAGATGATTCCCTAGTAACAGGTGGTTAATCAGAAAACCCATAGAAGAGACCTATCATTTCCATTAATTTATTCCCATTGACCCCAACCAAAATTTTATATAGGTATAATTGAATTTGAAACCCATAGTGAGGGTTCAAACCTATTTACCACACACCCCCTTAAAATAGTTAAAGCATGAACTACAACTACACAGTGACACAGCTCATAATACCTGTGCTTTATTACTGTAATGCATGAAAACTTAAAATTATCAGAGAACATTCAAGTGATAACAGTGATAGGGCCTTCATTGTTTTTTAAGTTTTAAGTTCTAATTTGACTATTTACGCAGGTCCATGCCCCCCCCACCCACTCCCTTTCCTCTCAGTTTTAAAAATCCCTTCTGATAGGGATTTTCTTTACTCCTCAAATTTTAAATAACCTTTATAACCTTATATTACCGCAAGTATACGGATCGTTTATTGAGTATAGGGAAATATAGATGTCGATCCCACGAGGAAGAGTGTCAAGTACCGGTGATTTTCAAACTCCTCTATTATTTAAACTATCACAAGAAAATTAAAAGGGAGAAGGCGGTCAAAGCCGACCCAAGGAAGAAGGATTAAGCGATTAAAACTGACCGCTAGGTGTCGAAGACATCCAATTGGTGGTAGAAAGGAAATAACAAGAAAGCAAGTAAAGAGTTAAGATCCTAGAACTTTAGAATCCCTTGTTAAGTTAGATTAGAAGTTAGTCAAGTTAATTATGTCCCTTCTCTGATGATTTGCTAAGGTATAACTTCCTTTTTCATGCCATCACTTTCGTCAATGGTCATGTGTAGTGCAAGCTCTCATTTAAGATAAGTTAGTCACTCGGAATCGCTTTCGCCAATTTCTTAACTTCTTGGAATCTTCCTTGACCTATTTTCATAGAGAAAAGAGAGAAACAAGTTAAATAAGCTCAATGAAGTTATAGTTTAAAACCAAAACCAACCAACTATATTCACTACTTTCGTGAGAATATAAGTTAGTGTTTAAGAATTTAGATCTTATTGAATGCAAGTTTTTCATTGCTCATCAACATCAAAACATTTATAGTTGGTAGCTAATCAACCATAAAGCATAAGCACAAGTCTTAAGCTAGCAAAATCATGGAGGACATAAATAACTCAACTACTTCATAATCACAACTAAAACAAGTTCATCCTCACTCTAGGATTTGAGAGGCTTAACTAAACATACTACTCCTAACTATACTATTAAACTAATGAACTAGTGAATACTACATTTTTGTAGTGAATCTAGCCTCCTCTCTAATTCTTTTCAAATGTCTACAAGAGGTCCTATTTATAGAGGAATGAATTCATAAGCATCCAAAATTCTATCATGTGAATACAAGACAAATTGAGCTTCAAAAGTCAAGGAAAATGGCTCATGAATCTTCATCCTTTGAACTTCCTTCAAAAATGTCTTCATGCATTGAATCCAATAAATTCCAATCTCAAATGAGTTGTAAAGTTGTGTTTTGAATTTTCTATGAGTTGTTTCTTCAACTTCACAAAATTCTTCACGTAACTTTGGCTAGAATTCGTTCAAAAATTGAGTTGAAAGTGAGTTGGAAAATCTGGAATTCGGCTGCAACTTGTAGCAGTCACTTTCTGAGGATCCGTGAGATAGATCCGAGATGCCGAGGCTCGCGGATCGACTCGCGGATCTCTATCTCCTGTGAGAGGGATTCGCGAGCTAATCATTTCTTCCATTTGTTAGTTCGCGTTTTGCCTCGCGACTCCACTTGAAACTTGCAAATTCCGAGCTTTTTGTCATGAAATTGGCACGTTAATTACTCCAACTTTTGACCCTTTGATTCCTCGTTGATTCCAATTGCATTTTCCATTTTTCAATTTGGAATTTCTTCACCTTCGGATATTTCAATTTCCCAACTTTACGTCCAAGCTTCTTTGCAATTTTCCTCATTTTGTCCTCATTTGATAATTGGACAAGCAATCTTACAAAAACATAAAATTTTCACCACATTAATCCATAGAAATTCAATTTTCATCATTGAAACCATCAAATGCAAAATTAACTAGAAACCCTAGTTCATTAGCTACAAAAATACCAAAAACACGCAAAAATGACATAATTAATCTTACTAAAAACATGCAAAATATTGACTTATCACCTTCCCCTAGTTCTCCCATGCCTCAAGTGTTGGAAAGCCAAGTCCTTCCTCTCCCCAAAAGTGTTTTCATTTTTTTCCAGATTAAACCTCTAACACTGGACATAGAAACCACAAATGCGAGGAAGATAAACACAGTGATGGGCAGTGATGGAGTTAGGACCTGTAATCAAGGGGCAATTGTCAATGTATAGATTTATGGTAGATTTAAATCTTAAATATGGATGATTGTATAGCCTTATATTTAAATTATTGCTTTATATTTACAATTGACATCATAGTTGTGTTTAAACAGGTTGATGTGTTTTTCTATAAAATGAATCTATGTAGCATTTTCATATATAAAGAGAGAATTTTAGAAATTTGAAGGAGGAGACACAAATAAATATTCAAATTTTGTAAAGGGTCTAACATAAAGTGCTTTACAAAATTATGGGGATCAAACGGGTAAATGAGCGTTTTTAGAAAATTGAGGTGATGCAAATAAGATGCACAAGTGAATGCACTACAAGATGTCAAGCTTATTTTTCGATTTCATAAAACTTGAAGAGGGCAAATAGGTGTTTATAGAAAATTGAGGGGATGCAAATTAAGTGCAAAAGTGAAAATACTTTAAAATCTCAAGCCTCATTTTACAATTTCATAAAACTTTAGGAGGCCAATTGCCACCCTCAAGTATATGTGGCTTCAGCAGGGCATATGCATATGTAAGACTAACGGTGGTGTGAGAAATCTCTCTCTTTGAGAGTTTCTATCTCTAGTTGATATCTGGAGCCTTCTCTCTCCTTGTGAGAGAACTTAATCAGATTCTGTCAAGCCCTTCCGTTTTCAAAACAACCATTAAATTCCTTCCCACTCAGCAAACCGTAGTAATGACCAGCAATAAAGTCTTTAATAATGTCGAAAAGTAACCAAAAATAGATCCAAATATCTTGGTCGGAACAGCCTTTAAGTGTGAAGCTATCCTAATCGGCATCTGTCTCGGATTCCTTAATCAAACTTATTCTTTGTCTAGTTGTTGTACTCTTTGAGCAGGGAGCTAATTTTTTCTGTTATATTTGCAGATCTGGTGTAGATCTATTCAGCTGACAAGGTAAAGACCAGGGATTCCACTTAAAAGCTCGAAGTATCATGGCAGAGGAGCTGACCTCAATTCTCCAACGCTTCGCCTTGTCGGACAAAGAGTGTAGTGAAATTCTTGTAGAACAGGAGGAAAGCAAGAGAGGGCTGGAGGACTGCAAGCTAAGCCTCTGTGGGAAGATTGTTGGGGAAAAGAATGCTAATGTCACCGGAATCAGAAATGTTGCAAACTAGCTCTGGGGATACCCAAAGAAGTTAGAAGTGGTAGAAATTGGATGGAATTTGTTCCAGTTCAACTTTGCGGAGCTGGAGGATCTGCTCAAGGTGATGAACAGGAGACCGTATTTGGTTGACAATCAAATTCTGAACATCAGAAGATGGGAAGCAGGTATCGATAAAAACCCAGAGGCGTTCTTTTACCACCTTTATGGATTCAAATCTAGGGTTTACCTGTGCATTGTATAACTAAGGACATTGGCAAGAAAATAGGGGTGTTTGATAAGGTACAGGAAATATTCATACCTCAGGGGGGGAGTAAAGAAGGAAAACATATAAAGATCCTTTGTGAGATAAACACGAGCCAACCACTTCTTAGAGGGACCACTGTCAAAATTGGGGATTGTGTCTAGTGGGTAGAATTTAGATATGAGCGAGCCCCAGACTTTTGTTATAGATGTGGGGTGATCGGGCATGCAATGTTGAGATTGATGAAACATTGGGGGAAACAAGGAAACAATACGGTGCATGGATGAGAGCTCAAGGTGTGAAATTCTCTCCAAAAAAAGCAAATCAGCCAGACTCATCAGGAAATGAGGGAAGGGGAGGGAGTGAAAATTAGAATCAGGAGAAAGAGAGCAGGAGAAATCTAACGATCAGAAACGAGGAACTAAACAAAAAAGAGCAATGGATTGTGAAAATTAGAGAGGAATTTAGACTCAAGTTTCGTCAACAGGAGGAAGGCCAAGAGATGATGGAGGTGGAGAAAGTTGATGATGTAAATCTGGTATCTGGATTGGAACATTCATCATTGCAGGTACAGAATAAACAAGACGTGACTGGGAAAGAATCTGGGGTTGACTCTGAGGTTAACAAGGGAATGAAGAATGAATCTGTGGAAGGTAAGGGAAAGAGTCAGAAAGGGAGGCAAAATCATAAGGGAAATGCTGATCGATACTGAGGAGGGTGCTGAAACATTGGTTGGAGAGAAGAAGGCAGACCAAAATCAGCAGAAGTTTCCAAGAGTATCTAGATCAAAGTCAAGGCAACAAAAGACAGGGGCCACAAGACCAGTGCTAGCTAAGATGGATACTAATTTAGGACAAGGTACGAATCAAGGGAAAATGAAGGTTGTTGGAGCTTCTGGAGGTCCAGGATGCAGGAAAAAGCTAAAAGCCGATGAGAATCTTTGGATAGAAGATAATTTGAAGGTGGAGGGAAACAACCTATAGGGGTTCCCCATTTCCTCATGAGAGTTTTGGCGTGGAATTGTCGAGGTGTGGGGAGCACCTTGACAATTCCCCAACTCAAGGAAGCTTTAAAGCTCCACTCTCCAGATATTGTCTTCTTGTCTGAAACATGAATAAAGATGATGTTCTAGGAAAAATTAGGAAAAAAATTGGTTTTGATCATATGGTATGTGTCGATCCGATTGGTAAGTCAGGAAGGTTTGCTTTTTTTGGAATGAACCCCACAACATTGACAATTTCTAGTTCTCAGAGGCGATTGAATTCAGATGTGAGGATCAGTCCACTAGGAACCATTGGTGGTGTATTTGTGTCTATGGAAATACTGATGATAAAAAGAGAAAGGAACAGTGGGAATTTTTGTCGGGAAGGAAACAAGGCTGGGGTAGGAGTTATCTATGTATAGGGGATCTAAATAGATAGTTTCAAATGATGAAAAATATGGGGGTATTACAAGAAAAGAAAGGAGTTTTAGGAATTTCAAAAGATTCATGAAAGAGAATGAATTGATGGACTTGGGGTATATAGGTTTGCCTTGGACCTGGGTAGGACATAGGAGAGACTTGACAGAGCTTTGGCATCTCCAGCTTGGATTCAATCATATCAGAATGTTAGTCTTAGGCATATAGATGCAGTTGCCTCGATCACTGCATGATTCTCCTTGATACCAATCCCACTGAAAGAAGAAGATATAAGAGGAGATTCCAATTTGATCAACGATGGACCGAGAATCCAGATGTGAATGAAGTAATAAAGAATGCTTGGGGAAAGAGTCAACTTGGGTTTAGGAGCTTCAAAATGTCAAAAAAGATTAGAGAATATCGAAGTGCTCTCAGAAATTGGAGCAAGAAGGTGAATGGGAATGCTCAGAGGGATATCAAAGGTATAAAGGAAAGACTAAAACTTGCTGTAAACTAGTGAGTTGAGTGTACCAGCTAAGGAAATCCAAATGCTAAAAGCTCAATTGCATGAGGCCTACACGAGAGAGGAAAAATTCTGGTATTCGAAAGCTAGAGTCAAATGGTTAAAGGAAGGTGACAGGAATACTGCCTTCTTTCATGCTAGCACAGCCATCCGGAGGAAAAGGACAGAATCAGCAACTTAAAAAGTAGAAGTGGACATTGGTGCGACATTGAGGATCAAATCAAGCAAGAAGTAGAACTTTATTTCGGGGAGCTATTCACTACCAGCAATCCAGCAGGATACGAAGAGATTTTATGTGGAATGCCAAGGTCTATTACTGAAGCTATGAATAAGAACCTGACCAGATCAGTGGATGAAGCAGAAATAAAAATGGCCCTCTTCTCTATGCATCCTAACAAAGCCCCAGGCCTGGACGGTATGTCCCCACTCTTTTCAAAAGTATTGGCATATTGTCTCGAGAGATATAGTTGTTTTTGTTAAAAATTTCTTCAAATTCTCTTGCCTTCCAAAAGCAACTAATGAAACCTTGGTGACTCTAATACCAAAAATTGCCAACCCCAAAGAGCTCAAACAGTTTAGGCCTATTAGTTTATATAATGTACTCTACAAAATTATCTCTAAAATCTTAGCTAATAGGCTTAAAGCAGTTCTTAGTAATTGCATTAGCCACTCTCAGTCAGCTTTTGTGCCTGGTCGACAAATTCTTGATAACATCATTATTGCACATGAATATATTCATTTTTTGAACAACAAAAGATACGGGAAAGATGGTTTTATGGCCCTTAAGATTGACATGGAAAAAGCCTATGACCGTATGGAATGGAAATTTTTGGTGGAAATGATGAACAAAATGGGATTTAACCCGTTATGGATTAGATGGGTTATGACTTGTGTTGGCTCGGTTTCCTATACCTTTAATCTGAATGGTGAAAAAAATGTATATCCTTCCTTCTAGAGGGATTAGGCAAGGCGACCCCCTTTCTCCATATCTGTTTCTTATCTGCTCTGAAGGCCTATCTAGTCTTATGAATCAGGCTTTGGATAAAAAGGTGATATCAGGGATGAAGATCTCCAGAAATGGACCAGTTCTAACACACCTAATTTTTGCTGATGATTCCTTGCTATTTTGCAAGGCAAAAGAGAAAGAGGTGATAGGCCATCCGAAGCATTTTGCAGATATATGAAAGGGCCTCGGGTCAAAAGGTTAACCTGGAGAAATCTACAGCCTTTCCCAGTGAAACACTCAAGCTCAGGTGAAGGAACAAATCATGAGAAGGTTGAACGATATCCAGGAAGTCAAGCAAGGAAACTATCTCGGCCTACCGGTGATTGGAAGATCGAAAAGACAGGTGCTAAGTTTCATCAAGGAGAAAGTCACACACAAAATCCAAGGGTGGAAAGGAAAAATGCTCAGTCAAGGAGGAAAAGAGATACTTCTTAAATCTGTAACTATGGCAATGCCGAATTATGCTATGTCTCTTTTTAGGATTCCAGTGGGGATTTGCAAAGACTTAAGATCAGCAATGGCAAGGTTTTGGTGGGAGGGAAATAATGATGACAGGAAAATACATTGGATGAGTTGGAAGAATATTTCAGTGACTAAAGGCAGGGGACGTTTGGGTTTTGATGACATCCTTCTATTCAATCAAGCTCTCCTGGCTAAACAAGTGTGGAGGATTGTCACGAAACCGAATCTTCTTATGTGGAGAGTGTTGAAGGCAAGATATTTCCCGCATACTTCTCTACTCAAAGTCCGGAAAGCTACTAATGCTTCTTGGCTATGGAATAGTCTGTGGGAAGCCAGGTCAGTAATCGAAAGAGGGACAAGAGCAAATGTAGGGGATGGCAAGAGTATAGATATATGGGCTGACAGGTGGCTACCGGGAAAGGACTCTGGTAAAATCACTACCCCCAAACTAGAAGCATGTGCGTACGATAAGGTCAACTAGCTGATCAAGGAGAATAACTGGAGGATTGATCTGATTTCTTCTCTATTCAACCAGGAGGATGGGCAAAAGATCAGGAGTATCCCTCTAAGTGTATTTGGAGGCAAGGACAGGCTGAGATGGATTCATACTAAATCAGGGATATATTCAGTTAAATCTGGATATGATTCTCTAAAGTCTATGGGAGGTTTGCTTGGAGAAGATAGAGATAATGAAGGCAGCTCTAGTAGAGGAGGTACGCAATCACAAATATGGAGAAAGTTGTGGGGATTGAATATCAAGAGCAAGATTAAGCACTTTATTTGGAAGTGCTTACATCAAATCCTTCCAACAAATGAAGCTATTTTCAATAGAACCAGGAAGGGGAATCCAGTTTGCAAAGGATGTGGTGAGGATATTGAGACAGTGGAGCATTTGCTATTTTTTTGCAGGAAAGTTCAGGATGCGTGGAAAGTTTTCCCAATCCAATGGGATGGACTTCAAGAGGAGAGATGGAACTTCTGGGATTGGTGGTCGAAGCTCCAACTAGCAGACAGTAGACCTGATGGAAAGGAACACATAGGACTAATAGCAAACCTTCTCTGGAATATTTGGAAGAATAGGATTGAAGCTAATTTCCAAACTCGGTTCCAGCCTAGCATACGGGTAGCGGCTAAGTCTTGTGAAGAGTGGATGGAATACCGAAATGCAAACAGCTTAGCATATCAGGCTTATGAGGACCAAGAAGAGAGGCCAAATGGGACAAGAGAAGTCCTAGACCATAATCCTCAGGCTATTAAAATCTATACAGATGCTGCATTTGATTCCAAAACCAATAGAGTTGGGGTAGTAGTATGGTCAGCTGAACGGAGACTCAAAGCTACATGGGCCATCCCTGTGGAGCAAACTTGGGACGCAGTAGCCAAAGCCTTAGCTATTAGAGCAGCTCTTCAGTTAGCCATGGAGCTCAGATTGGCTGTGATCAATATTTTGTTGGACTGTAAGATTGTTATTGATGCTATTAAAAGTGGGACAGATGATGAATCTTGGCTTTCTATAATCGTTAGAGATATTAGAAAGTTAAAAGATTCCTTTTGGATCTATCATTTTAATTTTGTTAATAGAGTTTGTAATAGTGTTAGTCATTGCTTGGCAAAATTTACCACCAAATTGATCCTAGATGTTAAATGGGAAAATTGTTTCCCTGTATAGCTAGCTAGACAAGCCACAGGAAGTTGTTAGGGTAGTTACCCTGGTAAGTTGTATTGATGCCTTACGATATATATATACAAAACGACTATTCTGACCAAAAAAAAAAAAAGTATATGTGGCTTCGCCACTGATGACAGTTGTTGCTAATATTAGTATCACTATTACTCTAGTTTTTGGGTCTCTTTTTTTAATTCTTTTCTTTCTTTTTTCAACTTATTGAATTTGAGGAGTGAAATCGTCTTAGCATAGATTTGTGATGGGAGGGAAATGAAATACATGTATAAGCAAGGATAACTATGACACATAGTTCTTTATAGATTTTCATTAACCAAACCCATGGAAACAGTGTGGCACAACACATAAATACTACTCACCGCAAGCCTGATAAATGCTATGTAACAACAGAAAAGCAAATTTGCTGATTGAAGAACAACTTACATTCGGTAGCCTATTTTAACTCTAAAAAATGGGTAAAAATAATCCATTCTGATCGACGAACAACTTAGATGGACTGGACTATTTTAACACCCAGAAAGGGGTAAAAATGATCATTTTCTCTTTTAGCAATAATCTAGCTAATTAAAAAAAAAAAGATTCGGGTGTTTGAATACCAATAGTAGGTAACGGCTCTACTTTAGTTTCTGGGAAAAGAATGACCATTTGGATTAGTAAGAACATCATGTTAATACTTTGTTAACTACCCTACATTTAATCGCTGCTTTGAGAAATTTTCATGTAACTAATTTTGCACAAAGAAACTTTAAGATTATTGCTTAAGTAAAACTCAAAAAAGATAATACGAATCGTAAGGATGTAAAAGATTGTAATTTAAGGAGTGAACATCTCGTTACATAGATCAGTGATCCGAGGGAAAAGGAAAACCTGTACAAGTAAGGATAAGTGCAATGCATGGTTGCTTTTAGATTTTTCCTTGGATCAGAACAAGCTTTCACCAGGAAATTAAACCATATGGCTTTTATGTGAGAAATTTTACTAGAGCAAAAGTCAAGCTTGAACCACCTTTTTTCCTTCAAATGGCAATAATACTGCCTCAGGCAAATATGATAATAAGTGTGAAAAGTGTTTGGCTCCAAGAATGGGGAATTCTAACACATTTAGGGTTATGCGTGGATTAAATTATGTTAAATGGTTTAAGCTGTTATTAACCCAGGTTAATACTTTATATTGCCACACTCAAGAAAGTACTTCAGACAATTTGAGTATTAACTGCAATTATCTTGTAACACACATAGAAACGCATGAGCTTTATTATTGTATTGCAATAATATTTAAGATTTTAGAGACCATTACTTGAAATTGTACTGCATTGATACTTTTTTTAGGGTTAATTACGTAACTTTTAGAGACCATATTTAAGGTGTGCTGTGTTTTCACTTTATCCCTTAACCTTTATTTTGCATCACTTAACCCCCTAAGAGACAAAAATGCCCATCTTCTATGTTTTTTCCTTTTCTAGTCCATCTTCTCTTTTTTCTTCTCCAAATTAGTTTTCTGTTTTCAAGTTTTATTTTTAAGAAAATTTTTTAACAAAAAATTATGGATGTCTATTGTCTAATTTACAAAATTGAAGAAACTAGGAAACATTGGAGAAAGTATTACTGTATTTTATTAATACTGAAAAATGGTCAAAAAACACTCAAGAATATACTTAAAACACTTAAAATTGTTGGATAACATTGAAGAAAATACTTAAAACAATATGAGGATTAATTGATCAAGAAGCTCTTCATTTAGTAATTAAGGTTGAGATCCTAAAAATTAGATGTTAGGGGTTCAAACCCCCCTCCTCCAACCCACTTCTTAAATCCCATCATCTCTTGCTAAAAAGAAGTACAAAAGATGGGGGGAGGATAAACTGCAACTATAAAATTGAGGACAATAGTTAAAACATTGGAGAAAATATTATTGTACAACATTGATAATTAAAATCGTTAGAAAACATTAAAGGAAATAATTAGGACACTTAAAATTTTCAGAGAATATTGAAGAAATAATTAAAAGACTTGAAATTATCAGAGAACATTAAAGAAAATACATAAAACAATATGAGGACTAACTTCACCTACAATGACAAACATAAAAAACAGTTAATTAGTCTTCAGGCTTGACTTTCCGTCTAGCAGAATATTAAAAAGTTAGGCAACCACACAACCCCTACCAGCCACCAGCCAAGCGATTAAATTTTCTATATCATTGACCTTGAAATGCACATGTATGGAGATGCTAAGAAACGAATATTTAGGCAATTAATTGACCGAGAAAAAAAGACACATTTTCTTCACTGGAATTTGGTCCCCGTTCCCTTCTCAACCACACTTTGCACCCCACAGAGAAACACGAATATGTGCGCAAGAATTTGACCAAAAAGCCATCACAGACACACAAAACCACACAATATCAGAATATCTTGTTGACGGATATGTCTGTAAGAATCTTGTTGAAAGAACACACACACACACACACACACACACACACAAAATCTTAGGGAAAATCTCCTGGACTTCTTCACCTTCATTTTTTCAGGCTGCTCGTCAAACTAATTATGCATGCCTGCGATTCCATGCAGATAATATTCATTCCACGTGCAGTCATGTACACACACACGTAATCCACACACAATAATACATAAACTCCATATACCTAATTCCCTGCTGGTTTTTTCTAGCGATGTCAACTACTTTGCTGGATCGATGATTGATGAGAGCTTCAATTTTCTCTATAAATACCCAACTGTTGATGTCTCTTGCTTTGAATCATAACACCTTCAGTTCTTTACTGGGAAATTTCGCACATGCTGAGACTTGCGTGCTCACACACACGCTTGGACATATAAAACACACGAATAAATATACACATATGGTTGAGAAGGCGGGGAATTTGGGCAATGAGAAGGGAAAAGCTGGAAGCAGTACTGATGAGAAAAGGTCAGGCTTCCTAAAGAAAGATGGAAGTTTGATTCCCAAGCCTAGGGAGCATATTTCGACCAAAGTGCTTAAGAAAATTGGTAGATCACTTGCTGATTCTGTCATATGGGACGACAAAACAGCAAGATCAAGCCTAGCCAAGGGGAGAATGCGATATCAGATTGACTGATGATCAGCTTCCAGCAGCATATAGATGCTGAAATATTGATTGTTTGCATCGATCGTAAATTATTATTATTATTATTTTTTTTTGTGGGTTGAGTGGTAGTACTACTGTTTTAAAGGGTGCTTTAAGTCACTCTGCCTCCTCCTTACTTCTTAAGTCTCACCTCTCTATTGTTAGAAAACATTAAATAAAAGGTGCTTTGTTTTTTGTTTCCTTTTTGTTTTGTGAAAATAAATTGATAATAGCGTTTGCTTTTGCTATATATTCTATTATTTCAATTAGCAACTGCAATTCATATAAAATAATGACAATACATATGCAAAAAAAAAAAAAAAGGACAAACAAGTCAGTTCCTTTTTTTTTTTTTTTGCAATTTTCTGGTTACAGAGGACACAATTGCTGAATTTTTATATAATTGAATATTTAATAATCTTATTAGTTTATTGTGTTGAATGAAATTAAATCCTCTTTTTCTTCTTTTTTTTTTTACAAGAAAGCTAATGTACATGCACAAATTTTCTTGTCAAATATTCTAACTAAATCAAGGATGCGGAACGGTGGTATGCCAAAGACTATTACAAAAGAATGTCACCAAAGGTAACAAACAAGCACGTCCATGGCAAAAATTTTCGAATTGTTTGGATTGTAGTTTTTTACAAAAGAATTTTTTATTTTTTTTGTGAACATATTTTTCAAACATTTTTTTATTTCATATACATTAAATCAGGATATAGTGTATTATATTACCCAAACTCCTAAAAATAGCAATTCAAAGCAGTCAATTGTAGTTTTCTACTGAAAGTCTGGAACATTTTTTCTGTTTCTTTTCATTTCACCCTTAAATTTTTTTTTCAGTCCTTTGAATTTGAATCGAATTGACTGGATGAGCTCGTTCTCTTATGCATATCATTTATGTCCAATCAAATGAGGACTTGGAGGGCCAGATTCAGAAGCGTGCGTACTTTGCAGGGCCACATAATCTTACAAGGACAGATTTTTTTTTTCTTTTTGAAATACACAAAGATCTAATAAAATTCAGCAGACTGTACATCCATGTAAGACAAGGATCTAATAAATTATCTCCCCCCCCCAAACAAAAAGTCTTCACGCCCTCTAGAAATATTGTCAAAGTAGTAGATTGTTTCGTACTTTTTAGATAGTGGGGTACACAATCATTTACTAAATCTGAAATTTATCAAGTACAGAAAGAATCTTTTACCCGTCTCTAGCTAGTTTAAACTCGGTAGAATACTAACTATCAATTATATTGCTAAACAAATGTTTACACGAAACTTATGTGTAGATTGGCTAATGTTGAAATATCTTCAACCTCTTGTGGGGTACAAGATGGATGACAGAAATAAATGATAAAATTTGGATAAATTGGATTTAGGTAGTAACAACAAAGTACAGCTTAATTAGTAAGACGTTTAACCTGTAATTACTAGGTTAAGTATTCAAATCATTAAGGGGTCGTCAGGAACCACTCTTAATTCTCTTGAGAGGGGGGAGGGGAGGAAATGATTTAGGTAGTAATATTGTGAACTCCTAATTACCAAATAATAAAAAAAATTTGTGAACACATAGTTGAAAGAGAGAGTTGCAAATCTGGAGAGAAAGATGTAACGTATTTAGTATGAAGAAAACACTGGAGAGTTCATTAGGCAAAGGGACAAATGAAGGAAAAAAAAGTTGCTAATATTCGTAGATTTTAGAAAGAAAGAAGTTTTAGAGTGTAATCCGGGAATCGATAAAGTCAAGACTGCAAAGTAGAATTAGTGTTTTTTTTTTCAACAATAATGCTTCTCCATTTGGATTTGCGTTCTGGTTACAAGTAATTTAAGTTCTGCATTCTTTATATAGACGAATAGAATTACCATCAATTTTATTGGTCTTATAAATGCATTAAAATATGACCATGCAAAGGACATACATATAACTACAATTTTTTGTCTTTTTTTTTTCATGCAGGAAAATATACCTTAGCTACTTAGCACTTGTATGACTTTTTTATTATTCTCAAATTCACGCGGTTAATATCATAAATGTGAAGTTGCTCTTATTCCGTCCATAAAGCATATTATCATCAACTGCTTGTAATAATTCATTTTCTAATTATGAATAAAACGAGACAATTTTATGTAAAAAAAACTATCATTTTATTCATTTGACAAACTTCATTAATCTAGCTGAAGTACATATACGCTGGTACATTTGTTTTTAAAGGAAAAAAAATACCTTGCCTCTTTAATGACTTTTTAACTACAATAATATTTGTTGTTGAATTGATTTTGTCGGATCATGCGGCAAATTAACAATGTAAAATGTATGAAATGCCTTTCTATATAAAAATACACGCCAATGCAAGAGTTTGGTTCTTTGTGAGGGTACCATTTTTTTTTCCTTTTGGCTTTCCATGAAATTAAGGAAGTCTATAGGACAAGAACTTCTAGAATCACATGGGGCTGTAGAAATTATGCTGGATAAATATAATCACAAATATCACAAAGAAGTAGCTTCGGATATTGTAAAGATCGAACAGTTGTTGTTGATAATTTCTAAAGATCGAACAGTTGTTGTTGATAATTTCTAGGAATGAATCTGAGCACTTTCTCCCCATTGATTACCGACATGGATTAGACTTCAATGATTAGAGTTGGAGACTGTTTGGACCAGGTTTTGAAATGGGCATTGGGTATTTCCTTATTCCAAAATATGGACAGTGGACAATATCCAACAATATCAAGCAAAAAAGGTGTTTAGTCAGAGGTGGGCATGTGTCTCTGCCTTAGAATGGCAAGACATACTTTTTAGAAGTCTTGTTGCCATCTGGCGTAATTGTCTTCACTCAATCTTCTTAGTACATTCAGATGAGATTAGTACTTTGATTTCTATTATATGTAAAGATGCCAAACTTACACGCCCAAGAGGATGATGTCCAAGAGCATGATGTCATCTTGAGATGGTGTAGGTTTTGGCCTAGATACATACATACATGCATGCATGCATACATACATATATACTGCTAGGAAATTGGCTTAATTGTTTTAGGTAAGTTTCCTTGTTTGTGTGGAAGTAATTAAATAGAGTCCTAATTAGTTTACTTACTTGGAGTAGTAGCCAAGGAAATTCCTATTTGTATGGGTTTAGGAATTAGAAATTATTTCCTATTCTGTATAGAATTAGAACTAGCAGTTATTTCCTATTGGTTAAGTAATATAATCTATAAATAGGTGGGATTTGGCATACTACAAAAACACACAAGGGACATACAAGAAACATACAAGGGGCAACATGTAGCCTTATACATGGGGTGAGAGAGGGTTCTTGGGAGATGAGAGAAATTATACAAGGGATTGGGTTTGAGTTCCAATTATATACTTGTATGGGGTTTTTCTCTTATAATAAAGAACGGTTTTCTCTGTGGATGTAGACTCAATGGTGGAGTCGAACCACGCTAAATCTTGTACTGCTTGTGTCTCATGCTTGTGGCTTGTTTATCATAAAATTGTTGTGTTCTTGATTTCTCAATAAACGTGTATTCCGCGTTCGGATCCCAACAAAATGGTATCAGAGCAGGTTCGTGACTGGGTCTTAGTTGACAATTGCGATCAATTGAGTTGGAGGCTTTACCAATTCAATAATTTAATGGGTGATATCCTTGTGTCAATGGCTGGACAAGAAGCATTGAAGGTGAAGGATGAAAAGGCGGAAAGCATGGAGATTCTTGATGGTGAATCTAGGCAGGTGATTCAAGGGTCAAGGAAAAGGTGGAGTTCAATGTCAATTTTGGCCATGAACAAGTGGAGACTTTTTCACAACTCCAGCAGTTGATATTTGGTCCTAGTGGTTTTTTAGATTTGGATTATGTTCTTTAGGTGGTGTGGCATAAGTCCTAAAGAAGCAAAGAAATCTAATTTCCATGCGCTAGGAGACTCTGATGTCTACGAGATTTTCATTGGAGGTGGAGTCTTGAAAACTACACATGGCAAGACAGTTCTGAGAATGGGAAGAAGTATGGTGATTTTATCATTTGGTTACCTCAATGGTTACGAACAAGTAAGGGGATTCCAAGTTGCAAGTGGTGGTGAGAAGAAATCCTACGAAAAAGAGATGGTGAATTGAGACACCTTTTTGCGAGTCAATTGGAGGTTGGACTCGGGGTTACTACACATGTTCATTTGCCGATTGAATCAATTGGTGTCGGAACTGTATTGATTTGGGTGTGTAGTTTGGTACCATATTACATGGTAGTTGAAGACAAATGGTTGTTAAAAGAAATATTCACCAAGGTGGAGATTTTTTAGGAAATTGGCTTAATTTCTTTTAGGTAGGTTTCCTTGTTTGTGTGGAAGTAATTAAGTATAGTTCTAATTAGTTTAGTTACTTGGAATAGTAGCCAAGGAAATTCCTATTTGTATGGGTTTAGGAATTAGAAGTTATTTCCTATTTTGTATAGAATTGGAACTAGCAATTATTTCCTATTGGTTAAGTAATATGGTTTATAAATAGGTGGGATTTGGCATAATACAAGAACACACACATACAAGAAACATACAAGGGACAACATATAGCCTTATACATGGGGTGAGAGAGGATTCTTGGGAGATGAGAGAAATTATACAAGGGATTGGGTTTGAGTTTCAATTATATACTCGTATGGGGTTTTTCTCTCATAATAAAGAATGGATTTTCTCTCCGTGGATGTAGACTCAATGGTAGATTCGAACCACGTTAAATCTTGTGCTGCTTGTGTTTCATGCTTGTGGCTTGTTTATTATTAAATTGTTGTGTTCTTGATTTCTCAATAGTTATTCCGCTTTCGGATCCCAACACATACATACACACATATATAGACACACACATACAGTTAGTATGTATGTATATAAGCATGTGTGTGCAGTCGTTAAGTGCTCAACTTGTCTTATTAATTTTGAGGTGCAATCCGCTTTCAATTCTTGGACCATAGATGTACTTCGACTACACAGTCTCTAAAATTCAGTATTTGATACTCACTCATTAATTTATGAAATCCATCTCACTTTAGTTTTAAACTCTAGTTTTGAACATTTTATATCCTAAAATATAAAATATATCCTATTTTAGTTCTTAAATTTTGAGCATCACTTGGCTACTATTCTGTTAGTTTTAATAATTTTGTAGGACGAATTCATATTTTAGGGGTAAAATATCCTAAATTAAAGTTTAAAGATTAGAATGAGATGGATTTCATACTTTAGGAATTAAAATGTTCAAATCAAAATGTAGAAAATGGCAATTCAAACAAGAGCTAATCTAAACTTACTGGAAAAAATCTTTCATCAATATCTTAATTTTCAACTTAAATATTATATCTGTTTGCTTGTTCAACCTTAGCTTTTATTGCTCGCACGAAATTGAGGCAAATAGACTGGACCCCAACTGTGGATTCGTATCACAATTTTCTCTTGGGCATATCATATAACAAGATCCACTGTTTCTTCAGAGTATTTGATAAGGATTTGGAAGATGAAATCATGAAATCCAGATGCTTGGGGCACTTAGCAGGACCACCCGTCCCAATTTCCCGACAAAGAATCACAGAAAGATATACATATCCCCAGTGTCAAGAGACGTTGGGAGGAGGAGGACATTGAAGATGTAGAGTTTGATGTTTTCAAATATTTTGAAAATCAGCTCCTGTTTGGATTTGTTTTTCTAGGGAAGTTTATTGTAGCAACTTTAGTTGAAAAAAAAAGGAATGTGCAATAGAAAGATGAAAATTTTTAAAACTACCCATGCAAACAGAGTGGTTGTTGATATGGGAAACAAATTTCTTAAGTTATTTGAGCAATCCTGCCAAGGAAGTCTTAATCTAGTGAATAAAATTGAGATTCTAAAAATTAGAGATTCTGAATTCTAATACCTTACTTATTCCCGATTTCTTAAATCCCATCCTTCCTCTGTTCAAAAAAATTTTCAAAAAAATGATTAGTGCATAACCCACTTTTCAGACATAACTATTTCTTCTTTTTTTTTTTCAGATTTATTTCTGAACAAATAATCGATTATCAAGAAAATGCTTAGGCTATAACATGCAAATAGTGATCAAACACAAGTCTGCTAGCTTTTTGTGAATTGGACTGGAGTTGGCGAATCGACAGGTTTAACATGAAATGTTGAATTTGATCAACACCACATTAGTCATTCACGTGCTCGAGTGAAACCCTTTGGATTAAGCATTGGTGATCAGAAGACTGATTTGTGACATAACAGTCAACTTCCAGCTGTAAACACATCACTGTAAATTGCCTAATAGCAAAGAAACATTTGTTTGAGTATACAGAGATCTAAGAAGATTCACTGAATCCATGAAAAACAGGATCCAATGATTCTAATGTAATCTGACCACAAGAGTAGAAAGACTCATTTATCTTTATCTAGTATAAATTTCTCAATTGAGTATTAGTGTTGAGTATCAATCATCAATATATGTATAAATGTTTATATGTGACATTTGTGTAGATTGGCTAATGTAGATATATCTTTATCCTCTCCTCGGATCAAAGGTTTGCCATTGACCTTAATGTGTAAAGATGGAAAAAACACTGGAGAATTCATTTGGGAAAGGGAAAAAATAAACGCAAATGGTTGGTTATTAATCAAAACATTTAAAAAGAAAGGAAGAAGTTTAGAATGTGATGTGGTAATATAAACTTAGGACTCCAAAGTAGAATTAGGGGATGCTTGGTAAATAGACATGAGAAGCAAAAATAAATATCGAAATTAATGATGCCATGTTTATTTATTGATAGACCATTACGTGTGCCATTCAGTGGAAATAGAAGTGTTAGATCATGTCTACTTTTAATCCCTACTTATAACTACAGTTTCAAAATTAATTGGCTTTTTAATAGAATGAAATTGTTCTACTTTCAAATCAAATAAATTAGGAGTTCAAAAAAAATTAGGGGAATGAGCTAGACCCGTACTCATAGTGGGCCTATGATTCCGAATTTGTTTTGGAATTTGAACCAAGCACCTCCTTAGTCTTTCTGTTTTTTTCCTCATATGCTGGATTTACTTTTCTTCCTGTAATATAATTTATTTATGTAGCAAATTGGTGCTGGATTTTACCAAGACACTTGGAATAAAAAGTAGAAAATAAACTTTCTGTGAGAAGAGAGAAAGAAACAGAAAAAAACCACTATAACTATGAATCAACACGTAATGTACCATTAATGCTAGCACTTAAAAAAAAGGGAAAAAGGGAAAGGTACACAAAAAAAAAAAAGGAAAAAAGGGAAAGGTATACATCACATGTGTGCATTTGCAAGAAAAAAAAAAGGAAATTAGGGAAAAATACTCACCATCATGAGAATAATAATTATCCTCCTTGTATACTGAAATTATTGCACTGGCAGAAAAAAATTAGTCGCTGAGTAGCAGCCAATTGTTTTACCTAGAATTGCCTTGTGTGGAAAATTCACAGGATACTCAAACAGTAATATTCATATACAATATCCTTCCTCGGTTCCTCATTTATACAACTCGAAAAATATAACTTATTTGTCTTCTAATTAATTTATTAAAGTGAGTGATAAAAACCGATGACTTGCTTAATTATTAAGATTTATTAAAGGATGAACGTACAATTACTTGAACACGCTTTTGAGATTCTCCTTAGCAACTCAATATCCAAATACTATGATATTAATACAATTACAAAATTCTTAATTGCATATAAAAACCAGATCTTGGTCAGATGCAAATGTCGGATTTAGAAGTGATTAGGTTAATATTATATCCGGGTTAGCTACAACAACAATTTTGCTAGTCTACTTTTGCTTCTTTACTTCCAACTCTGAAAATTGACCTCCCAGTTTACTTCTTGATGGCCAGTTAATAATTTGACTTTATATGACTAAACAATTGCTTGTGACACTTCAACTCATATTTTGTTGCTTGTAGTTTGGCCTTTTACGTTAATCAACTACTTTGGATTTTTTATTGTCGAAAATGTAATATACCTTTAGATGCAAGAAAATTAACTCTGCACCTGATTATGATTTTTACAATACTACAAGGACAACAGCACCATTAGACCAACGCAACCACTTGCAACAATATGTGCAAATTTGAGCCATTTATTCCCCTTCCCTACCCCCTCTTCCCTTTTTGTTCTTGTGCAATCGAACCGATTTATTCTGTACTATATCAACTTCAAAAAATTGTTAAATCGTCACAAATCAGATATTCAAGTCCCAATTACGAAAACCATTTTAACTTTAAGAAGTTAAAGTGGAATTAAATTTGAATTTACATACTACTATTTTGTGGTTGACCCTATAAATCCAGTCTCTTCGATTCAAAGGACTTGTGAAAAAGTTAAACATCTCTGCCTTAGATTTTTAATTTAATTCAAAACAGGAGATTCGGATGTTAATTAAGATCTTTTGCAGTTAAACAAAGTGTGTAATCTGTATTAGTTTTGTACAGAACAAGAGTCTTCGTTGACTAATAGTTGAATATTATGATCTAGATCAACAAATGCACGCGTTTATTCGTCGCCCGCTTTCTCCGTTCCTCAGATTTATATGTGCAAATCTGAAATCCGTAACTCGCAAACGTGTTAAGTCTCGTTTTCAATGAATCTTTGCAATCTATAAGCTCAATCTGAATATTAGAATTTTTTTTACAAGTAGACAAGAAAATAATGAAGGCCTTTTTTACTCCTTTTGTTTTTAATAAGTGAATGATCTTGAATTCATGATTTTATTCTTACAATTCCTTCCATCTTATTAGCTAATTCAAACCTCCCTCCAACTAAATGAAAAATATACTAAGCAATTTACCCCAATAAATCTTTCAATTTCGCCAAGATATTTCAGTTTTTTTTTTGTTCAGATATTTCTTTTAATTTCCCTTGGTCTAGGATGTTTTTCTTTATTTCCACGAGTCAAAGACGACTCCGGACCTTTTCTCTTTCATTTCTCAATAGACGAAGTCCAAAACAAAACAAAATTAGAAACACTGAACGTAGATATTGAGCTTTATTGCTTTCAAAGTAGTTGGTCTTTATCACTGAAGTCTTCCCCTCTCCTTTCCACACCCCGCACCATAAAACACAAACACACGCACGAACACAAAGCCGAAAGGACCACAAGAAATTATATATGATTCTGTCGTCGTCCACTCTTGCACATGCCAATACGCTACCGAATCTCACACACACACACACACACACACGCACACACGCACACACAGACAGAGAATAACACGTCCATTACATATACAAGAGGATGACATGAACTCTTTAAGCTTTTAACCTAGTTATCTCCACACAAACACACACACACACTCTCTCTCTCTCTCTCTCCGAAAAAAATAAAAAAGAAACACCAGCTTCAATTTTCTGGATGGAACCCTCATTTTTATTCTTTGCCATGCAGCTATAAATACAGCCCTCATTTCGTTCTTTTGAAACACACAACATAAACCTTTTAGTTCTTCCAAACACGAATACTTTACTACAAACACCCACACAGAAACACAGAAATGGCGGACAAGGGAATGAATGCGAAGGGAAAAGGAGGAGAGACAAGCGGCGAGAAATCGACAAAGAAGCTAGGAAGCGTCATCCCAAAAGGGAGGAAGCATGTGTCCCAGATGATGGGAGAGAAGGTTTGTGAAGCTATTTCTTCTGGTGTTAAAAGTATCAAGGACAAGAACAAGATCAATCCAGATGCTGGTGGTGGTAACTGAAATGATATATGGGATGGTGGTTTCACTATTGGTATATCATTCAAATCGTTCATTATATATGGTGGTGATATTGGTGTACTTGCTTTGATGCTGTAAACTTTTATCACGGTGGTCGTCCTTATCGTTAGTAATCACTTGTTGTAATAGTTTTAGATCCTTTTGTGTTATATATCTTCAAGCACACTTCTTAAACTTGGCCTGTAAAGAATAATTTCTTATTAATTACTTTCCAGTTTTACGTTTTTGTTTGTGTTGTACCAGAAGTTGCCAACCTTGATTGTTTGTGTCCATATTTCTAGTTTCAAAGACAAAATTGAAAGACGTTTACATTGAGCTTCATTTATATTTTTTCAAGCCACTTAACCAGGAGAGCTAAATTGGTATCGATCCACTTGAAATACAACAATCTGTCCCGGAATCCAGAAGCATGTTTTGATAATATTCAACCGATGTCCTCATTAATGTCATTTTTCCTAATTTTATGTGAACTTCCAAATCATTTGAATAACTCTCAAGATTTGCCAATACCAAAACCAATTGAGATGTTACGTTAGGTGTATTCAGAAGCTTAAGATGCATATATTTAGATTTTCTTCGTAAATTATGTTCCAGTTTTCCTTAACATCTCTGACTTACTGAAAAAAATCAAATTCAATGGCCTTCAGCCTTCAAGGTGAATCTTTGTGAAAGTTTTATTTCTTGCTTGGTTCTTTTAGTGAGAGTTTTATCCACTCTTATGGTTCCATAGCTAGTAATTAGAGTTTTTTCATCTCTTAAAAATTCTTAGTTATTTTAGATGTAAGATCTTTAATTTTATTCTTTTTATATTTGGATGTCAGATTTGGAATTTCTTAAGTCAATTTCATCATATCTCATCCTTATATCTCATCCCAATATCTGAGTATAAAGTAGTTAAAAAGAAACATATGCAAATGATCCTCGGCTCTAAGGTGTTTATTCCCTGGACTTATAGTAGCTTTTCATCAGATATGTTATATGTGGATGTCTGATATAATTTTTGCTATTAATATAGTAGATTTACCCAAATCATGATGTTTTCTAAACAAAGAAGAAAATCAATTTCGATATACATTTGGTCAATTGTGGAAAATTTGAAAATGTACTCTTCAATCCACACCACATATCTATTACTTAGTCGATGTGTATAAGTCCAGATTAATAGTACTTGAATATATACCTCTGTTTACAAAATTCTATAAGCAATCTTTTATAAATTACAACTTGTTTATGACAGTTGCACTCAAAACCGTTCTAACTTCTCTCCCTCTCCTCTTGTACATCCCTTTGACTTGATTACCTATTACAAAAGTTTGGTCAGAGCTTGTATTCCATCCCGAATATATTTTGTGAAACCATGTATTCCCAGTTTTATATTTCAAACCAATTAAATCTCAAATGCACAATAGTTTGGTTATTAAACTCCAAAGGAAATTATACCTAATAACGGTGTAAGCAATTTGACCTAAATAAAAGAACTATAAGTTCATCTGCAAATTATTTAATCAGACAGTTATGTCAAAATATGAGAATTGGAGAGAGAGAGAGAGAGAGAGAGAGAGAGAGAATGGTTGCTTATCATAGGTCTTAAGAAAAGAAAAAAAATTGGCAAAATGTTTTTTGAATAAATCTGAATATGATAAGGAAGAAAAATTTTGGCATGAAATACCATGTAACACAGTGTAATCTTTGGATATTACAAATAGTGTCAATGAGTTAATAGATCGTGTCATAGGTTTTAATCAACCTGTTACAATTTACCATCGCACTACACTACTTGCGTCATTTCTTTCATGAATATATTGATGTTACTAAATTCAGATTGCATAAATTCCAATAATTGTTATATTTGTGTCGTGTCAAAAATTGTTACCCTAGATTGATTGCAATCATATTTCTTGTTTCATGGGCCAGATTGAAAGAGGTTAACTTTGAGCTTTATTGAGTTTTTTAGTCATTCTTGAGGGCCAAATTGGCATCAATCCAAATGGATTACAACCAACTGGCCATGGAATCAAAGAAAAAGCAGAACTAAAGAAGAATTAGTTTGAAAAATTTTATCCTTCCCAAGTAGACTCAACAAAGAATTACTGTTTCTTATTAGTCAACGCATGTTAAAAAGGCAGACAAAAATGAAGTCAACCAACAACAGTTTTCCTTCAATACAATATGTGACGATTCCTTACGCCTTTTAAGTCCTGAAAGAAGGTGCCAGATGTCCAGAGTGTAGTTGGAAAAATTATGAAAACAAAGCCGAACAGGATCGAATGGGAGTTTTGAAGAATCAAAAGTACATTGTAGAGACTTCCATATGTGAGTCAACAACAAATTAACTACATGTACTACCAGTTAATTTGGCATTTGAGAAAAATCAGTGTGTTTAGATAAAAGATTATCAGCAAAAAACTTGTTAGTCCAAATGTATAGAACTTTTTGATGTTTAGTTGAAAAGATAAAAATGTAATTGAAAAACTTAATTGTGATACTTTTTTTTTTTTTTTGCTCCTTCAAATGAGCTATCCAAATTGTCTCAAACAATATTTGAGGAAGAAGAAATCAGTAAGATAACTGCGTGATCTTTTGTTGACTATTAATCACCTCCTTTTCCCCTTTCCCTGGCAAGGTTGAGAGAACTTTCCAAAGAACCAAAAAAAAAAAAAGCCCAGATGGGAGAGCAAATATGGACAAATTTAATTCTAGTAACACTCATCAGGTGGAATGAATCAAATTAAATTCGACTAAGCTAGAAGAAAAGTAATTCAGCTAAGAGTACGGTGTAATACGCTGTTGACTCCTTAAAATTTAGCACGCCAAACACTACCAAAATTTGGATCGATATAAATTCTTTTACGCTAGAACCATCAGAATTAAATTCAAACTTTATATTCGTCAAAATAGGACCAAATCTCAGGTTAAAAATGAAATCAACAACTTAATCAACTCATTTGGATCCAAATTCATTTGCTGGATGAGTTTTGTCCAGGTAATTTTGGCAACAGCTTTCAGCAGCACTTGCCCATGTGATTTGGCAACAATTTCATCTGCACTTGGTTTGTCTTAGAGCAATTAAAAATTTTATCTTCAGACAAAAAGGAAAGAAACGGAAGAACGAAATCAATATATAAACAATGTAGCATCAACATGTTTCCCCTGGTCACTTGCTCCCAAAAGTAAAATTGGATGGCAAAACCGATGCGGCAAAATACTTAGGTGAAGAAAGAAAACAATTGCCTATACTTTATATCAAGCTCCCATCCTTTTGGGTGCATACAAGACATTAGGGTAATCGTGAGACTATGTGAATCATTCAATCGTTGTGACGTGAAATTCGACAAATTAGAGTAGCAAGCAATTGACTTACTCTGCCCTTAATAACATGACTATTGGTAGAGTTTTGATGCTGTTATTGGATTTCATAGTGTAATGTTACTTTGGACAAAGCTATAACTCTTTATCTCATGCAAAGACTTTTGTATGGTAAAGCTTAGATAGTTTCAATTATATTCTTTTTAGGTAAAGTGCATTATGAATGGTCTTACTTTTCATTGTTATATTAACAGCAAAAGACCATATATAGCACAAGATTCTAACAGAATTAACAAGATGGTACTTCTTGATATTGATTTCTTATCTAGTAGAAGTCCCCCGGCCATTGTACTTGTATGTATACTTTCATTGCATAATTTTTATGCATATAAGGAGTACTAAATCAATCAGAGGTAGATTTCCTGTGATCATGTCATTTGACATTGTAGAAATGTGTCCATCTTAGTATCAATCTAACTTTACACACTCAATGCATTTCTTCAAAATCCTTAAGGACTAAGTCATTTGAAACTAGTGGAGAATTGCCATGAAAGACAACATATTTCTCTCTCCCTCCTTCCCTCCCTTTTCCTTCTTTTTTGTTTTATATGCAAATTAACTCGACTGGAGGGAGGTTCTTCAATAACAATTGTGGTTCAGTCAAAGAAACAGAAAAATTGATGCCACCAACCAAAAGCATCAATTACACACACACACACACACTGATTGTATGATTTCGGTTTTATTGTGGATAAGGAAGCAATATTTCAAACTTGTACTTGACCACGAATTAACCCATCCATTAGACAACCACTATGGAAGAAAATTCGCCACTTGCTCAGCATTATATCGTATTAATCATGGCTTCAAAAAGTTACTTTTCAAGAATTATTACTTGCCTTATGGATCAAAAGAAAATCAATGTAAGTATTTTCTATCCAAAAAAAAAAAAAAAGTACAAGGATCTTAAAAGTATTACAAAGTTGCTGCTTATTATCCCTTTTCACCCATCAGAAGTTTCTCGGCCCTAACACAATAATGTGTACAGTTAGTATAGAAGTACTCAGGTACAAGTTCTGACTAAACGACTTGTAAGTGGCTGACTGCCATAAGAATAACAGAAAAGGAAAAAACTTGTTTCCCTTCTCATTGTGGGTGTGTTTTATATATTGACTGGACCAGAGGGTAAGTTCTTGAAGAATAAGTGGAACTGATTCAAAGGAAACGCAATAAGTTTGATGCCACAGGTCAAAAGCATAAAAAATAATTTATACAATGTGCTATATGAACTTTACATTATGTACTTTGATGGAGGATCAATTTTGAGGTGGATAACTAGTTGATCGCGAATTGCCAACCGTTAATTGCTTTAGTTAAATGCTAGCTGATGCAATCTCGGGGTGGAAGAAAATTCAAGACACAAGAAATGTCGTGCATGAACTCCAAAAATTGTATAACTTTTTTTTTTGGGGGGGGATTATTGAGAGCTCTCGTGTATGGATTTGATGCTTTCATTTACCATTTGCCTCGGTATAATGTTGGTACACGAATCAAATTCTTTTGATTAATTTTTTTATTTTTTGGGTGGAAGTAAGGATTGTACTCTTTTGAAGCGCAAATACAAACACTCTCACTTTCAAGTCTCACCCTTAATTATGGTATATGGTAAATTTTGATGCACAATAAATTTTGGATTTATCTTTCCTATAGTGGGTTAGATACATGATACATGTGTAAAATTTTAATTTAAAATCTGAGTTTTGCAATGTAATATAAATCTAATTAAACTTGTTAATAAAAACACTTTTTATGGCTAATTTTCATTTATTCTTGAACTTAAGATGTTTAAACACAAAAATTAATTATTTCTTTTTCTTCTTTTTTTGCAAGGAAAATTTACAATATACTTGATGGAACACCCCCTCCCCCTCCAATATACTAAATTTTGTGAAGTGAATGAAAGAATACCCTCATAAAGAAGGGAGAAAAAAAGCTCGTGATAAATCTCCAGAAGTTCCACAATGGAAGAAAAAAAAAAAACATAGGGTAGCTACAAACCCGTTCTTTCACACTGGTCATCACTCATATGCATGATATACATGCAAAGGAAATTATTTCAACATTCACAAATGCAACAGTAGAATATGAGATGAATTTTGTTTCCTTAAAGACAAATAAGATTTTCCCGTTCAATTCATTAGGATAATCAACAATGACATACTTTAACTATTTCATTATTGAAAAAAAAAAAAAAACGTAAGAAGCAAAGCATAAGTTTACACTACAAATATCATTCCATTTTCTTCCTTTCTTAAGCCAAAGCAAACAGTGATCACGCATACAAACACACTCTTTAAGCACACAAACACAAATGGCAGAAAATGGAGGGCCAAGCAAGGGAAAGAGTGCAAAGAATAAAGCAGATATGGAAGAAGGTGGAGAAAGAAGTGGTAAAAGTTCCCAAAAGAAGATTGGAAGTTCAATCCCCAAGGAGAAGGAGCATGTCTCTACCAAAGTGTTTAAATCAGTAGGAAAATATTTTGCTGGTTTTGTCAAATCTGACAAGGGCAAACCCCAGGTCAATCTTGTCGAAGGTAACCAGAGTACCTAAATGACTGGTTATCAGTATCAGCAGCATATGCTGATACTCGACTTGTTTTCTGTTGGATGACTATTGGGAAGTACTTACATGGATAAGTACTTATATGTACTCATCTTATACATAAATAAATACTTACATATACTCATCTTGTTATCTAAGTACTTATATACAAATTAGAACATTTATATCAGCAGCATATGCTGATATCCATCTCGTTTCCTGGCCACGTACTGGCTTGCTATGTGTGAAGTACTAATTATTCAATAAGAACATTTTAAGGATGTTAATGTTTATTTCTTTCTTTTTAACTGCGTATATGTTCCTGTATTAAATATAGCAACAGTTTAATAATATTTACTTGGTTTCCTTGTTTCATTTTCCATAAACTTCGATAAGGATCAGGTATCACAGGAGTAAGTCCAAAATTGGATCAGGGATCGCGCAAGTTACTCATGCTGCTAATTTACAAAGATTTGTAGATGATATGCAAACTTGGATGTACTTATATAAATTATTATGTATCGAAGTCAAGAAAAATGGTCCCTTCTTTTTTATTCAGTGCCCTAAAAGGAAAAGACGAGCACATAACTTAAGGAGGTGGGCCCATTAAAATTTCAAAATTTTATAGAAAATTGCTAATTTAATCCCTCACATTTTTTAAAAAAACTTTTTAGTTCATCAGATTTAAAATTAGTCAAATTTTGTTCATTTGTCCTACAGATCATTTTTGCTTAGTTTTTTCAATTAAAAAAATGCATGTTTATCTTATGTACCCATAAGTCAAGGTAAAATGGAATAGTCTATTTCCATTTCAGTTGTACATGTAACCAACTTATTATTAAATATATGATAGAAAGAAATAATAGAAAAGGAGCTCTAGTATGAAGGTCTAATGTGTAAAACCGATTGTTTATCATCATCGATAAACACCATAATAGGTGATATTTACAGAGTCAAGAGCACTTCCTTTCCATCCTCCCCAAAACAAATTAAAAGCTTCCGTAGTTAGTTGATCAAAATGAGGATTCCAAATTGTATGAGTAAGAGTTCTTATGTATAGAAATTTTGGTGGATGAAAATTGAGGGAAATGGGAGGTTATGTTTTTTTTTTTCTCTTTTTTTGTGAAAGGAAATGAATTTGGTTTCCATTTTGGTCTTGAAGTTATGGAAATGTGAGGTATACATTCTTGTTTTGGCCACAAAAAAAAGAACCCAAGAATACATGATTCGTTTGCGGTCCACACTGTCACGTGGCAATACACTACCGAATCATACGCGGACACACACTTGGCATACGCAAGAGATGACGTCCATAAGCCCTTTAAGCCTTAAGCCTAATTAATAATTATTGCCACACAAATACACACAAAGTCACACACTCTCCAAAAAAAGTAAAAAAGAATTTGTGCATTTGGATATGAATTTTTTTTGTCAAACTATTATTTTACTTGCATTATAAACACTTCTTTCGACATATATTTTTATGTTTTAATCACTTTTTATCTACATCAAATCACAAAAGTATTATAATAATTATTTCAAATATATATTATTCTATCCAAACACACTATTGTATGATGAAAAACCGATCGTTCATTTCTTTGAGTAGAACCCTCATTTCATTATTTGTCATGCAACAACTCTAAGTACCCTCATCCCATTCCTTGGAGACACAACAAAAAGGAATGAAATGGCAGATAAGGGAATGAATGTAAAGGGAAAAGGAGGAGAGACAAGAAACTAGACACCGATGAAGAAGCTGGGAAGCATGATTTCGAAAGAGAGGAACCATATGTCCTAAATGATGGGAGAGAAGATTAGTGATTCTATTTCTTCTGGTGTTAAAAAATATATATATAAAAAAAAAGCGCAAGATCAACGCGGTTGCTGGTGGTAACTAAATATACTATGCGGTACATTGTTTTCTTTATTGATGCATCATTCAAATCATTGTGTATATGGCTGTTGTAAACTTGTATTGCAGCGTTAGTCCTTATAGTTGATAATTTGTAATAGTTTCAGGCGTCTTGTGATATTTATCTTCGAGCAGACTTCTTATATTTGTTTCTAGCTTACTGTAAGAATAATGTTCTCATATTTAAACCATATCCTGCTTATATAGCACTTTTGTGTTCGAACAATTAACGGCAATAGATCATAAGTTGATATTCATTCCTTGTAAACTAATATCTGTCTCGATATATATATATATATTGATCCTTTTTTCTTTTTTTGGTGGAAAATCATCATTTCAGGGTTTAAATTGGCTTTCCAGCGATGCTTTTAGAGTTTTGCTATACAAACTAACAAAAGTTAAGGACTGGCCTCAAATCCGTGTACTTAAACAGGAGACGTTGATTTGAACTCTCTCCCTTTCTCTCACTTGAAATTTATTTTCAATTAATTTTAAGAAACGCTGCAATCCAACAAAACTAGCTAGACTGGAGAGGACCAACTCTTTTTTTTTTTTTTTTCAAGCCACCCCTCCTCATATCTTCTTTTCCCCTTAATTGTCAGTAACAAAATTCAAACTTTGAAATTAATAGTGAGAAAAACTCTAAAAACCTTACTGATCATTGACCCAACCCTAATAATAGATCTCAGAGGACAAACTTTACCTGTTCATAGATATGGTTCTACTTTGAATAGAGGTTGAATTAATTGGTCGTTGATTCTTAGTTTTCTTTGAGTACTTGGTTTTGGGTAAAAAGTGCTAAGATGCCTTAGAAACATGTTTTAAATTTTGTTTGGGCTGAAAAGTTCAAATAAATTGAAAAACTGTGAAGAACGTTCAACAAAGAAATCAATAAAGATTTTTTTCCTTTTGAAAGCAATGTTTTGAAAAAATCCGGACTGTTAATTGAACTGGCAAGGTGTTGCAGTCACAGTTTATCCGGTCGGATCTGTTCAACCCTGGTTCAATGAATTTTTTAAAAAATAAACTATAAAAATATGTACATAGAATAAGACATCCAATGACTAATTTAATACTTCATTAGATAAAAAGTTTAGTAAATTTAAGGAACTTGGACTTTCATAAATAAATTTTTTAAATTACAATTTCATCAAGTAAATTTCATCTCAATTGTATTTATCAAACATAATCTAAAATACTATCCAAAAATGCCACAATGTTTTGAAATTAAAGAAAATTCACGTCTTTGGGAATTACACATTGTGAGTTTAAACTTTATTGGAATTAAAGAATGCAACTTTGTTTAAAAAAGAAAAAGAAACTTGGAGTTTGTAGGAAGTCAAGAAACTAGAAAGTAGAGATAAAAACTTGATAAGAGGTAAAAAGATGAGAAGAAAGTGAGTGGATATGGCACTTAATGATTAGTGTTTAGACTTAAGGAAAACATTTTTTTTTTTTGAGTTTAATAGATGTAAAAAAACTTAGTGGCTCCATTTTTTGGTATGTTTAATTATTTATTTTTTGATATGTTTAATTATTTAGTTTTGTGTGTTTTTAGGATTTAAACTAGACTTTTAGCTCCATTTTAGTGGTTATTTTTTCAAGAATCATTTTATTGTCAAAACATGTAAATGAATGGTTTAGTACATAATATTATGTGTTTCTTTTTTAAGGTTTTGACTCATTGATCATTAATTTAGATAAAGCAAGGCACAATTCACTCATTTGAAATTAATGTGAAGAAGATTTGAAATTAAGAAGTGAAATGTTGAAGTTATGCATGAGGAAATGAAACTAAATGTACAAAACGAGGGAGTAAGAATCCAACCTTGAACCCATTTGAAAAGGCCTCAGATCCAGTCCATGGACAGGATCCATTCGATGGATCCAAGCTCAGATCTAGGTAGCGGATTCATATTTCAACTCTACAATTTGCAAAGCAAGTTGCAACCATTTCACACAAGATTTTTGATTGATTTTGTGAAAGATTTTGGCTGGTTTTGCCCAAGGAAAGCATAGAAAGTTGAACAAGCAATGTTAGGGAGTCAATTTTCCATGTTATTTTAGTATTTTGCTCCTTGATTATGGTTAAATTGGGTGTTAAATGCTGCATTTTATTCATTTATGGTTTATGGTGTTGATTTTAGGTCACTGGAGTTGAATTGGAGCAAAAGAATGCGTTTGAAGAGGAATTTCCAGCAACTACATTCTATAAGGCACGATTATGTCTTGCAATATTGTGAAGTCCAACTGTCACGGGAGTTGAAGTGGGCCCTACTTAATTCTTCTGATTAGCAAGGAATTTTATTCCTTTTTGGAAGTTAACATTATTAAGATATTTTTGCTTTCCCTTTTTATTAGTTTAGTATTTTATCAAGTTTCCATTTTGTAAAAGAGTTTGAGAGCAGTCCTGCTAGCGGAGAGGACTATGCTTTTGGAAGGATTAAAAAAGGGAAGAAAAAGGCGACGCAGATAGACTCGTTTTTGGCTGCAACTCTGTTTCGCTAGCATAGAGCCGTTTTCTTGTCTCTCTCTTTACAAATTAAGTATTAATTTTAAACATATTTTTGGCTATGATTCCACCATGAGGAGTGGCTAATTTCATCTATCTAGTCAGAGGTTAATCGACCTTTGGTTCATCAATTGCTGTGAGATTTAATTGAATTATTTTGGTATTTCATTTGTTTACGAGTATTTGGATATTTCCTACTTGTTCACGTTTATGATTATTTGTTGCAGTTAAATACTTAATCACTATTTAGTTGTGTGAATAATCTACCGTCATCTGGAACGCCAAATCCGAAATTGTTTGGTACTTCTAGTAGTTGTGGTGAGTGACTTAATTCAATTGTAGTAGAAACTTTTGGATTGGTGCAACGGAAATTGTGACGACCCCACCTCCCCCTAAGGCGAACCAGAGGGTTCGGCGGACCGCCTACCCAGCTCTCGCCAGGACTTATTCGCTCGAATAACTAACAACACTTCGAAAGTAAATGTAACTAACCATTCCAAAACAACCACAACCAATAACATTACTAAATTCAACTTACAACTTAGCTTCTCAAATTACAGTCCAATATATTTAAGGTACAACCACAATTTCATTTTTTACAAACCCAAAATATCAAATTCAGCATTTCAAAGCAAAATTCAAAAGATAAGTTCCAACCCTAACTAATCATGTCTTCACTCGGGTTCTCGATCCCTGTTAAAGCAAACAAATTTGAAAGAATGAGCTAAAAGCCCAGTGAGTGCCAAAAGACTTGCAATTCACGTAGAATAGTTCAAATCATATTTCAAGTTTAAAATTTAAAACATGTAGATAAAGACGTAAATGGGTATTGCCTGGATATACCAGGTAAACTACTCTGGGTATACCAGGTAAACTACTCGAGGGACATCACCCAACGAAGTAGACTAGCCGAGGGACTTCGCCCAACGACATCACAACAATTCACTGAAACTACTCGAGGGATTTCACCCAACAAGTAGACTAGTCGAGGGACTTCGCCCAACGACGTCACATTTGTCACAAGATAGCACACTATTTATTTTAATTCCCAAAATCACACGAAAAGGAGAAAGCACTCACATGCTAGTTCAAATCATAAAACAGTTCAAGCATATTTCTTATGAAATTCAAGTCTTTCAAATAACTCAAATTCATTTCAACAAGTCATTTCTTTGCAAACAATAGAAAGGTTTTCATTTTGAGAAGGAGTTGGAACACTCACAGTGAGTCAGTGAAACAGACGAGCAAGCAAGAAGATCAAACTTCGGTAGTCGGGTCACCCTCGACGAAGTCTGGGTCACCTGAGCCAAAGTTCAACTATCACACACTGGCCAAACAACTAAAACTCAACACTTAACTTAAACTACTTAAAATCATCTAAGGCCAAACTATCGCAGTTCCTTGTTCAGTCCATATCTTAGGTTACACTCATCAAAATTAGGCAAGGTCTATGGCTATGGAAACTAGACTTAGAGTACTACAATTCATTAGAAGTGCTCGCTCCAAGATTCATTTTGTAACATGAGCAAAAGTACGACACAAGAAGTCGCGAGGAACAAAAATAGGCAAATCAGTCTTGAAAAATGGCTATCTTTGCCAATTTTTTGGGATTGATAGAAAATGAGTTAGCATGCAAGCCACCATTGGAAATACCTTGAAGTCTAGTTTCTAACGCCACCAACGGCGCTCAATTTTGACTCCCGAGCAAGAAAATATAGCCATTTGAACTTGGTACAGTAAGCTGTCTGACAGCTTGGTTTTTTTCCAGTTTTGAAGAGTCATTTTTGGAACATCATTTGGGCAATTAAATGATACTGGAAAAACACCAAATTTTTCAGGCACAAATCTCAATATGTGAACTACATTTGTACCAAAATTTAGCCAAAAAATCATACGGGAAGGCAGTGATCCATGCCCCCAAAGTTGACTGAAAATTTGAAGTTCTAAACTGCCATACGAAATTCTTTTCTTTTACAACCTTTGGTTCATCCAAAACAACCCTTATTCCATTCCATTTTCAAAATCAAAATTCTAAAAACATTTCTTGATCAAATGGAGGTTACGTGGTAGCAAACTTTCAGACCAAAACCACACTAAAACAGAACAGCCCATGCGGACAGAATTGAAAGCAGATTTTCCAGTTTTCGCAGCATTCTTTGAAAAACCATAACTAGAGCTATATAAGTTCAAAATTTATGAATCTTATACCGTTGGAAAATGGAATCAGTGAACTAAAACTCTCGAGAAGACACTTATACAAGATTCAAATAACAAACCAATCAAATTTCAGTTTAAAGTCACTGCTACAGTAATAACAGGACATAACAGTTTTGATTTTCAGTCAACTTTGAAATTTCACCAAAATTCACAGAATTCGAACTAACCCTTGAAATTTATCTCACTTAAATAAATTGGAGTCTAGTTTCAAACGCAATAAACGGAACTCAATTTGGACCTTCCTACTCCAAGATACAACAGATTTAAGAAGACTGTTTCATAAATCCTGCTACCCGAAATTCCAGATTGCAGGGTTGAAAAGAATGGTTCATTTGGCCAACGAAAACCCATTATAAAATCACCAAATTTTTTGCACTAAAACTTCAGTATATAAACTAGGTCTGTACCAAAAGGGAAAATCACCAATTTAGTCCCCAAACATTTTCACTAAGCCGATTTGGTCCCTGAAAGTTTTATCACATGAATTAAGTCCTTCAAATAAAATTCTAATGCCAATTGAGGACTTAAACAACTGCACCACCCAAAACATGTGTTTCTCCGCCCAGATGAGCGTTGACCCAAGGGCATTTCTGGAAGCACAAAAAAAACCAACTGAAGAGGATGTGATTCCCCACGTCACCACGACCTCTTTGATTCCCCACATCAGCACGACCTCGATATTCTGGCATTTCTGGGTAGAACAAAAAAAGCCTCTACTGAATGTGATTCCCAGTCGGAGAAATTGGAGAAGGAAAAGGCCACTACCGAACTGGATGTGGACAATAAGATAGATGAGAAGGAAGAGAACAGTAGTAAGAGAGAGAAAATAAAGAGGAGAAGGAAAAGGCCACTATCGAACTGGATGTGGACAATAAGATAGATAAGAAGGAAGAGGACAGTAGTAAGAGAAACAAAATAAAGAGAACAAAGAAAGATGGTGTTGATGCTAATATGAAATCTAAAGTTTCTGCTTCAAACAAAAGGAGACAAGAAAAGGTAATAAGAATTCATTACACCTACATTTCTTCCTAATTGTACTGCCTTCAGGATTTGATTCCTTTTTCTTTTTCTTTTCAAAAATCTTATTATCCATGTAAAACTAATTTGTTTGTCGAGTTGATGTGCGTGAGAGAAAACTTACCTTAAGCAACTTCATCAATCGCAGACACTATTAGGTTTCTACCAAATTTTACACAGTTGTTCTGAACTACTAGTGTTGAAGTTTTTCACTTGCATTTATTATGTAGATGACTAATGTTTAGGATTTGTCTTCTGCCCTTTTGTTTAGAAACTACAGAAGCTGCATTTAAACCCATACCGCTGGTTAAAAAACCAATATCCCGGCCTTGAGAAGATCCGCAGAGAAAACACGAAGCTTTCTAAAAAGAGTTTCTCTAGAGCCAAATGAACTTTTTGGTATTTATCAGTAGATAGACATTGTGATACTATCTTTCGGTTGGCAGAAACTTAATGCTAAATAATAATGCTTTTGCTGCTGAAAACGGTGGTGCTCTAAGAGATGATAGTAGCTATCAGTCAACAAGCAGATCAGTGGAAGAGAGGGAGGGTAAATCAGTAAAAGTAGTGTAAGATATGGTGGCATGTCCAGTGATTGTACCAAGTCAGGATTCTCTAGACATAGAAAAAACCGATAGATCTTCAATTCCTTCACGCCATGAGATCACCCGATGAGGTAAGGAGGTTAGATAGTGAATAATCTAAAGCACATGCTTCAAATTTCTGATGTCTCTGTTTTTTGACTTATAGCATATCACTGTATTCTTCAGGAGTTAGAGGATGATAGGTATGTGAAGTCAACTACATTACCAGCCCAGAACGTGGAAAAGAAGAGAAAAGACAGGCAACCTCATCTCTTTCAAACTTTGTTGAGTGCATTAATGTAATGCAAAATTGCTTTGTGCTTGATAAAATACTTGTTTTTTGCCTGATGCTTCTCTTGTGTGGTATCATTCTTCGTGCAGTATTTGTGCATGAAGCTTAAGTACTTAGCTTTTTAATCGTGGGGATGTTATTACCACATTGAAATTATTTACATGTACAACTTAGAAAGTTTCTGCTTTGCAGTTCGTCAGAAGAGGACAATGACAAGGAGAACATTGATCCTCTATCACATGGAGGTGAGGATGATAGTACCTCTCCAAGAGGTGCTCCATTTAAAGCTTTTATGGATGAGGAAGCTGAGGAAGAAGATGACAGTGATAATGAAGTGCTCCAATCCAGAGAAACTGAAGAAGATGAGGACATGGAAGATTCTGAGGAACTCAATGACATAATAGCAACTGAGTACGAAGAGAGGCCAGTTGATTGTGATAGACGGAAAGAACTTCATCAGAAGTGGCTTGAGCAGCAAGATGCGGCTGGAACGGATAATCTACTCCAGAGATTAAAGGTTGGCTTAGAACCCAAAAAGACTTCCTTGCTTGGTAAGGAGCAAGAAGAGAGTGAGGATAAAGAAGACTTTAACGATGAGTATGTGATGCCAAGAAATTCTGCTCGCATGACTAGAAAGAAAGCAAAGCAAATAATTACTCAGATGTTTTTGGATAAAGATGACTTGTTTTTATTTGATGAGGATGAGGAGGTTGAAAGGAGGCGTGTTAAGCAGCATCTTCTTGTTCCCCACGTCACCACGACCTCACTGCCCAATTCCATTCCGAATGATCGGTATTTTTATTTCCATCTGAAGAGGCTTTTTTTGTGCTTCCAGAAATGCCCCAGAGTCAACGCTCATGTGGGCAGAGAAACACATGTTTTGGGTGGCGCAGCCATTTAGGTCCTCAATTGACATTGGAATTTTATTTGAAAGACTTAATTCATGTGATAAAACTTTCAGGGACCAAATCGGCTTAAGTGAAAATATTGGGGGACTAAATTGGCGATTTTCCTGTACCAAAATTCAGGCCAAATTTCTCAGGAAAAGTCAGCGATCTAAGCAACCAAAACAGGGCAGCATTCCATTCCTTTCCTCTCGGTTTTTCTCCTCCTTCTCTCTTTCCTAATTTCTAACTCCATAACTCATCACAAACCACAAACATATTCCATCACATACTTATATATCATAATAGCTAATCATCAAGAATTGTGGGAATTCATAAAACCCACATAATCATCCAAATTCAACACAAATAGCAACATTGAACCATCAAAACTTAAAACTACCTAAAATGGAAACAAGTAACAAGGTTTTTGTTAAAATCAAAGTACATCTAATGGCTCAAGAAGAAACCCTTGTTTGTGATGTCTCAAAGCTCCCAAAACAACCCCTTTCTTCAAGCTTCTAACCGGCTTTCCCTCTCTTCTTGATGATCCTCAAAGCTTCAAGTGAAAAGAGTGGAAGATTTCTCAAGTTTTTCCTTGGTTGATTTGATGAAGTTTGATGTAGTTTTTGAAGACAAAAAATGAAGGGAAAAGGGGGAGGGGAGTTCGGGTGAGAGAGAGAGAAAAAGTGAGAGTTTTCTTGTGATTTTGATGACTAAATTGGAGAAAGCAAGAAGAAATGAGAACCACTAATTTTTGGGTACAAAAGTCAACAAGTGAACACTAGTTCATTAATGCTCCAATTTGAGATTAATCCTAATCACTCACTTCTAATCCCTCAATTAGCTTTTCTTAATCTACTAATGATGATTCTTATTCTCCAAGATTACGTCACTCTCAGTCCAGATATTTGCCTCGAAAAATGTGTCTTTCTCTTTTTTTTTCACAGTTGAGTGCCAGAAAAATTAAATTGAAGGTTAAATATGGTTTTTTAAATAAAATGAGGCAATGTATGGTATAATTCAAATTAAAATGATTTAAATCAATTATTCAAAGACAATAAATAATTTATTAAATAAATAGGTCAGATAAAATAAATTTTTGAGTCCTCACAGAAATATACAATCTAACTTAAATGGACTGAGCATATGTGTTCATTGGTTAGGGCTGTTAGTTTCTCTGGTAATTAATGTTGTCAATAAAGTAAATCCTAAGAGCGTGTTTAGGGTTGTTTATTTGATAAGAGAAATAATCACAGAGCTTATTGTGACTATCGAACTACTAAGGAGAGACAGGTGGTCAAAGTTTATTGGCAACCATAACCAGTCTATTTTGTGGATAAATGATTGTCATTTTGTGTCAATGATCAGTTAGATGAAACCAAGGTTGAGATTAGGCCTTTGACTAGAGTATTTCATTGATTGATTTAGTTTTATTTGAATTTTGTGATATTGTCTATTTTTATTTGAATCATTAATTAGAAAGTGTTCAAAACCCCCCATTTATTTATTTTTGGTTCATAGAAAATAATTCTTCCAGTTACCTGTGGAGACGATCCTATTTGCCTTATATACAAACTAATCCTTTTCCATGAGTGACTTTTGGTATATTGGATCAAGCACACTCTTTGGAACCGGGGTGAATTAAGTAACCATTGCACATCCAAAGTCCCTACCAGAGTCCCTACTCCAGTAGTAGAATTGACTCAGGGATATTTTTGTTGGCAGCTAGGCTTATTATTATTGATATTATTTTTGTATAGGCTCGACACCTATCAATCAACCTTTGGAAATCTCAATAACACCATTGCTTTGGGACTTGATTTCTCTATATGTAGAGTCCCTCAAGACATTTTTAAGGGGACGGGAGAGGAGCAAGGGGCTCATTTCAAAGATGTAGATTTCATATTTTCCTAGATCTATTGGATAAGTCAATTCAGCATTTAAATTTAATTAATTCAAATCTTAATATGTTCAGATGTGTTTGACAACGAAAACTAGGACATCTGAATTAATTAAGTGGCACTCAATTTTCTCGGCAAAACCTGTTCTCAGAAATAAGTGATAAGCCATTCACTTATCACTTACTATGATATATATTCAAATATATTATATTTAATATTTAACAATTTAATCACTTAATAGATTCAGATTTTAGATTTTAGATTTCAATATTTAGTTTTCATAGTTCAGTTTTATCAAACACACTCTTTGTTTTAGGTTAGAGTAGGATAGTTTAGGCACTCGTGTGTCGTCATTTTTTGTGTATAGCTAAACTTGGATGAAAATTGAAAAGCAAAGATAGAGGGTTTGATCTCATGTGACAAGGATGACATCTCTTTTACCACTTTCATTTTTGTATTAGATTCTATGTTTAGTTATAATACAAGTTTGGATTCTGTGTCCATCATGTGTTTTTAGAGTTTCATGCTATGGGTTTTGGTTGAACTTTTTATGATTGTTTGTGTTGATTTCTTGGTTATTTAATAATATTATATTGACTGAGTTATTTAGCACTTTTGTCTTATAATCATGATTAACCGGCCATTGATTATGACAATTTCAAGGTTTCAAGGTATTGGATTTGCAATAAGAATTGGAACTGAACATGAGTCCATGGAAGTGCTAGACTTAGGGAGTACACTCACGAAAATAGAGGTGCACCTTTGTGACTTTTGTGATTTTGCTCCATGTAATTTCATTGAAACCAATGAATTTCTAACTAGTTTCATAACTACAAGAGGAGGTATGAATTGGTTATAAGTATAGTTTATTCACTACGAAAGAAGGTTTCACAAGGGAATTACGTCATAGCTGGCGAGGTAGTAGTGCTCAATGATCCGAAAATTTGCACTTGCATGAGTAGTTAAGGATATCATGTGCTAAGGAGATTTCATTTGCATAATTTAGCATAAGTTCTATTTTCTTACATTGGTTGTCTAAATAATAGAGAAACTTTGGTAGTGTCGATAGTTGTCCGTTCTTCCTTATGGGTTTGACCCTTAATATCCTATATCCAATCTCTACTTGTATACATGTGGAAAATCGCATGTGGGATATTTAGGAATTTATAAATGTAAAACTAGTCTGTAGATTGGAGTTTAATTTTGTATACATACTCCACACTTGTCAGCGGCCATTAAACTATTCGCTGCATCTACTTTTAACCATCAAAATATTTTTCATCTCAGTTCTACCAGTCAATTAACTAATCAATACATCTGTGCTCATTTTATTAGATTTTGCTCTTATTCTACAAAATAAACTGATAAGTAAATATTTTTCCTCTTTTAGTGTGTTTTATTTATCTATTTTTATGTACTTATTTTATGAAAAATGATGAAATTAAGCTCTTTATTTATTAATATGCATTCAAATGTGAAATTCAATTAGAAAATGCTTTTTGAGCAAATTAATGCCCAATTGAATGATTATTTGAAGGTAATGAAGTTTGGAAGAAAAGTTGAAAAATTGAAGTATCAAAAGTCGATGAAATTCCAAATTGGAATAAACAAAATGCAATTCAGTTATCGAGGAATCAAAGGGTCAAAAGTCGAAGGAGTTAACGCGCTAATTTTACGACGAAAATTCGGATTTTTCACATTTTGGACCAGATTCAAGTCAAACGCCATGTGACAAGTGGAAAATGAATTAGCTCGCGACTCCCTCTGGAAGTAGATCCATGATGGGATCCAGACTTTTCCTCATGATCCACATCATGATCTTCGAAAACGACAGCTGCAACTTGCACCAATTCCAGCTCATTTCCAACTCAATTCTGATAGAATTTCGGCTGATGGCTGCACAATGTGGACTTGTGGCATCAAAATTCAACTTTAGATCTTTTTATTTGTAATCTTTTCCATCCTCAATCCTCTATAAATACCCATGTATTCCAACAAGAAAAATAGATAGAGGAGGAGAGAAAAATAGCAAGAAAAAGAAGAGAATAGAATAGAGAGAGAAACTAGCTAGTTCTTGACAAGAATTAGTTTAGAATCAAAGTGAGAGGTCTATTGAACAAGGAGAAATCCTTTGTGAGCTTGTAAGTGAATTTTAGGACTGCAAAAGTGAAGAATAAGAGCTTATTTCATCAATTGGAGGAGTTCCTTTATCCTTTGCATTTCATTTCTTAAAGTTCATTCACGACTTCTTATGCAAGTTTTATGTGCTTAATTAATAGGAATTGCTAAACTTCAATATCCTAGGGGTAAGATGAACTTGTAAGGGATTGGATGTTGTTCACTTAAGTAAAGAAAGTTTATCTTGTGATTGTTAGTTCATTTATTTGTTCTCAATATTCATGGTTGTTTGATCATCAATTATGAATTATTCAAGCATGTGTTAGTACATGAAATATGTCTTGCATATGTAGTTCAAAATATATGAACCCTAGGTTGTATGTTCACGTTAGTAGGAGATGCATTTAGGAGGAATCATATTTGTAACTCATTGAGTTTCATGAACTTATGTTAAGCTAATTCATCATGTTAATAGGTGAAGGTTTAATATGAGTATGTTTGTTCATTGTGAAAACAATCTACAAATGAAATTGGAGGTTACTTCCTTGACAAGTCACAAGTTTAAAATCTAACTTAACTAAGTGAACACATCCTTAACCTAACAAGGGATTCAAATCCCTAGAAAACTCTTTCTCTATTCTAACTTCTCTAACTTGTTATTTTATACCGCCAATTGGAGGATAACCCCGTTGGATGGTTTTGTTTATTTTCTTGTTTACCGCCAAGTGGATGTCTTCAACACCTAGTGATCGGTTCTAATTTCTTCATCCTCTCTCCTTAGGTCGGCTTAGTCCGCCTTCTCCCATTTTTAATTTGCTTTGTATTTACTTTTAATTTACCACCAATTAGGGTTGGTTCTACCACCTTAACCGGTTGGTTTTAATTGCTTTCAATAGGGACGGTGGTACCGCCCGACTTTTTATATTTCGCACTCATCTGTCATTTTCTATTTAGATAATAAAGCAAGCTAAAAAGCCCTAGTAATTAACCAAGTCTCTGTGGGATCGACCCTTAATTATCACTATACTCAATCCACGATCCGTATACTTGCGGGAAATCGGGGTAAAGAGGCCATAATTGATTGATAATTGGGAGAATTTAACTTGAAAGCCTAGACCACGTCATAAACCAACTATGTGTAAATCACGTGGCAAAATTTAAGAGTAAATATGTTCACTAACATTTTAGACTAGAAGACATAAAATCCCATTAGTCCCTAAATTGCTCTGGTTGTATACTTTAACCAATCAAGTACTTTTTTATTCAAAATGGCTACTCAATTTACAAATCTATATATTGGTGGTCATTCCATCCAAATTTGGTGTTAATCTTAGCATAACGAATTGCATGTGCACACATCAAAAGGCTATGGGTAAATTTCTCCAAATAGATGAGATATAAATCTTAAATAGTCATTAAACTCTACAAATAATATATTTTTAGTGATCTTTTATTCAAATTGGGCACTCAACTCACCAAAATAATATATTATGGAGCTTGATAAGTGTATATTTTGTGTGTTTAAAGTATGTTTTTCTATTTAGTTTTTGTGTGTTTTAGTTATTTTTATAGCTAATTAACTAGGGTTTCTAGTGAAGTTTTGTATTTTATGGTTTAAATGAGAAAAATACATTTTTATGGATTAATGTGGTGAAAACTTCATGTTTTTGTAGGATTAAATGTTTAACTATCAAATGAGGTGAAAATGAGAAGATATTTGCCAAGAAGGTTGGATGGAAAGTTGGAAAATTGAAACATTTCAAAATTGAGATGAGCAAAATACAATTCAATTATCGAGGAATCAAAGGGTCAAAAGTTAGAGGATTTAACGCGACAATTTCATGACGAAAATTCGAATTTTGCAAAATTGGAGCAGATTCGCGAGGTAGAAACGCGATGTGATAATTGGAAAATGAAGTAGCTCGCGACTCCCTCTCAGTGGAAGCAGGGGAGACGATCCGTGATGCGATCTGTGAGCCTCTGCCTCATGGATCCAGGTCGTGGATCCATGACAACGACTGCTGCAACTTGCAGCCGAATTCCAGAAAATTTCCAGCTAATTCCAGCTCAACTTTTGAATGAATTTCAGCTAATAGTTACATGAAGAATCTTGTAAAGTTGAAGAAACAATTCATGGCTAATCAAAAACACAATTTGCATCAACTTTACAACTCATTTGAGGTTGGAATTCAATGGATTCAATGCATGAAGACACTTTGAAGACAATTCAAGGATAAGAAGATTCATGAAGCCATTTTTCTTGACTTTTAAAACTAAAACTTTTCTTGTGTTCACATGAGAAGTTTTGGATGCTTATGAAGGAAATCTTCTATAAATAGGGCCTCTTGTAGACATTTTAAAAAAACTTTTAGGAAGGCTAGATTCACTACAAAATGTAGTCTTCACTAGTTCCTTAGTTTCGTATAGTTAGTAGTGTAGTTATAGTGTAATTCAAGGATGTTTAGCTAAGTTTATGCCTTGAGTTATGGATGAACTTTCTATATCTTGTTTGCGATATTTACATGGTTATTTGAGCAAGTATTTAGTACCTTGGCTTTTATAATCATGATTAACCGGGCATTAATTGTGATAATCTCAAGGTGTTAAGTTTAAATGAAAATGAGAATTTGACACTAGTTCATGAAGTTCTAAACCTAGAAAGTCACTCACAAGTGTAGGGTGGCGCCTTTGTAGCTTTAGTGATTTATTTCATGTAATTTCATTGAGCAAATGAGCTTGTGGTTAATTCCATAACCATGCTAGTAGGTATGGTTTATCTATGAGTATAGTTGATTCATTATGAATGTATGTTTCACGTGCATTAGGAGATTACGCCATGTTTAGCCAAGGTAATAACATTAATTCAGCCGGTAGCTTCATTTGCAAGAGTAGTAAGGAATTCCATAGCTTGAGGAGCTTTTAATTGTTATTTTCTACCTATTTTATTCCATGTTGGTAGTTTAGATTTAATTTATATGCTTGTGACAGTCTAAATAATAGAGGAGTTCGAAATCACCAGTACTTGACATTCTTCCCTGTGGGATCGACACCTAATCTACCCTATGCTTGATAAACGATCTGTATACTTGTAGAAAATGGGGTGTTTAGGTTTTATATTAAAATTTGGTGTATGGTAAAACCTTGTCAAGTTTTTGGCGCCATTGCCAGGGAAGAATTTGCTTAATATTGGTGCTAAGAACAACTTTATTACTTTAGACATTTTTATATTATTTTCGTGTTTATATAGTAACTATTCTTCTTAACTAATCTTGCTTTTAGTGCATTTGAAAGCATTTTTAGGTTTTAAAGAAGGGTAGCAACAATGTGGATCAAGGCTTGAGAGAAGGAAGCTTGGCAATGGACCCCTACAATTTTCAAGGCTTTAATTATGGAGGTAATCAAAGGATGTCTGAAGGTATGTCATTTGAAGATTGCACAAGGAGCATTGAGGTTAAACTTGATTATATTACATTAAATGTGCAAATGGATACCATTACAAATTTGCTTGAACAAAAAAGGAATGCTAATGCGTTTAATTCTAATCATGTGGTTTGTGACTTGTGTGGAAGTAATCATGCTACACATACATGTATGCAAGCCCAACATGTGGATTATTATGATGAATTTGAGCATTACAATTCTTGTTTTGATCAATATGGTGCTAATTGTGATAATTCTTATACTTATGGTTGGAATAATCCATGTGCTTATGATGATTCTTCATGTTTTTATGATTACCGACCCAATAGTGTTCAATTTGAATCAAAACCATTTTGGGAAATAGCTATAGAAAAGTTAGCTAATTCACCTTTATCTTTGGAGCAAGAAAGATTAGCTAATGATTCTAAACCATGTTTGGAAGTAGCTATTGAAAAATTAGCTAATATAACTTCCGATAATTTTAATAGGGTTGAGAAAAGATTAGATGAATTAACTTCTAACTTTGAAGGAATACAAGACCAATTGCATAATTTGTGTGAAGTTATTTCATGTAGTGATATGCAAATTGACCCTAATATCGGTTCCATTTGGATTAGGTGTTTTTGGAGTTGTATTTCAAAAACAGTACTGTAGCGAAAAACAAGTACTGTAAATGTATTTGGAAGATTTTTTTTCTATTTTCTATTTTCTTTTTATTTTCTTTTTCCTTTTTTCTTTTCCATTTCCTTTTTCTTTTTCCTTTTTCTTCTTTTCCTCCATCCCAGCCGGGGTGTTTTCTTTTTCTTTTTTTTCTCCTCCTTTCTTCTTTCTTCTTCTCCCTCTCCCAGATCTCTCCTTCCTCCCCCTCAGATCCCTCCTCCCTCAGGGGAGCCAGGGAGTGGGGAGGTGGGGGAGGGCAGCCTGGGGAGGGGAGAGGGAGAAAGAAGAAGAAGAAGAAGAAGAAGAAGAAGAAGAAGAAAGAAGGAGGAAAAAAAAACACCCCTATTCTAGTCGCCGGCGACCGACTGCCTGGGGTGGAAGAAGAAGAGGGAAAAGAAGAAAAAGGAAAAAGAAATGGAAAAGGAAAAAGGAAAAAAAACATTGTGAAAAACAAATATGTTGTTTTTGGGGTTATTTTTATTATAGCATTTGGGGTGTGAAAAACAGTTTTTCAATAACAAGGCAAAAACAGAACAATCCAAACAGAGCCATCAATTGTGGGAATGTTGTGTGTGAAAGTGGTGTACATTTTGATGACAATGATGAATCTTATTTGCATTTCAATGATGAAATGTCCACTTCACAAGATGATGATTTTGGAATGAATTTTGAATCTCAAGATGTAAGCATGAATGATGTTTATATAACCCCTTTTGAGAAATGTGGTCAATGTGTAGATTCTAAGGTCATCCTACCCCAAGAAGGCTATATGGACACTCCTTTGGTAAGTTCTCAAGTGATGGAATTGCAAGGTAATATCTATGAGACACTTGAGATTAGTAAACCCTTTCCCTCTTTCTTATCATTTGGTTATATGACTCACTTGATTGAGTCACCTTTTAATGATCCACCTCGCTCTCAATTGGTGGATTACTCTTTACTTAAACCTGTGATGACCCTACTTCTTCCTAGGGCGAATCCTAGGGTATTTGCGGACCGCCTGCCAAACTCTCGCCAGGACTCACTCACTCGAATAACTAATAACATTTCGAAAGTGAACGTAATTAACCATTCCAATCCAAACCACAAATAATTACATTACTAAATTCAACTTACAACTCAAATTCTCAAATTACAGTTCAATGTACTTAAGGTGCAACCACCATTCCATCTTATAGGCCTAAATACACCAAAAGTTTAACAATCCATGATTACAAATGGTACAAGAAATAATCCAGCCAATTACACTAAGAAAGATCACAACACACGCTATCCTTCGTCTCGAGCCCTGTGGGGAAAATAAAGTATTTTGGGGTGAGTTAGAAGCTCAGTGAATGTCCAGTAAAAACAAGAAATTCATCGACCTTTGAATTAAATGTCACTTTGTAAAACATTTGAGCCTTTAAACAATCATTCCATAAATACTTAATTTAACAAACAACGCACAGTAAACAATGACTCAGTAAACATTTAGTTCAAGTATTGAAAGGATACAGTGTCCTCTGCGAGCAGTTGAACCTGTCTTGTCGGTCAATCACCCTCCTACTCCTCCTTATAACACCCAGTGGTAATACTCGAGTATACCGTATAGTGCCCTAAGTTACCAACCTACCCGACCGAGTCCGCTCCTGGCTTGAATAGGCCGATAACGAAGGGGGAAAGGCCTTGTTCAGCCAATGTGTTAAAGTACACATGGCCTACAGTCATGCACAGATAATTTATGAACAATGGAATAATAGACAGTTGAACAGTATATTGACAGTTAGGTCAAGTGCGATAAAGTACACACTCACCTAAGAACAAGTATTTAACACTTGTGAGATCAAGTAACATCAAGTATTAATCACATAAGCATGTAATTCACATAACATACAAGGAACACTCACAAACTCATTTCTTTGCAAATATGAGTCGAGTAAATCATTTCACAAGTCATTTTCATATAGTAGTAAAATATTTGATTTAAAACGGATTTGAGCACTCACAAACTCTTCATAAATTATTTGACTTGTAAAAGCATTTTACCTGGAAATAATGGTAAATCTCCTCCTTATAATTACTAGCAAATCATTTGAACAAAACATTCATTTGCAAACAATAGTAAGATTTTTCATTTAAAAAGAGGTTGGAACACTCACCTCGATTCAATTAAATGAGTGAGCAAAGAAGAAGGCTAAACTTCGTTAGTTGGTTCGCCCTCGACAAAGTCTTAACCACCTGAGCCAAAATTCAACTATCAGATACTTGCCAAAATATCTAAAACTCAAAGCCTTAACTCAACTACTTAGAATCACCAAACCCTCACTACTACGATTTCTTGTTCGGACCATATCTAAGATTACACTCGTTGAAATTAAGCAAGGCTTATGGGTATGGAAGTTAGACTCGGAGAACTACAATTCACTAGAAAACTTCGCTTTCAAATTCATTTTGCAATATAGATCAAATCAAGTCGCAAGATCTAGTAGTAATCAAAGCACGGTGTTACCACTTTGCAAAATCAGTCAATTTCCCAGAATTTCTGCGACATATAGAAAATGAACTAGTACATAGATTTTATACCGTTGGAAATCTCTTGAAGTCTAGTTTCAAACGCCACAAATGATGCTCGATTTTGACTCTTGAGCAAGAAAATATAGTCATTTGAAAATAAGGTATAAAGCTGTCTGAAAGCTATTCTTCCAGATTTACAAAGCCACTTTGTGGATGCCATTTTGCCAACGAAATCTTAGGGAAAAATGCCAAATTTTGTACACTTAGTCTTCCATATATAGGCTAGGTTTGTATCAAAAATTCAGTCAAAAACTCATATGGGAAGTCGAGGTTCTAGATGACAAAAATTGCTCCTTGTTTTAAAATAAATCTGCCCAAAATGATACTTTTACCCAAAATTAGTGAAAACACAACTTTTCACCATTACAAACTCATGATTTCACTCCATTCAAACATACACTCATAAATGAACATAATACATATTTATTTAGGCAAAATATAACCAAGATACATCATCAAATTTTGAAATCAAGTATCAAAACATTCCAAGTGAGGTTCGGCCAACTCTCACTCTTTTCCTTCGAAATTTTCAACAATAAATGCTACTTTCTAACCATAAAATGCACTCATCTCATACATAACAAACACAACCATAATCAGGTCCTCAAGTCCGCTACCTAAAAGTCACCTCAAGTCCGCTACCTAAGTTGGGAATTCAAGAGCCCAACTCAAATGCTTCATACATAAGCATTCTTAGCAAAATAACCCATAGATCTAACAAATTTACCGCTAATAAAGTTAAAGCTAAGAGCTTTAAAGATTATACTTCAAGATCTTTTCAGATCTAGCAAGATCAAGGAAGATCTGATGAAGTTCCATCCACAAATGATGTTCTAAGTTTCAACACCTCGAGATCCTTCAAGCTAAGCCTAGATCTAGCTCAATCCTTGGTGTTTTTCCTCCACAAAACTTCAAGACAAGAAGAAGAACAAGATAACCCTTTTCTCTTACTTGCTCTCCCTCTCACTCTCGGCCCTCCTCCTCTCTCTCTCTAACTCAGTTTTGGCAAGAAGAAAAACAAGCAAGTTGAGACTCTCTCTCCGGTGGAGTTTCAAAGAATAAGATGATGAAGAGATGAAGAGTTGATGTCTTGATCTCTCAAGTTCTTCAAGAAACAAGACAATGGACAAGATGAAGTTTTTCCATCTCTCTCTCTCTCTCTCTCACGGCTGGAATGAGCAGCAACAAGGAGTAAGATGAAGCCTTCAAATGATGTTCAAGGTGCAAGGAAAATTGAAGAAGAAGAAGAAGTTGGGAGCAAGTTTGATTTCTCTCTCTATTTTCCTCTCTCTAGTTTCAGCCCTCCCTATCTCTCTAAGCTTCAAGGTTGGCTGAAAATGGAGCAACAATAAAGCAAGAAGTGTGGCTTTATGAGACAAAGGTTGTGGTTCTCCTTAAATCAGGGAAAAAGTGGTCAACTCCACTTTTTATTGCGTCGACGCACGACACTCTAACTTTTACTAGTTTAACTCATTCCTACACTATCCAACCTTAAATATATCTCTGTAATATCTCTACATATGCTCGGTTTCATCTTAAAGTCACTATTCACACTTCGGAACAAAATTCGACACTTAAACTGGCCGAAACCACACACCGGCAAATAATTCTCAAAAATCATCTAAATTAGAAAATAATAATTCAAAACATAAATTTACTAATATTTACATGAAAATACATAATATTATTATCATTATCATTATCATTTACTTTCTGATAAAAATAAAATTTTTGAGCCCTCACATCCTTTTCCCCTTAAAGGAATTTTGGCCTCAAAATTCTTACCTTCTACTACCTCAGTCGACCTTGGAGTCTGTTGACCGAAAAGGGTATATACTCTAGCTAGCACTTGTGGTCGTTCCTCTCTTTCAATAGCTTGTTGAGAAGTATCCACATTTCCTTGGCGAGTACTACTATCTCGTAGTTGCTTCCTTGGGCAGTGGCTAACTTGATGGTCGGCACTCCCACAACGCAAACATTTCGCCCTTTCACCCAACAGTTGTCCTCAGTGTGATTGCTTTTTCCACAATATCCACAAGTTGGTTGAAAAACCGTGGCTTGACTACCCCGCGATATTTCCTTTGTTTGGATCCTTCTTGTTTGAGTTTTTTGTGATGTAGTTCCTTCTAATCACTCCATTCTATGAGAAGAAGAAGGAAGAGGTGGTAGTCTCACTCCATCAGCCCCTTTTTTGACTTTGAATGGTGGTACAATCTCTCTAGAAGATTCAAAATGACTACCACTAGGTGTATCTCTCTTTAGTGTGTATGAGGCTCTCAGTTGGGATTTCGTAATCTCGACCCTTTGGGGTTTTTCAAGAGTATCAGTAAAAGTCTCAATTTGAGCTGCTGCAAGAGCGTCTTGAATTTCTAGATTGAGTCCTTGAATAAACCGCCTTATTCGTTTTTGCTCTGTAACCACTAGTTCCGGGGCAAACCTAGACAATTTGGTGAATTGGGTTTCATATTCAGCCACACTTAAGGTTTCTTGCCGAAGCTTTATAAAATCATCTTCTCTCTTTTCTTGGACTAGTGGTGGAAGGAACTTTTCATTAAATTCTCGTACAAAGTTCATCCAAGTCCTAGGAATTTGTTCCCTTTCCCACTTGTTTCTTATAACATTCCACCATACTCATGCTGCTCTTTCAAATTGGAACACGGCAAAGATCACTTGTCTCTCCTCTGAATAGTCCAATGCATCAAATATATTTCTTATATTCTCTAACCAATTCTCAGCTTTATCAGGGTTAGGATCCCCAGAAAACTTGGGTAGAGAAAACTTCTGAAATCTTTCTAAGGCCCTATCTTCCCCTATCTCTTAGTTTCCAAGTTGATTCACTTGTCCAGTTCCATGGCCTTGTTGAGGTACTAAACGTTCTAATAAATCCGTCATACGATTTAAAGCCTGTGCCACTTGATCGTTTGCCTCAGTCCTTGGCCCAGTGTTTTGGTTAGTCACAGATCCACTCTCTTCCTCTTGATTTTGGAGTTGTCTGCGTGGACGTCCCCATCGTGGTCTTCTAGCTTCCATTTTTTTCAACTAATCTATATGGACATGCATTAATTCAATATGAACTAGAAACATACACATACAAGTAACAACCCTTAAAGACAAAAGTGACAAATCCACTTTTGCACATAACATTTTTCACAACACAGTTCAAACTCAGTCATGTCCCAATCCAGTACAAACTAGAGCTCATTAAGCTAAAACACAAGTCGCAGTCAAGTTGAGTATATACTCAGTCAAAAATAGCAAACAAAAGCAAATAAGTCATTAACAAAAACACAATGGTTTCCAAGGTAGAACATTCTACGTTCTAATCCTGTCATCCTCTTACAAGAGGTCAAAAGCAATACATCACTAGATTAATCAGAACCAAAAGATTCCCGTTCTCTAACACTTTCGACTTCATTTCTAATGCTAGGATCCTCAAAGCCACGATCTTCTCCATCTCCCTCCCTTAGTTGTTGTGCCATCCGAGCCAAACGATTATTGGCTTCTTGTAATTGTGTACGCAAAATATCAGTTCGTTCTTGCTCCTTGAGCACCCAAGTCTCCAACTCTCGGATTCGGTCATTTTCTCTCGCATTTGCGATGACTAGCCTCTGCCTCTTATCTACTATAGTTAACACCACATGGTCGGGATACAAATATGTCATCCAACAATCACACTCACTATCCACCCTACGTCCTAGGACGAACGGCCGAAATGGCTCGCTAGATCCTATCTGAAACATAATAGGATGAAGTCGCCTCTGAGGTAGTCCTTGTGCTCTATTTCCTTCCATTTCTACAATCACAACTAGGATTAGTGTTTGAGGAAAACTATTACCATAAATCATGTCACTTAACGGTCAAACTAGTCCCAGAGTCAGGCATCCTAAACTTAAAGTCTAGGATACACTATAGAGATCTGAAGCCTAAGCTCTGATACCACCTGTGACGACCCCACTTCTTCCTAAGGCGGATCCTAGGGTATCAGCAGGCCGTCTGCCCAGCTCTCGCCGGTACTCACTCACTCGAATAACTAATAACACTTCGAAAGTGAACGTAATTAACCATTCCAAACCAAACCACAAATAATAATATTACTAAATTCAACTTACAACTCAAATTCTTAAATTACAGTTCAATGTACTTAAGGTACAACCACAATTCCATCTTACAGGCCCAAATACACCAAAAGTCTAACAATCCATAATTACAAATGGTACAAGAAATAATCCAGCCAATTACACTAAGAAAGATCACAACACACGCTCTCCTTCGTCTCGAGCCTTATGGGGAAAATAAAGTATTTTGGGGTGAGTTAGAAGCTCAGTGAATGTCCAGTAAAAAAAAGAAATTCATGGACCTTTGAATTAAATGTCACTTTGTAAAACATTTGAGCCTTTAAACAATCATTCCATAAATATTTAATTTAACAAACAACACACAGTAAACAATAACTCAGTAAACATTTAGTTCAAGTATTGAAAGGATACAGTGTCCTCCACGAGAAGTTGCAGTCCATCTTGTCGGTCAATCACTCTGCTATTCCTCCTTATAACACCCAGTGGTAATACTCGAGTATACCGTACAGTGCCCTAAGTTACCAACCTACCTGACCGAATCCGCTTCTGGTTCGAATAGGCCAATAACGAAGGGGGAAAGGCCTTGTTCAACCAATGTGTTAAAGTACACATGGCCTACAGTCATGCATAGATAATTTATGAACAATGGAATAATAGACAGTTGAACAGTATATTGACAGTTAGGTCAAGTGCGATAAAGTACACACTCACCTAAGAACAAGTATGTAACACTTGTGAGATCAAGTAACATCAAGTATTAATCACATAAGCATGTAATTCACATAACATACAAGGAACACTCACAAACTCATTTCTTTGCAAATATGAGTCGAGTAAATCATTTCACAAGTCATTTTCATATAGTAGTAAAATATTTGATTTAAAACGGATTTGAGCACTCACAAACTCTTCATAAATTATTTGACTTGTAAAAGCATTTTACCTGGAAATAGTGGTAAATCTCCTCCTTATAATTACTAGCAAATCATTTGAACAAAACATTCATTTGCAAACAATAGTAAGATTTTTCATTTAAAAAAAGGTTGGAACACTCACCTCGATTCAATTAAACGAGTGAGCAAAGAAGAAGGATAAACTTCGTTAGTTGGTTTGCCCTCAACAAAGTCTTGGCCGCCTTAGCCAAAGTTCAACTATCAGATACTAGCCAAAATATCTAAAACTCAAAGTCTTAACTCAACTACTTAGAATCACCAAACCCTCACTACTACGATTTCTTGTTCGGACCATATCTAAGATTACACTCGTTGAAATTAAGCAAGGCTTATGGGTATGGAAGCTAGACTCGGAGAACTACAATTCACTAGAAATTTTTGCTTTCAAATTCATTTTGTAATATAGATCAAATCAAGTCGTAAGATCCAGTAGTAATCAAAGCACGGTGTTACCACTTTGCAAAATCAGTCAACTTCCTAGAATTTTTGCGACATATAGAAAATGAACTAGTACACAGATTTTATAACGTTGGAAAGCTCTTGAAGTCTAGTTTCAAACGCCACAAGCGGCGCTCAATTTTGACTCTTGAGCAAGAAAATATAGTCATTTGAAATTAAGGTATAAAGCTGTCTGAAAGCTATTCTTCCAGATTTACAAAGCCACTTTGTGGACGCCATTTTGCCAACGAAATCTTAGGGAAAAATGCCAAATTTTGTACACTTAGTCTTCCATATATAGGCTAGGTTTGTATCAAAAATTCAGTCAAAAACTCATATGGGAAGTCGAGGTTCTAGATGACAAAAATTGCTCCTTGTTTTAAAATAAATCTGCCCAAAATGATACTTTTACCCAAAATTAGTGAAAACACAACTTTTCACCATTACGAATTTATGATTTCACTCCATTCAAACATACACTCATAAATGAACATAATACATATTTATTTAGACAAAATATAACCAAGATACATCATCAAATTTTGAAATCAAGTATCAAAACATTCCAAGTGAGGTTCAGCCAGCTCTCACTCTTTTTCTTCGAAATTTTCAACAATAAATGCTACTTTCTAACCATAAAATGCACTCATCTCATACACGACAAACACAACCATAATTAGGTCTTCAAGTCTGCTACCTAAAAGTCACCTCAAGTCCGCTACCTAAGTTGGGAATTCAAGAGCCCAACTCAAATGCTTCATACATAAGCATTCTTAGCAAAATAACCATAGATCTAACAAATCTACTGCTAATAAAGTTAAAGCTAAGAGCTTTAAGGATTATACCTCAAGATCTTTTCAGATCTAGCAAGATCAAGGAAGATCTGATGAAGTTCCACCCACAGATGATGTTCTAAGCTTCAACACCTCGGGATTGTGACGACCCACCTCTCCCTAGGGCATACCCTAGAGTATCAGTGGCCACCTGCCTAGCTCTCGCCAGGATTCATATACACAACCATCATATAACTTATCAACTAAAACTCCGAACACAATATAAATGGAATAATACCTTACAAATCCATAACTTCAAATTACAAACTTTGAGTACATAAATGCTCCATCCATACATTCAAGTTTCATATTACAAAAGCTTACAACAACTATAATCCAAAGTTCTCAAAACATTCAACATAATAAACCCTACTTCTAAGGGTTGGCTTCTCCACTTGGGTACTCATTTCCTGCTAAGGAAAACAAATAGGGAAAGGATGAGCTAAAAAGTCCATGAGTTCCCAAAAACATGCAGAGCACATAACACATATGAAATTTCACTTCACATGAACGTAAACATAAACACTTAAAGAAAGCATTTAACATTACAAAAGTAGGATACAGCAGCCCTCAGGGGCTAAGGTCCTCGCAGCTTGATCACGATCTCAGTAGTTGACACTCCGTCAACTTTCACAGCTACAATCCATGTAGGACTCCACTTACTCCTCACTCCACCAAGCCCTCATCGGGCCCTACTCCACACATAATTTGTCACATAGTTTATCACATAATTTGTGTTTTGCTCTCCACAATGGACAAGCCCTTTCGTCAAGTTTAGAGCACATATCACATCACATCATATCACATCACATGGTTTGTGTTTTGCTCTTTTATAATGGACAGGTGCTTACACCAAGTCCAGAGCACACATCACATCACATGGTTTGTTGCTTTTTTTGGAGACAGGTTCACGAACCAAATCTCGAGCATATATCACTGGTCTATATCACTGGGCTTGTGACATTTAATTGACCCTATGGCTTGCCCCTTCTTTCTTGACCTAGGCCTAGCCCCTGGTTCGAGTCGAAGAGCTCACCGATAGGTCTCAGGAAATTCCTGACCTTGTACATACACATGCGAATCATATCACATCACATATTCTCAATTCTCATTAAAGCATTCTTACAAATTTTCCACTCAAACATAGGTAAGTGCGATAAAGTACACACTACCACATTTGAGGGTTTGCTAAACCACATTTTCACATCAAATCACATAACTCTATACAAAGCTCATCTACTTCACGTAGTCACGTAACAAGCATAGAAACTCACCGAAATAGTAGGGTTCAGCTTCCACGTAAGGATCAAATTCAGTTCCTTGCATACTTCCTAAAACAATTTAAAAACAGTAGTTGAGTTTCACTCCTTCACTTATTAACTAAAACATTTCACTTTCACTTCATAGTTTCAATCAATATTTTTCCTAAAAATTCCCTCAAGGAAAAACATTCATTTCATATGAGACAACGTTTCAAATGAATCTTTTGAAGATCACTATCTCATTTCAAATATGACTCGTCATCGATGTACTCACTAAGCACTATTTTCACATTTTCTTTAATATGACACTTAAGTGACGTTGATCAGCTCAAAATCACTTTTGTCACAAAACTCAACACTTATTCCTTGTCAATACTTTAACATACTTTAGAACACCTCAAACCATATCTTTATTTTCAAAATTCACAAGATTTGGTCACAATACTGTAAAACCCTCAAATTCCTTCAAATGACATTTTTCACTCAAAAGTTCACGAGAAATTTCACTTTTCATCTTTTAAAACTCATACACTTATAGATGAACATAAAATGTATTTTCTTAAACAGAAATTCATCACGAAAATCACAAAATCTCGAAGTCAAACGTGAAAATTACCAAGCATGGGTTTGGCCATCACATACATTTTTCTATCACAATTTCCAACAACAAAACCCTACTTTCTAACCATATCATGACAAATTTCACAAATATCATTCAAATCCCAATCAAGTCCTCAAGTCCGCTACCTAGAGGCCACCTCAAGTCCGCTACCTAGGTTGGGATTTCAAGAGCCCAACTTCATCATTTCAATTATAGCCATTTTACCAAAGTAAATCACAGATCTACGATATTTAACACTAATAAAGCTATATCTAGTAGTTTTGAAGTTTATACCTCCGGATCTATCAAGATCCAACAAGATCAAGGTAGATCTTGTGAGTTCCTCTTCCCAAGAATGCTCCCAAGCTTAGAAAACTCCAAAAGCTTGAACTTTTACCCACGATCCTCTTAGTTTTGTCGGTGGTTTCTCACAAAACTTCAAGAACAAGATCAAGACACATCCACAAGCTTTCTTTCTCCTCTTTTCTTTCTTCCAATTTTCAGATTTTCCCCCCTCTTCTCCTCACCTTCACACGGCTGCCAAGAAGAAGGAAACACCACCCAAGATCCATCACCAATGTTCCAAAACTTCAAGTGGCTAGATGAAGAGGAGGATCAAGCCACAAGTTCTTCCCTCTCTTTCTTCCTCAAGAAATCGGACCAACTCCTCTTTCTTCCCTTTCTCTCACAGCTGCCAAGATGGAGAAGATGATGGTCTTCAATGGTGGCTTGATGAATCAAGACAAGAAGGAAAAAGAAATGGAAGATTTAGCAAGCTTTCTCTCTCTCTCTCTCTTTCTTCCTCACTCTCTCGGCACTCTCTCTCTCTATCCTCTCAATGTTGCAGCTGCAAATGAGCTCAAGAGGTGCAAGAAGTCAAGGCAAAAGGGGACAAAAAGAAGCCTTTTCCTTGTTTTAAGGAAAAGTGCTTTTTGAGCACTTTATGTCACGTCGCGCGTGACAGTTTAACTTACACTGTTTTACTCCATTCCAACACTGTCCAATTATAATAATATCTCCATAGTATCACTACATATGCTCAATTTCAATTTAAAGTCACTAATCACGCTCCGGTACAAAATTAAACACTTAATTCGGCCAAAACCACACACCGGTAAATAATTCGTTTAAAATTCTCTAAATTGGAAAATATTCACTTTAAACACATATTCACTCATATTTCAATGAATAAACACAATATAAACAAATTTATGTATTTTTAGAATAAAATCTGAATTTTGAGGCCCTCACAGAGATCCTTCAAGCTAAGCCCAGATCTAGCTCGATCCTTGGTGTTTTTCCTCCACAAAACATCAAGACAAGAAGAAGATTTTCTGTTACTTGCTCTCCCTCTCACTCTTGGCCCTCCTCCTCTCTCTCTCTAACTCAGTTTTGGCAAGAAGAAAAACAAGCAAGTTGAGACTCTCTCTCCAATGGAGTTTCAAAGAATAAGATGATGAAGAGATGAAGAGTTGATGTCTTGATCTCTCAAGTTCTTCAAGAAACAAGACAATGGACAAGATGAAGTTTTTCCATCTCTCTCTCTCTCTCTCACACGGCTGGAATGAGCAGCAACAAGGAGTAAGATGAAGCCTTCAAATGATGTTCAAGGTGCAAGGAAAATTGAAGAAGAAGAAGAAGTTGGGAGCAAGTTTGATTTCTCTCTCTATTTTCCTCTCTCTAGTTTCGGCCCTCCCTATCTCTCTAAGCTTCAAGGTTGGCTGAAAATGGAGCAACAATAAAGCAAGAAGTGTGGCTTTATGAGACAAAGGTTGTGGTTCTCCTTAAATCAGGGAAAAAGTGGTCAACTCCACTTTTTATTGCGTCGACGCACGACACTCTAACTTTTACTAGTTTAACTCATTCCTACACTATCCAACCTTAAATATATCTCTGTAATATCTCTACATATGCTCGGTTTCATCTTAAAGTCACTATTCACACTTCGGAACAAAATTCGACACTTAAACTGGCCGAAACCACACACCGGCAAATAATTCTCAAAAAATCATCTAAATTAGAAAATAATAATTCAAAGCATAAATTCACTAATATTTAAGTGAAAATACATAATATTATTATTATTATCATTATCATTTACTTTTTGATGAAAATAAAATTTCCGAACCCTCACAAAACCTCCTTGATTAACAGGTAATATAGTCAAGCTAATGACTATAAAAGAGCGCTAGTTGGGAGGCAACCCATCGAATTTATGTTAGTTTGCTTAGTTTTTATGTTTAAGTATGTGTTTTTTATGTTTTTAAGTGTGTTTATTTTGTTTATTTTGTAGGAAAATCAAACATGGCCAAAGTAACCTTTTTGGTGTGGTGTGAATAGTAAAAATGCAAACAACTTGGTATCTCAATTTGAGTTTTAGTTTGTTTTTGATTCAAGAAAAAAGGTTAGTTATGTTGTTTTAATAATTTTACATGTGTTAGAAAAGGTGAATTTCACAATTAACAAGCAGGGTTTTTAATCTAGAAATAGTAGAAAAATGTAGCTCAATGGAATAGTTGCAGAAAAATTGCAGAATCACATTTCCAGCAAGATCCGCGAGCCAATCAGCGAGCTACGCCTCGTGGATCTCTGTGGCACGCGGATCATCTGAGGATCTACGAACTTGATCCGCGAGCTACATTTTGTGGATCACTAAGCTCGCGGATCAACTTGTGAGAGTAAAAAGTTGAAGCACGATGTGTGAAACGCGAAGCAAGCTTCGCTGATTCAGATCCGTGATGTGCTCATCGCGGATCCTAAACCCAAACATAAAAAAATGAAAAGTCATGAACCATTTCTTCATCTTCTTTATCGCGACTCATCTGCAAAAACACACACTAGCACACACTTTTCACACACACTACACTAAATCCTCCTTTTTCCTTGTTAATCTGCAAGAAAATCATCAACCCAACACTTAGTGACCATCAAGGAGCAATTTTATCTGATTGAAATCCAACAAAAACACCTAAAAATCGGAATTTTTGAGAATTGAAGTTAGGTTTTCCGAATTTTATTTCTTCAAATTCGTGGCTATTTTGGGCTAAATTCAATGGGTTTTTTTTGCATCAATCATCTCCTCATTCATCTTTCTACTGATTCTAGGTAACATTCCTTAATTTACATTCACGAATTTCGATTTCCCAATTTCATGCTCTTGAGCAATTTTTGTAAAAATTTTGGGTTTTGATTTTCGTGATTAATTGTTATGGGTTCTTGATTCCATTATGCTTATTGATGATGTTTAAGCATGTTTTGTGAGGAAATTATGGGAATGTGCTAATTTTTAGTGAAGTTCAAATTCCTAAATTTCCTATAAAATGCTTATTGTGGAAATAATGCTTGGCATGAATCAATGTGTATTTGGTTGTTATTTTGGAGCTTATAATTATCCTTGGATGCTATTTATTCCAAATGTGAGGAATTTTGGGATCATTTTGATAATTTTTGCCAATTTTTGCTTAATTTTGGGATTTAATTTTATGTATAGAAAATGGCAATTATTGGTGAATTTAACCGTATTCATGGACTTTAAATCTTGATATGGAGTAGGTTGAGTACATTTGTGTTATGATTTAGAGAAATTTTTGGAAAATTTGATGAAAACTGGAATTTTCAAATTTGTTCAAAGGGGATGATAATGTGTTGAAATATGGTGTTAAATTGATGGTTTTGATGCTTCCAAATTGCTATTAGACAAATTGTTAAAAATTACTTGATTAGTAAAAGTGCTTAACATTGTAATTTTGACAATTTGATAGGTTTAAATGGCCCGAACGAGAGGAGGTCTTCGTCGTCGTTCGCCTTCCTCATCTTCAAGTGGTGAAGAAGAACAACATACACCATCACCTCCACCACTTAGGCGACGACCTAGGAGGACTACTACTAGAGAGCCACCACCACCAGAGTTTGACGCCATTCGGTTCACTTCAAAAGAGAACCAAGAATGGTACGAGGCAAGGGAGCATAAGGGGTTTATTTTTTAAATGCACGTGGCTCCTGATGTCAATGCTGAGTACCGGCTCACTGAAGTTTTTGATATTCTTGGTTGGGGTCCAATTCTAACCTTACCGGATCATTATTACCCCCAACTAGTCAAGGAGTTCTATGCCAACATAGTGAACAAATCCAGGAATAGTGGGGAAAATATCAGATCCTATGTTCGAGGGAGGCGGATTGAGATCGAACGAAACACTTTGGTTCAACTTCTTGGAGTAAGAAATACCGGTCCAGCCATGGACTTAAAGAAGGAATTTCATGCCCCTGATAGGCATTTGGAGATGGGACATGCAATGGTTCGATTTCAAATTGAACAAGAATTTACTCGCTCCCAACAAAAGGCGACAATGAAAGCCAACAAGTTGGACCCTCGATTGAGATTAATTACATACTTGTTCACTCACAATGTCATTCCCAAGAAGAGCAGCCTCAATGAAGTAAGAAAGAGTGATTTATACTCCTTGGACAAGATGTTCCATGACCGGACATCTTCATTTGCCAACATCCCTCTTCCAAACATTATTATTTGCTATGTGAGGACCGCGGCGAGGCATGCCACCACCACCTACCAATTTGGCTTCCCATGGCTTCTCTCATTTCTTTTTGAGAGGATGGAGATAAACTTGGATGGAGTTGAGCAAAGGCCGGTCAAATCCAATTATGAGTTGAATTTCTATATCTTGAATGACTTGGGGATTACATCGGCTAATATTATTCACCCTCGAGTTTGGCAATCTCAGCCCACTTCCCAATTTGAAGTTGGAGGAACTTCGGGTACGACTCACGAGGAAGAAGGAGGAGTCAGCACCTCGACTGCTATTCCCCATATCGATTCTTCTACTTCCGCTCCTCCTAGGCAAAGATCAATTTGGGAGCGTGTTTTAGCCGCCATTGGGTGCTTGGAGACTCGTGTCAATGAAGGCTTCAATCAAGTAAACACCCACCTCGACACCATGGATACTAGAATTCATCGGATAGAAGACCACTTGCACATTCCAGGAGGTGGCGAGCAGGCTCAAGAAGGCCATGGTGATGCCCAAGGAGGAGGAGATGGACAACATTGAAGACCTTGTTTATTTTCCTTCGTTTTGTTGTTTTTTTTATGTATTTTTGAACTTATACATTATCTTTCCTTCTTTATGCAGCAATTTGTGGACTTGTAGAGGATGTTCGTGATGTTTTGGATATTTTGGACCTCAGCCATATTAATTTGGGGAGTTTTTATTGTTTTATTATTTTACTTTTCCCCTACACATTGAGGACAATGTGTATTTTAAGTGTGGGGGAGAGGTTTAATTGTTTTATATGCTTTATGTGCTTAAATGAGTTGGATTGGTGTTTGGAAATGTTTATATGATTTGTTTTTGTTGAAAATTTGGGTTGCTGGCAGGGAGTTTGGTCTAGTTTTAAGGGGAGACTCTACCAAAATTTTTCCAAACATTTGTTCAAAATTATGAAATTACCCCAAAATTTTTAAAATTTTTTCAAATTGGTCCACAAGGGAGGAAGTTTTAAGTATTACTCTTTCAAATTTTCTCATCTTTTTGAAATAACTTTATGTGAATTGGTAAATACAATTTACATTTGATTTGGAATTAGTGATTATGTGATTTGAACAATTGTCTTTGAAAAAGTATATTTTGTAAAATGAGGAAAATTATGCCTATAATTTTACTTGTTAAATGATATCTTTTCTTTTACTTACTTATACAAAGATGTGATTGATAGAGTTAAATAAATAAGGCTCCTTTTCCACACAATTAGAGGGATTATTACTATAAAAAAAGAAAAAAAAAGAAAACTCTAATTATTCTTGTACTAAGTAACCGGGAATCTTCGTCTAAAAATGTCGATTTTCGCTTAAGAAGGCACTTGAGTAAGAAGAAATTCAATAAAGAGAAAAAGTTGAGTAACCGGAGATCTTCACCTAAAAGTGTCTATTTTCACATCAAAAGACTTTCTATTATTTAAGTAAAGTATAATCCCTCTAAATAAATAAATAAAAAAGAAGAAAAGAAAAGAAGAAATAATTGTGGAAGGAGGAAAGCCAACTCATTGACTATATGAGTTACATTTTTGTGTAATTAGGTCGAAGTAAAAGGTTGAAATTTAACTTGTTTAAATTTAGGGTATAATTATCTTCCTTTTACTTAATTATTATAAGTTTTTGAGACGATTGGAATTTTTGCATAAGAATTGATTACTAAAGTTGTGGAGATTGACTTTTAAAATTCACATTGGTTATTTCAAAACACTTAAATCATTGTTGGTTTGTATTTCTAATTGCTTGAGGACAAGCAATGATTCAAGTGTGGGGGAATTTGATAATTGTATATTTTGTGTGTTTAAAGTATGTTTTTCTATTTAGTTTTTGTGTGTTTTAGTTATTTTTATCGCTAATTAACTAGGGTTTCTAGTGAAGTTTTGCATTTTATGGTTTAAATGAGAAAAATGCATTTGTATGGATTAATGTGGTGAAAACTTCATGTTTTTGTAGGATTAAATGTTTAACTATCAAATGAGGTGAAAATGAGAAGATATTTGCCAAGAAGGTTGGATGGAAAGTTGGAAAATTGAAACATTTCAAAATTGAGATGAGCAAAATACAATTCAATTATCGAGGAATCAAATGGTCAAAAGTCGGAGGATTTAACTCGACAATTTCATGACGAAAATTCGGATTTTGCAAAATTGGAGCAGATTCGCAAGGTAGAAACGCCATGTGATAATTGGAAAATGGAGTAGCTCGCGACTCCCTCTCAATGGAAGTAGGGGAGACGATCCGCGATGGGATCCTTGAGCTTCTGCCTCGCGGATCTAGGTCACGGATCTATGACAACGACTGCTACAACTTGCAGCCGAATTCCAAAAAATTTCCAGCTAATTCCAGCTTAACTTTTGAACGAATTTCAGCTTATAGTTACGTGAAGAATCTTGTAAAATTGAAGAAACAACTCATGGCTAATCAAAAACACAATTTGCATCAACTTTACAACTCATTTGAGGTTGGAATTCAATGGATTCAATGCATGAAGACACTTTGAAGACAATTCAAGGATAAGAAGATTCATGAAGCCATTTTTCTTGACTTTTAAAACTAAAACTTTTCTTGTGTTCACATGAGAAGTTTTGGATGCTTATGAAGGAAATCTTCTATAAATAGGGCCTCTTGTAGACATTTTAAAAAATTTTTTAGGAAGGCTAGATTCACTAAAAATGCAGTCTTCACTAGTTCCTTAGTTTGGTATAGTTAGTAGTGTAGTTATAGTGTAATTCAAGGATGTTTAGCTAAGTTTATGCCTTGAGTTATGGATGAAGTTTCTATATCTTGTTCGTGATCTTTACATGGTTATTTGATGCTATTATTTGAGCAAGTATTTAGTACCTTGGCTTTTATAATCATGATTAACCGGCCATTAATTGTGATAATCTCAAGGTGTTAAGTTTAAATGAAAATGAGAATTTGACACTAGTTCATGAAGTTCTAAACCTAGAAAGTCACTCACAAGTGTAGGGTGGCGCCTTTGTAGCTTTAGTGATTTATTTCATGTAATTTCATTGAGCAAATGAGCTTGTGGTTAATTCCATAACCACGCTAGTAGGTATGGTTTAGTTATGACTATAGTTGATTCATTATGAAAGTATGTTTCACGTGCATTAGGAGATTACGCCATCCTTAGCCAAGGTAATAACATTAATTCAACCGGTAGCTTCATTTGCAAGAGTAGTAAGGAATTCCATAACTTGAGGAGCTTTTAATTGTTATTTTCTACCTATTTTATTCCCTGTTGGTAGTTTAGATTTAATTTATATGCTTGTGACAGTCTAAATAATAGAGGAGTTCGAAAATCACCGGTACTTGACATTCTTCCCTGTGGGATCAACACCTAATCTACCCTATGCTCGATATACGATCTGTATACTTGCAGAAAACGGGGTGTTTAGGTTTTATATTAAAATTTGGTGTATGGTAAAACCTCATCAGAGCTTTTATCTAAATTTTGTTATTACATCTATTATTTTCATTTTATTTTTAGGGTTCTTGGAAATAATTCACAAGAACTTGAACATATAATTTAGAATTTTTGTCAAAAATTATAAATTAGATTACATTAAAGCAACAATATAGATTCTAATTTTTTTTTTGTTAACTAAAAATTATGAAACTCTAGATGGAAAAAAATTCTAAAAAAGTGGCCTTATAAAATTGTCCTTATATTTTTGGTATGCCAATGCACATGGAGCTTATTTCATTAGTTTAATAGAAACATTTTACGGAATGACCAATATTAAGAATTCAATGACTATATTGAAATAAAAAAAATATTGAAGTGGCCAAAACTCTATGACCGGAATAGCTTACAGCTAGCAAAACTTTTAAGTTCGATTGAGAAATTCAATGGACATATTTACCCTTAAATTTTGATGCATGAGTTGTATATATTTAGTTTATTTTGTAGATTAAGAGCAAAATCTGATGAAATGGTTATGGTATACTAATTAGTTAGTTCAGTGGTTGAATTGAGATGAAAAATAATTTGATGATCAAAATTAGACTAGAGAATAGTTTAATGACCATTAAGATTTTTTGCCCAAAACAACAAATTACCGTTTCAACGGTTCATTCTGTTAAACGGTTCATATGGTTCTCACTTATTCTTAAATCCAATCAACCCATCACTTATTCTTAAATCCAATCAACCCATAATATGAACCAACTTAGAGCTATGACCAGTTTACAGTCCGATCAGTCGAACTGCCCGGCCAACCCTAAAACAAAATTTGAAAGCAATTAAATTATAAGTCAATTGTGTTTCAAAAATAATTTATTAGATTCTGAGAACAAGTGATTCAAGAAGAGTCACACTAATCAATTTTATGAAGACCCGCTCTTCTCTTTGACATCCCTTTGACAACATTGACCCCAAGTCCCCAACCAATCGGCTGTCTCTCTTTTTCTCACACTCACTCACCCCACGTCCAGACAGGAGCAGGCAATGCTTGACAATTCGCTGGGAATTAATAGATTAATATGTCAAAGTAAAATCTGTCGAACCTAATGATTATGTCTTGCAGGTGGTAAATTATTCTTAGTCTAATTCAGTTTTAGATTCTTCTGAATCACTTAAATTTTTTTTTTTTTTTTAGCTATAACTAGTTTAAAAGCACAGAGTATGTGTCTGGGAATTATTCGAAAACATGGTTATAGGATGTTCGTAAGTTCTTAATTTGGCATAACTAACTTGGAACGGTAATGTTTTCAACAAAAAAGGGTGAGCCTGAGATACCTATTAAATTAATTTGCTCTTATCACCCAGAGATTCCATGTTTTTAAGTATGTTCTCTTTTATAAATGGGACATATGTCTTCTTAATCAGATTTGAGGTAAATGATAACTTCGGCTTATGATTTCTTGGAATGTTCAAAGCTTAAAACGAAAATGTAGATCGTTCTATCATACCATGAGAAACAATTCAAGTGCAAACGCAAGGAAATAATCGCCACAAAAAGAAATCCAGAATCAAAATTCAAAGCGAACTTAGCTAAAAAGACTTGATTCCTGATCATGCGAGCTTTCTGAGATCAATCATTCATAAAATTTGCAGGAACAAAAACACCAGATTGAGTATAACAATCTATAATACTCTGAAAACGTTTTGGATCTTCTAAGGGAAGCAAAGAATTTTTCGGACTGGGAGGAAATATTACGCACTTGGTGGTGTAAACTGAGGTGTAAATGTATGGATTTTCATAGCTTTTTTTTTTTCCTGAAACAGAACAATGATAAGACAAAAATTAGTGAGTTCTCACTCCTGCGAGGATCATTATGGTAACCCATGGTAACTTTTAAATTTAGATTATGCATATCATTATTTTCTTATCAACTGAACCAATCTGTAAGGGCAAAACATCACTCTATACCAAAACGAACATGAACAAGAGTTCCAATATGAAACATTGAGTTTGCAGATCTGAAAACAAAATTAAAGACTAAGTAGACAGGGTCAATTCATACACGGTACAGCCCTATTGAATAAACGGCCAAGAACAAAAGTGTGGCAATTTCTTGTTCCTTTTTTCTCCCTCTTACATTTTGGAGGGTAAATTGTTAACTACAGTTTCAATCATCAATTAAAAAAAAAAAAGAAAATCCGGAAGAAACAGAAAATAAAATTTTTTTTTTTTTTTTGAAAGTTTCGTTGTTTTCTCCGTGTAATGCCTGATAAGCTTTCCATCAAATTCAACTTAGTTTCACCGAATTGTCAGGACACCACCTTAGAATTTTTAGATCAATTTCTTATAGGTGCCTACTGTTTCCTTGGGACTAAAGAATGTGATATTGTTTTTCCAGATCATTTCTTCCATCCACAAATGGAAACATTTCTCCGCTTAAATTAAAGCGGAAAAATGAAGAAGTATAGCAAGATACAGTGACGGCAGACAAAGCGTTGTTCGAACCAATATTAGTTAATATTCATATGAATACTGCAAGGTTTATCTAAAAAAGATGAATAAGATGAGAAACAGAATGATTGTGATTTTCTTTTGCAAATTTAAAAGGTCAAGATGTAGTCCAGGTTCGATTAAACAATGATGATAAAGTTGAAAAATATGCGTTTAAATTTTATAAAGAGAAGTTGCACGTTTATAGCACTAAGCACTTTAGCCCAAAAAAAAAAAAAAAAGAAAGAAAACGAAATAATTTTGAAACTTGTCCATATATGTTATTAGTAGTGTTCGGATTTTACTAAGCAAGAAATATATATATATATATATATATATATCTATATATATATAGGCAGAGACCCCGTAAAGTCCAAATTAGTATAAGCTTAGAGGAAGGTAGTTTATCATTTGCAGTTTCATCTTTCGCGGCTACATGGTAATATCAAGAAATTGCACATTTGCCGTGAAGAACAAGTTTTGATATATAAAGAAGAATATGCACGAAAATCCAACGTATACATAATCTCCCAACATAAGATATTTGTCGTTTGTAATCTTTGGACAAAATTAAAGACCAAGTAGACAAGTCAATTTATACACGGTACACGCTCCTTAACGATTCCCAAGACAAGCAGCCTGGTAATTTCTTAACGAAACCTTTTTTCTTTCTCTTGCATTTCGAGGTTTAAGTTGTTATATATTGATCCAGTTTTTCTTTTTTTTTTTCCTTTTAGTAGGGTAATCCAAACCAAAAAGAAATGAAATTGTTTGTTAGCAATTTCCTGGTTATCTACCCACATTGCCTGATAAGCTTCATATGAAATTCAAGTTAGTTTCGTCCAATTGTTAGGACACCACCGGAGAACCAATTTCATCAATTTCTCATCCTTTCCTGCAGTTTCATCGAGGATGAAAGGTGTAATGCTGATATTGACCACAGGAGACTTACTACTTACTAGTCAATTTCTTAACTGTTGCCGTTCACCTGAAATGCAGTAGAAAGGAAAGAAGAATGGGAAATTAATGGAGGGACCCCAGCGAGCACCAAAAACTTGACGCGTTGCTCTACCCAAAAGTTCTAGGCGAGTGATATGGAGGGAAACATGAAGAGGAATGGTGTACTACCGTTTGAATAGGTTGTACGTCATCATAAATTAATTTATACATTTTTTCAATACTGAAATAATATTTAGCCTTATGATAAAATGAGATTGAATTATTGAAATTTCCCGACGAAAATTTTAAAGGTTAGGTTTGTTGGACATTGAAAATAGGAATCACAGTAAAGTTAAATTTTACTAGTATTAGAACTTATATAATTAGTAGTTTTACATTGAGAAGTTGTACCCATTATAGCACTAAGTTATTTAGCCAATTAAAAAAGTGGTGCATAAAATGTACTATAGTATACATTGTTGCCCCTTGTCTATGTAAATCTCCCACAATTCATATGTATTTTCTCACAGTTTTTCTGCATTTTTTCCTCTCAGTCACCTCCCAAATTCTAAATCCTTTGAGAGATTTGCACCGGCTCCACACCCCTCGAGCTTCCTTTTCTTTTCCACCTTGGCCGCCTGAAGAGATGTTCTCAATGTAATTTCTCGTAAATACTAATGCTAGCAATGTTGGATACATAGACAATGTAACAATCCAATAGTTAAATATAATTACAGAAAAACCATCAAGCTTAAAGCTATAAATACATATTGCCATATCTTTCTCCTGAAGCATACCACAAGCTCATATTTACTACAAGCAGAAAATAAACACACTAAAACACAAAAAGGAAGTTTTGCTTGATGGAGAACGGCAAAGGAAGGCATGAATCTGTAGAAGGAGATTCCAGTAATGGAATATGGGCAGGTTCCTTCAAGAAAAATGGAACCGTGATTCCAAAAGATAGGACGCATGTATCCCACATGGTGGGAGAGAAAATTGGGAACGCTTCTGTTTCCAGTTTTCAGAAGATCAAGGACAAGAATAAGATCAATCCTGATGGTGGTGGTTCCAATGCTTGATATGGTTACGCATGGTGCAAGGTTACTTTGCCAAAGTTTTCTTATTCAGAAAACTTGACAAAATTGAATTTTGCCAAATCGGAACACGAACCTCCAATTTTGGCAGAATTTAAGTGAGTCTAGTTTTCTAGTATAATTTAATTTTGGCATAATCCTTGCACTATATAGTATATATGTTGGTGTATGAAGTTTCTCATTCCCCTGTATCGTGTGATTTTTCTTTTTCCGTTTCCCAATATGTTGAAAGTCTTGCCATTTCTATTGTTAGAATCGAGTTCTTGTTCAAGTGACTAGTTATTTAGGTAACTACAATATGTAATTAGCATCCCTAAGTCCTGTATTTAGGCATACGTTGTTGGTAAATGAAAGTTGTGTTTGATATATGTATTTCTCATTCTTTTTTATAAATTATTAATCATCCAGCCATCGTTACTATATTTTTGGCCGTTTCTTTGGAAATACAAATAAAACCTCACCGAATTCAACGTTAAAAAACCCCAAGAATAAAAAAAAAAAAAAGAAGCAAATACACACCAACTCTAGTAATATTTCAGATAGCAGTTCGAGATGGAGCATAGGGACGTTAAGTGACAAAGTGTTGAAAAAAAGGCGCAATAATTTAATTTCAATCTTATGTTTAAACGGTGATAAGCACAAAACAGCTCGACGGTTATTGTACAAGACTTATGTTAGTTGTTTAATCAAATATGTGATTTTACATAATACCAGATGACCCCCCTAATTTTCAAAATAGCCATCTAACTCCCCCTATGGTATATGTAAATTGAAAAATGAATAGAATACATAATCAGTTATGACTTTTATACCAAACGTGCTCTAAAAGTGTGTGTAATAAAATCTTAATATCCAACTTATGGTTTGTATAAACATCTACTTTACCCCCTATGATTTTTATATTAATTCACACAATCCCCCTATACTTTTATAAAAGTGGTTAAGCCATTGATTGATTTACTATTTCAATAAGAGCAATATTGGTATTTCAACTAACAATATTACATAGATTATTTTCCCTCAAGTTTTACTTTTATATAAAATCATAGGAGGGTAAAGTAGATATTTTGAAACATTAGGGGGGTCACGTGACAATAGACAAAACCATAGGGGGATTATATATAACTTATTCAAATTATATTCCTTTCAGACTGAAGCAACAACTATAGGATTAATGTGTCAAATTTGCTTTTTCTCTTTCATAGGCTTCATTTGTTTCCAAATTGTAGTTGCCTTGTACAGTAGAATATTCCTAAGGCACTAAACTTCCAGCCTTTCATCGTGTATCTAATTATTTCTAGAATTTTTGCAAGGCGACATGGGTCGATACAACTCTCTTTATCTGCATCTCACATGGGTGTTGATTAATTAACTAATCAAACTGTGTGAAATATCGTCTGACTTTTGTATCTTGTAACTTTTATTAATGATTTGAATAATTACAACCTATGACTTGCTTCATTATCATTTGTTTAGGTATCAACAGAAGTAAGTAGAACGCGGCTTTAAGATTCTTCTGATAAAGTGAGCATTTATGTAGTAAGACTTAGTACTAAAATTAGAAGCATTGACATATATTTATAAATCTTGATGCAGTCAAAGACAAAAGGTAAGAGGCTTTGAAGTGCTAAAATCAATATTATATCCAGCTAGCTATTGAAAAAGAAAAAAAGTTGTTTATTCTGTCTTTGAACTTCGAGAACTAAACTATAGGCCTAACATCACTTTATTTCTTGATGTCTAATTAATTGAATAGCTTAGACTGTTCATTAAAACCCAGGCTCCATTTTTTATATCATGTTAAATTGTCTTATTACATATCTTCTTCAATACCCAATAGGCCTGTGGTCAGACTTAAATTGTTTGCAAGACTTTGCGAAATTAATATCGGATATCGCAGCTTGACATGCCAAACTTAACGAATCTTTTGGAGTGTTAGACAGTAGATAATTAAGAACCTTAAGAACAAAGGAAATAGCAAAAATTATCCAGTGCAAAAGCCACTGACAATGATTTTATGGAAATTCGAAGGTCTAATTGTCACAAATCAGATATTCCTGTTCTAAACACCACAAGCAACTTAATTGTAAGAGGTAAAGTGGACTTAAGTAGAATTTGTACTAATTTTTTGCAGCTGGCTCCAGAATATCTTGTAAGATATCCTGTAAGAAACTGAATTTTGTTAGCTAATCAAGTAAAAATAAATATAATGCTCATGGCTTAGATTTGTAGAATCCCATGACTATTGACAACTCCCACATTCATTAAAAGGCATCAATGCAACAATTTTCCCAATGATGATGATTATAGACTTAGGACAACATTCATTCATAAAATATATATCCAAAATTAACTGGAAAAGGAAATAATACAGTGTACCAGCTTTTAAATATAGTGCCCAAAGTAGTCACAATGTTTCATTTTCTTCTGGACACAGTGAAGGACATTTTTTACTGAAAGTACTTCAACTCTTAGGCTTTTGTACTCTTATTCTTCTTCTTCAACATTTGATGTACACAAATGTTGAGCTCACGTTGTCAAAAGTGGATTGTCTTTATCGTAGGAATTTTCTCAAAGGGATAATATCAGAAACCTCCCCTTAGATATCACTTTTTAAAAATATCAATTACCTCCCTAGTAATAACACTTAGTTTATAAATAGTTCACATATCAAATAGATGGATTTCAGAAATTTTTGAAAAAGGAAACAAAAGTCACTTTCTTCTCTTCCCCATTTCTCCAATATTTTCTCTTACTCATTTTAATTGGATGACTATGTAATTTTTTTATTATAAATTATAATAAAGTGAATTTTTTAGTTTTTATTTTTTGTGATTGTGATAGAGTGGAGTATGATTTTGTTATTTATTTTGAATTGATTTTTATAATGATTAGCACAATTCAACGGTTCGGGTATGGGTTGAGAAAAAATTGGAAAAAAATATTAGGTTTGTAAGAATTTAATTGTGAGCATATAATTATGAGCATATAGAGTTAAATTGGTGCAAGTGTATTTATTTACAAATATTTATTTATTTTTAAATTTATATTTTTATGGACTAAAGTATTGTTGATGAGTGACTAATTTGTGTAGTTTATGCTGATATTTATGATCATTTTAGTCACTTTTATAAAGTTTAATGCGTGAAATTAGGTCATTTTGGGCTAGTATTCATTTTAAATGCTTATTGGAGTAAATGTTGCTTTTGTCCCTTGCATGTTTTTGATGTTTTTTTAGGACTTGAAATGAATTTTAATTTGGACAAGAACCAAGTTTGTAATATGATGATTGAAATCCTAAAGTGCATAAAATTAGAGAGTATCAAAGGAGAATTGATTCACGTGAGCAAGAAATTGGAGAAACATGTCAAACAAGCAATGTGCCTCAAATCCTTCCAATAATCCCTCTGGTACCCGACTGGATTGCATGGCCAGATTCTGGATAGTAGCTAATTTGAAAAAACAAAATTTGGAGTAAAAATAGGTGAACAATCTGACTAATATGTGGTCAGATTAGGTGGCCGAATTTCGATCAGAAAAGGCTGCTGCAATTTACTCAATTTAATTTCAACTCCATTATTTCACTACTTTTGAGGGACAATTCACAAAAGATGTGCAGCTGTAAAAGACAGAATCTAACTTCAAATTTTGACCTCATTTCATCCATAATATGTGCTTTAACTTGGAGTCAAATTTATTCACTTATTGGACCTAATGTTCACACTTGAAAGTACAAGTTAAATCCTTGAAAAATCTTCTGCAAATAGAGCTTGTGTCTTCTCAATTTGAAGAGATTCGAAGATGGAAGAAACACCACAAAAATTTAGCTCTTCATAGTTAGTAGTTTAGGTAGTCTAGAATAGTTAGTTTTATATCAAAACTTGTATGAAACTAGGCATGGAAGAGGATTGAGAGTGAAGATGAAGAGTTTTGGAACTCAAATGACATGGGTGACTTCTCTCCTATCACTTTACTTCTTGTATTTACTTGTAACATTTAATTGTAATACAATTTTGTTTCTTATGTTCATCATGTGTCTTTAAAGTTTATGCCTTAGGCTTTGGTTGAACTTTCTATGATTGTTTGTGTTGATTTCTTGGTTATTTGAAGCTATTATCTTGAGCAAGTTACTTAGAACTTTTGTTCTTCAAATCATGATTAACTAGCCATTGATTGTGATAATCTAAAGGTGTTAGATTTGGAATAAGAATTGGAATTTGACACTAGTTTAAGGAAGTGTTAGACCTAGGGAGTATACTCACTAGAGTAGAGATGTACCTTTGTGAATTTAACGGTTATTCTATGTAATTTCATAGAGGAAATGAACTTATAGCTAATTTTATAACCATGAGAGTAGGTATGGATTAGTTATAGGTATAGTTGATTTGCTACAAGAATAGGATTCACATGTATAAGGAAATTACGCCATAACTAGCCAAGGTAGTAGTGCTCGATGATTCGACAGTTGGATTTGCATGAGTAATGAGGGATTCCATGACTTAAGGAGCTTTTGCTGATATTGTCTTGCACATTTTAGCTTAGTTTTATTTCCTGCAATTTGTTGATAGTTTAAATAACAAAGAAGTTTTAGTAGTATCGGTAGTTATCCGATCTTCCCTGTGGGTTCGACCCTTAATATCCTATGTTCAATTACAGTCTATATACTTGCAAAAAATCATGTGTTGGGGTATTTAAGAATTTATAAATATAAAATTTGGCTGTGGATTGAGCTTAATTTTGTATGCATGCCCCACGCTCGTCAAGCTTTTGGCACCGTTGTTGGAGAAGATTTGTGGCAATATCAACGTGAAGAGTGATTTTATTAGTTTAGACATTTTAGTTATATTTATTGCATATCTTATGTTTGATATTTTGTCTAAGTTGAGTCTTCTGTGTTGGTTGAGTCTTGTTGCTTGTGCATTTTTAAGTGTTGTTAGTTATGTATGTTTTTTGTCTATTATTTTTGTGTTTTGTTTGTGTATATGTCTACTCACTATTCTTCTTGACTAAATATGCTTTTAAGTTGGTTTGAAAGTATGTTTAGGGACTCAGGAAGGATGGTTCAATTTGGAGGACAATGCATGTAAAATGGAAGTTCGGCAATGGACCCTTACCACGTGCAAAGTTCTATGAATAAAGGTAACCAATAGATGTCCAAAGGTATGTCTTTTAAGGATGACTTAAGGAGTTTAAAGGCTTTTTACAACTCTAAAAGTTCAATTGTATACCATTTTGAGTATGCTTGAACGAAGAGTATTAATTCTTTTAATTCTAATCATGTGAATTGTGAACTTGTGTGGAGAATATCATGCTTCTTATATATGTATGTAGGCACAAAATGTGAGTTATTGTGATGAATTTGAGCATTGTAATCCTTGTTTTGGTCAATATGATCCTAATGGTAATAAATCTTATACTTGTGATTGGAATAATCAATGTGCTTATAGTGATTCTTCATACTTTTTGTGATGATTTCTAGCCCCAATATGTCTAACATGAAACTATGTCATCATGGGAATTAGTTATTAAAAGAGTAGCTCATGACTCTAGACAACCTTGGGAGTTGAAAAGCTACATAATATGATATCTGACTATTTTGCTATGATTGAGTACAGATTAGATAAATTAGCCTCATACTTTGGTAGAATACAAGCCCAATTGTATGTTTTGTGTGAAATTATTTCTTCTAATAATATGAATGGTGAAAATGGTATATGTGAAAGTGGATTGCATTTTGATGAAAATGATAAACCTAATTTGTGTTTTAATAAGAAAATGTCCACTTCACTCAATAATGTCTTTGAAATGAATTGTCAACCTCAAGATGAAAACTTGAATGATGTATATATAAACCCTCCTGAGGAGTTTGTTGAAAGTATAGATTTTGAAAACATTACTTCCCAAGAAATCCATGTAGACATTCCTTTAGTAAGTTCTAAAGTGATGGTAATTTATGTTAATATTGATAACAAACTTGAGAAAGGTAAGCCACTTCCATCTCTCATATCATTTGATTATATGGCTTTTGCTATCAAGCCATCCTATATGGATCCACTACGTCCTAAAATGGTGGATTTTTCATTAACAAAACCGCTTTGAAAAATGAGGTTACATAGTCAAGCCAATGACTATAAAGAAATGCTTGTTGAGAGGCCAAACAACAATTTCTTGTTTTTAGTGTGTTTATATTGTTTAATTTGTGTCTTATGTGTGTTTTGTAGGTTGCAACGTCAAAGGTTCATGCAATGCACTACAAGTGCAAAATGGCAATCAATGAGACAAAGAGGGGATTTTTCATATTCCTTTGATGCATTTCATTTGTTTCATGCAATACATGTTTTGGTCAATGAAGTGTTAAATCATATGTTTGATTTCATTTTGAAGTGGTGCATTACATGGATTCTTCTTGGGTTGAGCTCTCAAATAATGTTGGATATACATCACATGGATTGAATTTGGATATTTCAAGTTGCTAGGGGAGTATTATCTTTGTTTCTCTATTCATATTTTTCCCTCGTTCTCATATTGAGGACAGTATGAAGTTTAAGTGTGGGGGAGAGCAATATGTGAACTTGCTATTTTGTGCCATGTGATGATATTTTGTTGGTTTTAATGCTATGAAAATATTAGAACTGTGCTTGGAAATATTGCCTCGTGGAAGTTTTTGTGTTAAATTGATTTTGGCAGAGAGTTTCATCCATTTATAAGGTAAACTGTATCAAAATTTTTTAAAATTTCACTATGGATAAAAACATTCAAATTTATGCTACTTTGTGTTAAAATAGGGCCAAATTATTTCAACCTTAAGCATTTGGATTTCTCTTGCGTATTGAAACAATCATATGTACATTTTGGGAATTGAGGAAGCATATCTTGTAAAGAGGGAAAAATTATGCCTATAATTTTACTTGTTAAATGAAATTTCTCCCTTTTTACTTACTTTTACAAGAAAGCTATTGATATAGTTAATAGAGCTACTTCAATCCTATGATTTATCTAGTAGAGGAATTGTTGGAAAAAAAAGGAAAAAAATATGAAAAAGAAAAAATGAATAAATAAGAAAAAAGAAAAAAGAAAAAAAGAAGAAGAATGAATAAGAGTATTATTCTACTCTAATGATTCTTAAACCAGGTAACCCGGAGTTGGCATCTACAAATGTTGACACTCACGTCAAAAGGTGCTTGAATTAAGAGTATGTTGAGCAATTCTAATAAGTGAAATGTTGAGCAACCAGAGATCTTTACCTAAAAGTATTGATTTTTGCATTGAAAGACATTTTCGCTCTTTGAGTAAGAATTATGTAAATAAATCCCTCTTAGTTTCAAAAGTTTGAGAAAAAGATGATTGTAGAAAAGTGGTAGTCATTTTTGGACTATATGATTTGCTTGCTTGAAAAATTAGGTTAAGGTGAGATCTTGAATTTAGCTTGTTTAAATTAGAGTATAATGGTCTCCCCTTTACTTGATTTTATAAGTGTTTGAAGTAATTTGCAAAGTTGTAAAATGACTTGATTGCCAAATTAAGAGGACTTGAATTTTAAAAAATACATATAACGTTTCGACTTGGGAGTCATTGTTTGATTTTTATATGTTAATTACTTGAGGACAAGCAATGACTCAAGTGTAGGGGAGTTGATAAGTGACTAATTTGTGTTGTTTATGCATGACATTTATGATCATTTTGGTCACTTTTATGAAGTTTAATGCATGAAATTAGGTCATTTTGGTTTAGGATTCATTTTAAATGCTAATTGGAGTAAATATTGCTTTTGTCCCTTTACTTGCATGTTTTTGATATTTTTGTAGGAGTTGAAAATGAACTTGAATTTGGACAAGAACCAAGCTTGGAATATGATAATTGAAGTCCTAAAGTTCATAAAATTAGTGAGTATCGAAGATGAATCGAGTCACATAAACAAGAAATTGGAGAAATATGTCAAATAAGCAATCTGCCTCAAATCCCTCCGGTACTCAGCCAGATTGGGTGGTCAGATTCTGGATAGTAGCTAATTTAACAAATCAAAATTTAGAGCAAAAATAGTGGAGCAATCCGGCCGGTATGTGGCCGGATTGAATGGCCAAATTTCGGTCAAAAAATGGCGATTGCAAGTTGCTCAACTTGGTTTCGATTCCATTATTTCACTACTTTTAAGACAGTTCATAGAAGATTTATAGCTATAAAAGAGAGAATCTATCCTCAATTTTTTACCTCATTCTATCCATAATTATGCTGTTTAATTTGAAGCCAAAATTATTGACTTATTCGACCCAATGTTCACACTTGAAGGTATAATTAAAGCCTTGAAAAATCTCCTATAAATAGAGCTTGTGTCTTCTCAATTTGGAGAGCTTTGAAGGTGGAAGAAGTACTACAAAAATGTAGTTCTTCATAATTAGTAGTTTAGGTAGATTAGGTAGCCTAGAATAGTTAATTTTATTCAAATCTTGTATGAAGCTAGGGATGGAAGAAGATTAAGAGTGAAGATGGAGAGATTTGGAACTCAAGTGATATGGGTGACTTCTTTCCTATCACTTTGCTTATTGTATTTAATTTTAATGCTTAATTGTAATACAAGTTTGGTTTTTATAATCATCATGTGTCTTTAAAGTTTATGCCTAGGGTTTTGGTAAACTTTTCTATGGTTATTTGTGTTGATTTCTTGGCTATTTGAAAGTATTATTTTGATCAAGTTATTTAGCACTTTTGTCCTTCTAATCATGATTAACTGGTCATTGATTGTGATAATCTAAAGATGTTAGATTTGCAATAAGAATTAGAATTTGACACTAGACCTAAGGAGTATACTCACGAGAGTAGAGATGCACCTTTGAGGCTTTAATGATTGCTCTATGTAATTTCATAGAGGAAATGAAGTTATAGCTAATTTTATAACCATGAGAGTAGATATGGATTAGTTATATGTATAGTTGATTCATTATGAGAGTAGGATTCACATGCATAAGGAAATTATGTTGTAACTAACCAAGGTAGTAGTGGATGATGATTCGAGAGTTGCATTTATATGAGTAGTGAAGGGTTCCATGATCTAAGAAGCCTTTGTTGCTATTTTCTTGCATATTTTACCTTAGTTTTATTCCTTCAATCTGTAAATAGTCTAAATAATAGAGAAATTTTAGTAGTGTCAGTAGTTGTTTGATCTTCCTTGTGGTTCGATCTTTAATACCACATTATGACCAATATAATTGTAGAAAATCATGTGTTCGGGTATTTAGGAATTTATAAATGTAAAATTTGACTATGGATTGAATTTAATTTTGTATGCATGTGCCGTGCTCATCAATTGTAATGTTGTAGTACTACTATAGACTATTTTTTTTAGGTGATAGTTTCTTGGAGTAAACACTATGGTTTAGAAATATTTTTATTTCACAAGTACAAGGGTAGTTTAGGATTTTAAAATTTTTGTTACATAAATAAAAAAATAAAGGAGATAAGTGATATTTTTAAAATCTCAGGGGCACAATAATATTAAGAGAAACATTAAGAGAGGTTTCTGATATTACCTCTTTCTCTAATAACTAGCCCTTTCCAAATCACACCATAATGCAGATATGACTAGTTAGACAAAAAGAACCACCAGAGAAAATGATTGCACTCATATGGCAATACTTTGCCTAGTCGCATAAACACAATTGTATTTAATAGATAAAGTAACTTAGACTCTCTAAGACTCATGAGGACTCCTCTATCTTAGTAAAGATATCATACTTTTTATTTTAAAATGTTTTAAAATATTTTATTAAAATTAAAATTATTTTTATCATTTTTTCAATATTATTCTTATTATATTCAAATTCAACATTTTGAATTTTCAAGGATAAGTTTTGAAACAAAATCACTAACATTACAATCATTCCATTATTTGTAAAAGTTAGAAGAATCTGGAAAAGTGACAAAAAATATGAAATGGAGGATGAAGTCAAAAAAAAAAGGAAATAAATAACTAAAATTATAGTGAAGAATGAATAGTAAACTAAGACAAGAGTCACTACACACACTTAGGATCTGTTTGATTTGCATTTAAAAATAGGATATAGAATAGAAGTATAAACTGATAGGGCGTCAATAGTAATGTTTTTATGTGTTTAAATGTGGTTATTTACGCCCTATATGTGTCTAATTTGAGCTTAAAACTACATAATTGTGGTAATTATATAATTTCATGAATCAAATTGAAGGATTGAAACAATTTGAATGGAAATTGTGTAACAATTGGAAGTTTGAGGGCCAAAATGGTAATTTGGTGAAGTACTGGTGAAGACTAGCGCCGGACATTCAACTGGTCATGGCACCGTACATCACTAGAAGCTGAACGTGGAATACTGACTTCTGAGGACCGGCGTCGGACATGCAACCGGTCTTCAGACCGGTCTTCATCGGATAATAGTTAGGGACTATAAATAAGAGTTATTCTGGGCATTTTGGGGGGTGGGTTAGAAATGCTAGAATTAGTTTAAGAAACATATTCTCTCCATCCTTCTTGACATTTCAAGGTCGTTCAAGCGGCTCGGGGAGCATGCAAAGAAGAATTTGGAGCAACAAATTAAGAAGTTCCCTACTCCGTTTTCTACTTTGTATTGACTTCCTGGGATTGTGATTTTAATTCTTTCAATCATCTTGAACTAATTCCTTTTCTAGGGTTAGGGTTTATGAAGGAGTTTTGATTAATTTGTCTATTTAAATTCTTGTCTATTTGCTATGGTTTTATCGATTTTACTCTTTATAACATGTTTATAGTTGATCACTATAAGGCTGAGCATGATTTTTGGGTTTGTATCGAATTGAGGAAGAAGGTACAACCGTGCACCAGATAGATAAACATACTTAGACTAATCACAAGAGTAGGTTAGAATTTATATAATGCACTTATATCACCTAAGTTCTTAATGGGTTCAATTAATTTCTTATAATCTCGAGAGAGACTTAAGGCTTAATTGAACACACTTTAGATGCACTAAGAGGTGATTTAAAATACAAAAGTGTGATGCATTCATAGTTTGACAAGAAAATAGTTGAAAAATTAATTCAAAATTCTGAATTAAATCTGACACCCTCGACTCGCACTCCTTGATTTTCTCACTATTTAGTTTATTTGTGTTCTTAAACTACGATTGCTGTTAAGTCAAACATCTTTTGTTACAATTCCATTTCCTCATTGGCAATAAGTAGAGAATTGACTCGTCCTTATAGGTTTGACTCTTGGACTACTCCAGGTGACTTTATACTACGATTGACCCTGTACTTACACAATTTTGTCAGTCAAGTTTTTGGTGCCTTTGCTAGGGATGATGCTTAAATTTTTTCTTTAATTATTTTTGTTTTATTTTTGTATTTGTTTATCTTGTCTTTAGATCTTCACTTTATTTTATTATCTTGCGCAGGTACCTTGGTTTATGACCTGTTAGCAAAAAGGTGAATTGCTTTAGATCCTGAAGTAGAAAAGACTGCAAAACTCTTAAGGAAGCAAACCAAGTTGCAAAAGCAAGCTTTGCAACCATCTTCATCTGGTATTAACATTGCTATTGAGTTAGCAAGTTTTGAAAGTTCAGATGAAGGAAGTATAGTTGAAGAAATCCCTCAAAATGATAATAATAATCACCAAGTGGTGCCACCAGCAGCTCGACCTTCTGGTCTTCATTTGAGGGACAGTCAACATCCTGTAATTGCAGCTTTCTCCTATTGTATTAGGCTAAGTGATGGGGCAAGAAATGATGAGTTCATGACTGTGCATTTTAATATTCTTCTAGCATTTCATGGTCTCTCTAATGAAGACCCTCTCTCTTTCATAAGAGAATTCTACTCAGTGGTACAGACCTTTCCCCTTAAGGGCATATTAGAGGATGATTTGCAAATAAGATGTTTTCCTTATTGTCTCAATGATCATGCTACATCTTGCCTTCTCAACTTACCGGAAAGATCCTTGAGAACTTGGGAAGATGTCTACAATATCTTCATGACTCAACATTACTCTCCACAAAAGACAATTGATTAAGGAACAAAATCTGCATTTTTGCTCAAATGAAGGGAGAGCCTATTCATGAAACCTAGGAAAGATTCAAACTGTGACTTGCCCAATATCCTTATCACCAATACCCATTGGTGCTTGAAATCTAATTTTTCTATGATGGGTTGACTTTTACAACCCAAAATATGATTGATTTCATAGCCAGTGGGTATATTGGGGACAAGACTCCAAAAGAATCAATTGGCATCTATGAGTTGCTATCTATTAACTCACAACAAAAGGTGAGCCGGAGTAAGAGAGCAGGCGTATATGAAGTGTCTACATCTAGGGATTTGGATTCACAAGTGGCTAAGTTGAGTCGTCAAATACAGCAAATGCAGTCATTATTAACACGTAAAACTCACAAGTCTGAGCTGTGCTCTTATTGCCATATGCACCAGCACACAACTACAAGCTGCTATAATAGAGATCCTCCTGTTACAATGGAAAATGTCAAATTTGCTGGAGCTTGTGGAGAGCAAAGTGTACAACCAATAAATAATCAATTCTCCAATACATACAATCTTTGGTAGAGGAACCATCCTAATTTTTCATGGTGGGATCACGGGAACAAGCTCATGGGACCACCTAGGTTCCAAAATTAGCAGCAAAGGCTGCAATTTTCCTCTCAATTTGTGCCAAAAAAAAGTCAAGTATGGAGGATATGATGATGCTTCAGTACATGCAAAAGATGGATCAACTAGTACAATCTTAACAAGCATCTATTCAAAATCTAGAGAAATAGGTTGGGTAATTGGCAAAGGCAATGATTAAAAAGGGACAAGGAAAATTACCAATTACAACTGAGGTGAATCCAAGGAGACTACAATGGCAATAACACTTCATTTAGGCAAGGTGTTGGATGATCCCACTTCAAAAGCCAAAGAAAATTTTAAGAAGCAAGAGAAAGTACTGAATGAAGAAAGAAGTGAAGAGATTAAAGATAAGGCAAAAGAGTCAGGCAGCGATGCATCTGAAGAAGACATCCCATTGAAATTGCTTGAAATTAAACCACATATGCTGTCTATTCCCTTCCCTCAAAGGCTTAAGAAGAAGGTAACGGACATGCTCTATCAAAAATTCGTTGATATGCTCAAAAAGATCCAAGTGACGATACATTTTTTTGAGGTGTTAGCGAATATACCCACTTATGCAAATTTTTGAAGGGTATGGTGTCAAGTAAGCAGAAATTAGAAAGCTTTGCACAAGTGTCTTTAACCGAGGAGTACAATACAGTGCTTCAAAATAAACTTCCAATCAAGATGATAGATCCAAGGAGATTTACTGTACCTTGTAAATTTGAAAATATTCTTATTGATAAATGTTTATGTGATCTTGGATCTAGTGTGAATTTAATGCCTTTGTCATTTTTCAGGAAATTGATGTTTGTCAATATGGCACTAACTCAAGTGATTCTACAATTGGTTGATCGTTCAGTTCACTATCGTGTAGACATTGTAGAAGATTTATTGGTTGAAGTTAGTAAATTTTATTCTCTACCTTTTTTCTTAGTCTTGATATGGAGGAAGATATTTAATGCCAATTATCCTTGGGAGAGAGTTCTTAGCTATGGGAGGAGCTAATATTGGCTCATTAGAAGAGAAGTTAACTTTGAGCGTTGGCAAAGAAAAGGAAAATTTAAAGTTTTTGAACCCTTAAAAGACCTTTCTTATGAGGAGTCTTGTTTTAATCTTGATGCTATTGGCGATTTACCTTGTGAGCAACATGTGATAACACAGGATTTGGAGTTAAGGGCCAGGCTCAATAATCGTCAGTTTTCCCTTCCTCAGTTAGAAATCAGCATCTTGATGTGTGAAGTTACGAAGGCTTTCAGGCACATGCTAGGGAAGATGTGAGGTCATCTGAACCATTTCATCCATCATAAATCTAGTGCACATATCTGGCTGAAGAGATTAAACTTAGCATTTCTTGGGAGGCAACTCAAATTTCTTTTTAATTTTATTTGATATTTTCTCTTGTTTTTGGGCTTAGTAGTGGCCTTTATTATGTTAGGATTTTATTATTTTATGTTTGGTTTGTTTGGTGGTGTATTTAACTCCTATTTGTAGATTCTTTGGTTTTTCTAATTTACTAGGATGGCTTCTTGAACTTGCCTCTTGGATGGTATTGGCAATTTCAATCTCACCCCATTTGGTGTTTGGCGCTACTACGTGTTAGAGGAGATTCATTTTCATCTCTTTTCTTGCTTTTAATTTCTTTATTTTTATCCCAACATTGAGGACAATGTTATCTTAAGTGTGGGGGAGGGGTAATTACGTGAAGTGAAAGTTTGGTTAAAAATTTTTTAAATTTTTTGTGACTCCCTGATATGCAATGGCTTTTATCTCAAGTTCTTCTATTGTTAAGGCTTATAGATTTGAATATGTTAAGGGTGAAAGGTGATGCCTGAGTGCACTTATCCGGTATAATTTTTGAAATTTCGTGACTTTTGTGATTTTGGCTAACTTTTCTAGACATTATAAATATTTTTCTAGCATTTTTCTTGTAATTTGGTTCAATTATTAATCTTAGTTCTTCATGTTATGGGAGATGAAGCAAGCTTTGGCATTTTTGATAATTCGTGCTTAATTGTTGAAATTATGGGACTATACTCTGCTGGTTGTTATCGCCTAGTAACTAGGGGTCTTCACGTAAATGTGTCAACTTTCGCGTCAAAAAGTGATGATGGCTATGAGTATGTAGTTCTTGAGCAGTGAAAGTTGAGTAACTAGACTATTTTATTTGGGAGATGTCAGAGTTCGCGTCAAAAGGTTTGAGCGGCTAAAGACTAAGTCTTTCCCCCAAATGGAAAAAAGGAATGTGAAAATGATTAAGTGTGAGGGAATTGAAAGAAAAAAGAGAAAAACCAAACAACAAAAATGGAAAACGAAAGGAAAAGTGTGAGCAAACTGAAAAATCAAGGATATATGTGTTTTAATACTAGCTTGTGGATCCTTGTGTTAAATTGTGTTGAGATTTTGCTTAATGGTTGGACTGGTTATAGGAAAATGTTAGTTGAATATTTTATCTTCTTAGTTTGGTTAGCTGGAAATTGGAAGAGTCATTTTACATTAAACTGACTAGAGTGATATTCCTTGGGTTTAGCTATTCATACCTGACAATTGTGCTGATGGGTGTGAAATTGATTGTTAAATTGAGATTAATTAGATATTCTCGTGCTTGGGGACAAGCATGGGTTAAGTGTGGGGGAATTTGATAGGGCGTAAAGTGTAGTGTTTTTATGTGTTTAAATGTGATTATTTATACCCTATATGTGTCTAATTTGAGCTTAAAGCTACTTAATTGTGGTGATTATGTGCTTTTAGGAATCAAATTGAAGGCTTGGAAGAATTTTGATGGAAATTGTGCAACAATTGGAAGTTTGAGGGCCGAAATGGTAATTTGGGGAATTATTGGTAAAGATCGGCGCCGGACATTTAACTGGTCATGGCATCGGACATCACTAGAAGCTAAACGTGGAATGCTGACTTCCGAAGACCGACGCCAGACATGAAGCTGGTCTTTGGGATAGTCTTCATCAGATAATTATTGCACGTGGTTTCCTTTTTTAAGAAGAAACCTATTCCGATGTGGATTTACTTGTAATAACTAGGGACAATAAATATGAATTATTATGGGCATTTTTGGGGGGTTAGAAGTGCTAGAATTAGTTTTAGAAACGCATTCACTCCATCCTTATTGAGATTTCAAAGATCATTCAAGCAACTCAAAAAGCGGTCAAAGAAGAACTTGGAGAGACAAATTGAGAAGTTCCTTATTCCCTTTTCTACTTTGTATTGACTTCCTAAGATTGTGATTTTAATTCCTTCGATCATGTTGAACTAATTCCTTTTCTAGGGTTAGGGTTTATGAATGACATTTTGATTAATTTGTCCATTTAAATTCTCGTCTCTTTGCTATAATTTATCTATTTTGTTCTTTATAATGTGTTTATGGCTGATCACCATGAGGCTGAGCATAATTTTTGGGTTCATATCGAATTGAGAAAGGAGATACAACCATGCACAAGTTAGATAAACATACTTAAACAAATCATGAGAGTAGGTTAGCATTTATATGACGCACTTATATCACCTAAATTCTTAATGGTTTTAATTAATTTCTTATGATCTTGAGATAGACTTAAGGCTTAATTGAAGACACTTTAGATGCACCAAGAAATGATTTAAAATACAAAAGTGTGATGTGTTCATAGTTTGGCAAGAAGATAGTTGGAAAATTAATTCAAAACTTTGTATTAAACTTGACACCCTGGACTCTCACTCCTTGATTTTCGCACTATTTAATTTATTTGTGCTCTTCAACTACGGTTGCCATTAATTCAAACATCTTTTATTGCAATTCAACTTCCTCGTTGGCAATAACTAAAGTAGAGAATTGACTCGTCTTTGTCGGTTCGACCCTTGGATTACTCCAAATGAATTTATACTACAATCAACCCTATACACTTCATGGATTTTGTCGGTCATAAACCTCATTGTCCACATTAGTATTCATCAATTCCATCTACATATTTAATCTAGAATGACTTTCATTATATTAATGAGCTAATCAATCATAAAAAAGTTTAATGTTAAGACTGATAGGGGCAAGTTTTGACCGATTTAAATTATCAAGGGGGAAGATGGCAATAAAAATTTTAATGATTTCATTCCCATAGAGTGATTCTTGTAAGTACTTCACCAAACAATAGGCATGTATGGACTACGTTATTGCCCGTTCTCACCACCCTCATACTCATAAACCAAACATTACCTTAATTTTCTTTTTTTTTTTCTTTTTTGTTCTTTTTTTTTGTTTTTATATACAGCATCATTCCATTCTTTGCCTTTTTGCCATGCAACACAAATAGACCCATAATTCAATCTTTTGAGACACAACACACAGCTTCTGAAAAAACACCTTGATTCTTTTGAATAAAACCGTTGTTTCAATTTTTTCCATGCACCATATGTAGAAGAACCCTCATCATTCTTTCGAGGCACAACATAATGAGCGTGGGATATACACACAAATCAATTCATAGTCAAGTTTTATATTTAAAAATTTCTAAATATCCACCCAAGCCTTTCAGCTCGTTCAGAAAAGCCAAATACTTAACACGCACAGTGCACATACAAAGTTTGAGATGGCGGACAAGGGAACAACTGTCAAGGTTAATGGAGGAGAGTGGAAACATGTTTCCGAAAGAGAGGAGCATGTGTCCCAGATGATGGGAGAAAAGATTAGGGAAGCTATTTCTTGTGGTGTAAAAAATATCAAGAACAAGCTCAAGATCAAACCAGATGGAGGTGGTAGCTAAATGATTACGGGCTGATGGTGGCTTTCAACGTATTTTATGTCATTGTATTGTACGTTCAAACCATTCGCTGTGTTCATGATGTGTGTAACCTGATGTTATCAACTTGATTGATATTTTTAATCCTTACAGTAAACAGAAAAAGAGTGTTGCTCTTGTAGTTTGTTTTATTCCGATTATTTTTAAATTTTGATGAATTTTGTATCCCTTAGTTATTTTTACTAATGATGGACGCCTCTCATGCTTTTTATTCCCTCTAAATTGAGTGATTAAAGTCAATTTTGGCCCCAATTGGGTGATTGAGAATCAATTATCCCAAATTGATCAAAAATCAAAATTTAAGAACCAAATATTTTTTTGAGCAACCTGTCAAAAATTTTATTGATAAGAGAAAAGAAGCTTTACACATGGGGGAACACCCCACCTCATATAACTCTGTACAAATACTACTCTAAACTATCCCACACATTTCCAGTTTAAGCCCCATTCCATTACTAGTTCACAGTTTACTTTAGTTCTAGAAAATCCTGACCAACTATTTGTTACATAGCATATTGCTTCACCAATAGATTTTAGCAGTTTAAGAACCAAATATGTTTTCTCTAAAACAATAAAGACCAAATTGGTCTAACTCCCTTGAAAAAAATTCGGCCACTTGAACTTTAAACTTATTGAGTTTTAAAATTTTTACAGAATGTCAGAACTAAAAAAGAAAAAAAGAAGAAAAAAGATTCAATTTGAAAATGAAAAGTGTATTTTCCTTGGTTTTTGTCAAAATATTAGGAACCAATTTGACATACAAGTCAAATATTAAGGATCAAAACTATATTTATCCCTAACATATAAACCATTATTACTGAGCTATCAAAAGGAGAAGTTAAACATTTGCTTAACTGAAAAAAAAAAAGAAAAAAAAAGAAAAAATACGGGATGCGTGATTTATGTTCATGATTTATGATGTAAGGTTCAGATTGATCATTCTGTTATTTTTTGTCTCACTAAATCACTTTTGTCTTATGCAAGAATGATTACTTGGTTACTTTCTGTCTTACGAAATCAAGTTTTGTCCTCCTTAAGAAGACAGAACTACGAAATCCAGTAAATTACAGCTTAATTTACATCTCCTCACCGCGTGGTGTTCCGCACCCCTGCCGAAGTTTCTTTGCTCCATCTCAGAAGATCCATGAAATCTTCACAATGGGGAGAACGGAAAATGCCTGTTTCCATCCCTAAAATTTGGACCATCACCACATTTCGTCGTCTTAACTTTCTGGCATAACACATTTAATATCTGAACTAACAAATTTTTATCAATTTCATCCTCAAATGATAAATTAATCAATTTGAACAGAAATTAGACACATGATAAGCATAAGCCCGTTAAGTAAAAAGTCTTGCATGATTTAGAATAAGCAAAATAGAATGAATACCTTCTCTCTCCCAATTCCAATGCCTATCTTCCTAATGAAATTGATCAGAAATTGATATCTTCAAATACTAAATATGTTATGTCAGAAAGTTCAAGGATGAAATTTATCTATGACACAAAATTGAGGGATGAAAATTGGCATTTTTCCATGTATATATGTTATTAGTAATAATTGGATTTTACTAAATAAGAAATATATATATAGGCGCAGACCTTGTAAAGTCCAAATTAGTGTAACGTTTTGTATAGTGCCACGGCTTAGAGGAATGTAGTTTATCCTTTGCAGTTTCATCTTACGCGGCTACATGGTAATATCAAGAAATTGCACATTTGACGTGGAGAACAAGTTTTGATATACAAAAAAGAATATGCACGAAAATCCAACGTATATATAATCTCCCAACATGAGATATTTTTGGTTTGCAATCTTTGGACAAAATTGAAGACCAAGTGGACAGGACAATTTATACACGGTACACGCCCATTAACCATTCTCATCAAGACCAGCAGCCTGATAATTGCTTAACCAAAACTTTTTCCATTTCCCCTCTTTCGTTTATTCATCACGGTTTTTTTGTTTAGCAGAGTAATCGAAACTAAAAAGAAATGAAATTGATTGATCGCAATTTCCTGGTTATCTCCCCACATTGCTTGTTAAGCTTCATATGAAATTCAATTTTGTTTCGTCCAATTGTTAGGACACCACCGGAGAACCTTTTCTCATCATTTCCTGCAGTTTCATCGAGGATGAAAACGGTGTAATGCTGATAATGACTAAAAGTAGACTTACAAATCAATTTCTTAACTGTTGCCGTTCACTTAAAATGCAGTGGAACAGAAAGAAGAACCGGAAATTAATGAAGGGACCCGCCGACCACAAAAAATTGACGCGTTGCTCTACCCAAAAGTTCCTGGCGAGTGGTACGGAGAGAAACATTAAGAGGAATGGTGTACTACCCTTTGAATAGGTAGCACCTCATCATAAATTATTTTGTACATTTTTGCAATAGTGAAATAATATTTAGCCATAAAATAAAACGAGATGCTGGATAATTGAAATTTCCCTACGAAAATTTTAAAGGTTATGGTTTGTTCGACCTTGAAAAAGGAAACCATAGTAAAGTTGAATTTTACTCATTTAAAACTTATATAATTATTAGTTTTGAAGTTGCACCATTTATAGCACTAAGTTATTTAGCCAAAGAAAAAAGTAGTAAACAAAATGTGTACTTTAGTATACGTTGTTGCCCCTTGTCTATGTAAATCTCCCACAATTCATATGTACTTTCTGACAGTTTTTCTGGATTTTTTCCTCTCAAACGCCTCCCAAACCCAAAATCTTTTGAGAGATTTGCACCGGCTCCACACACCTCGAGCTTCCTTTTCTTTTGCACCTTGGACGCCTGGTGAGATGTTTTCAATGCAATTTCTCGTAAATACTAATGCTATCAATGTTGGATACATAGACAATGTAAAAATCCAATAGTTAAATATAATTACTGAAAAACCATCAAGCTTAACACTATAAATACGTGTAGCCATATCTTTCTTTTGAAGCATACCACAAGCTCATATTTACTACTTCTAACAAAAAATACACACACCAAAACACAAAAAAAGAAATTTTGCGTGATGGAGAACGGCAAAGGAAAGCGTGAATCTGTGAAAGGAGATTCCAGTAATGGAATATGGGCAGGTTCCTTCAAGAAAGATGGAAGCGTGATTCCAAAAGATAGGAAGCATGTGTCGCACATGGTGGGAGAGAAAATTGGGAACGCTTTTGTATCCGGTTTTCAGAAGATCAAGGACAAGCATAAGATCAATCCTGATGGTGGTGATTCCAATGCTTGATACGGTTACGCATGGCGCAAGGTTACTTGCCAAAGTTTTCTTATTCAGAAAACTAGACAAAATTGAATTTTGCCAAATTGGAATGGAAGCCTCCAATTTTGGCAGACTTTAAGTGAGTCTAGTTTTCTAGTACAATTTAATTTTGGCATAATCATTGCACTATATATGTTGTTGTATGAAGTTTCTCCTTCCTTTGTATAGTGTGATTTTGCTTTTTCTGTTTCCCAATATGTTGAAAGTCATTCCATTTGTATTGTTGGAATCGAGTTTTTGTTCAAGTGACTAGTTATTTAGGTAAGTACAATATGTAGTAGCATCAATATGAGTCCTGCATTTAGGCATGAACTTGTGCTTGATATATGTATTTATCAGTCTTTTTTTTATAAGTTATTTCTCATCCAGCCATCGTTACTATATTTTTTGGCCCTCTCTTTGGAAATACAAATTATACCTCACTGAATTCACCAATACAAAAGCCTCAAGAAAAAGAAAAAAAGAAAAGAGGCAATACCCTCCAAATCTAGTAATATTTCGGATAGCAATTGAAGATGGGGCATAAGGACGTTAAGTGAAAAAATGTTGAAAAAAGGCACAATAATTCAATTTCAATCTTATGTTTAAAGGGTGATAAACACAAAACAGCTCGAGGATAATTGTACAAGACTTATGTTAGTTGTTTAATCAAATATGTGATTTCACAGAACACTAAATGATCCCCCTTATTGTTATATATAAATTGAAAAATGAGCGAAATACATAATCAGTTATGACGTTTATACCAAATGTGTTTTAAAAGCGCATGTGATAAAATATTAGTATCCTACTTATGGTTTGTATAAACATCTACTATACTCTCCTATGACTTTTGCATTTATTCACATAATCTTGTTATACTTTTATAAAAGATGGTTAAACTGCCAATTGATTTAGTATTTCGGTGAGAGCACTATAGGTATTTCAACTAACAATATTACATAGATTATTTTCCACCAAGTTTTCACTTTGACAGAAAACCATAGGAGGGAAAAGTTGATATTTTGAAATGTTAAGGGAGCTCATCTGACAATAGACGAAACTATAGAGGGGCTATATACAATTTATCCAAGTTATATTGCTTCGGACCGAAACAAAAAAAATATAGGGTTCATGTGTCAAATTTGCCTTTCTTCTTTCAAAGACTTCATTTGTTGCCAAATTATAGTTGCCTAGTACTGTAGAATGTTCTTAAGATACTAAACTTTCAACCTTTCATGGTATATCTAATTATTTCTATACTTTTTGCAAGGGGACATGGGTCGATGCAGCATTCTCTATCTGCATATCACGTGTGTTGATTAATTAACTAATCAACCTGTGTGAAACATCGTCTGCCTTTTGTATTTTGTAACTTTTATTAATGATTTGAATTATTACAACCTATGAATTGCTTAATTATCATTTGTTTAGGTATGAACAGAAGTAAGTAGAAAGCGGCTTTAAGATTCTATCAAATAAGTATTCATGTAGTAAGACCTAGTACTAAAACTAGAAGCATTGACATATATTTATAAATCTTGATGCAGTCAAAGACAAAAAGGTAAGAGGCTTTGAAGTGTTAAAATCAATATTATATCCAGTTAGCTACTTCTAAATAAAGAAAAGTTGTTTATTCTGGCTTTGACCTTCGTGAACTAAACTACAGGCCTAACATCACTTTACTTCTTGATGTCTAAATAATTGAATAGATTAGAGTTTTGATTAAAACCCAGGCTCCATTTTTTATATCGTGTTAAATTGTCTTATTATATATCTTCTTCAATAACCAATAGGCTTGTGGTCAGATTTAAATTGTTAGCAAGACTTTGTGAAATTAATATCGGATATCGCAGCTTGACATGCAAAACTTAACGAATCTTTTGGAGTCTTGACATAGATAATTAAGCACAAAGGAAATAACAAAACTTATCCAGTGCAAAAACCACCGAGGCACTGACAACGATTTTATGGAAATTCGAAGGTCTAATTGTCACAAATCAGATATTCTAGTTCTCAACACCACAAGCAACTTAATTGTAAGAGGTAAAGTGGAATTAAGTAGAATTTGTACTAATATTTTGCCGCTGGCTCTAGAGTGTCTTGTAAGATATCCTCTAATAAACTGAATTTTCGTTACCTAATCAAGTAAAAATAAATATAACGGTCATGGCTTAGATTTATGGAATCCCATGACAATTGAGAAGTACCAAATTCATTAAAAGGCGTCAATGCAACAATTTTCGCAATGATGATGATTATAGAGTTAGGACAACATTCATTCATAAATGCACATCCAACAGTACCAGGATTCAAATATAGTGCCCAGAGTAGTCACACAATGTTTCACTTTCTTCGGGACACGATTAACTGGTTAAGGACATTTTCTCTGCGTCAACTCTTTGACTTTTATATTATTCTTCTTCCACTTGATGCAAATGGGAGAGGAAAGAATATAAAGAAACAGTGAACACAAATATGGTCAACACAAGTTGGTTCAATTGACAATAACGAATTATTTTTTTATAAAATGTCATGTGTTCAAAACTCGTTACTAATGTAAGAGCTGTATTGATGAATAATCTATAAATATCTTTATAAATGATTTATGATTCATGAATCCTACCTTAACCGGTGGTGGTAGTAGGAATCAAACCCACCAAACGTTTATTTATCAAAAAGAAAAGAACACAAATATTGAGCTCTCGCTGTCAAAAAGCGGATTGTCGTTATCGTAGGAATTTTCTCTAATAATTAGTCCTTTCCGGACCACACCATAATCCAGATATGACAAGTTAGACAAAAAGGACCACAAGAGAAAATGATTACTGTCACGTGGCAATACTTTGCCTAGTCGCACAAACGCAAGTGTATTTACATAGATAAAGTGGCAAACTCTCCAAGGCTGACAAGTACTCCCCCCATTCCATTAAAATATCATACTTTTCTTTTTGAAATCTTCTAAAATTTTTATCATTATAATAAAATTAAAATTATTTTATATTTTTTTAATATTATGTTTTATGTCATATTATATTTAAATTCAAAATTTTGAATTTTCGAGGATAAGTTTCAAAACAAAAGTACTCACATTATAGTCAATCCATTATTTTTAAAAAATTAGAATCTCGAAAAGTGATGAAAACTATGAAACGATGGACGAAGCTAAAAAATAAATGAATGAAAGAACTAAAATTATAGTGAAGAATGAATAGGAAACTAAGACAAGAGTCGCTACACACACTTAGGATCTGTTTGATTTGCATTTGAGAATGGAATAGGGCATGGGATCGTAAACTGCATTGACCATACAAGTATTCATCAATTCCATCTACATGTTTAATCTAGAGTACTAGTGACTTTCATTATATTAATGAGTTAATCAATCTGAAAATAAGTAGTATGTTAAAGAATAGGGCAAGTTTTAACCCGATTTAAATTATAAGTGGGGAATGATGGAAATAAAAATCTTAATGATTTGATTCCCGTATAGTGATTCTTATAAGGGATAATATCAGAAACCTCTTCTAAAATTTCTCTTAATATCACTTGGCACCTTTGAGATTTAAAAATATCACTTACCTCCTTATTTTTATTATTTGTGTAAGAAATTTTTTAAAAATCCTAAACTAACCTTTTGCTTACTAAATAAAAATACCCATAAATTACTTCATTTATTCCAAGAAAACTATCACTTAAAAAATAATCTATAGTAGTACTATAATATAAATTTAAAAATAAATAAATAAATATTTACAAATAAATACACTTGTACCAATTTAACTTTATATGCTTAAAATTGAATTCTTATGAATCTTATAATTTTTTCTAATTCTTCATCAACACATACCCAAGCCTTTATATTGTACAGATCATTATAAAAATTAAGTCAAAAAAATAAAGAAACCATACCCTACTCTATCACAATCATAAAAAGTAAAAGATAAATAGAATTTAATTTATTATAATTTAAAATTGCATTATCATCCACTAAATATAAATAAGAGAGAATGTTGGAAAACGGGGAAAGAGAAAAAGTGACTTTTATTTCCTTTTTAAAAAATTTTTGAACTCCATTTACTTGATATGTGAATTATATATCAAGTGAGGGTTAATATAGTCTTTTTGCAATTACCAAGGGAGATAAGTGATAATTTTCAAATATTAAGGGTGCCAAGTGATATTTGAAGATACCTTAAGGGAGGTTTGAATATTATCCCTTCTTATAAGTACTTCACTAAACAATAGGCATTTTATGAACTACGTTATTATCCGTTCTTAATACCCTCAGACTCATGAACCAACCATTCCTTTAATTTTCTTTCTTTCTTTTTTTTTTTTTTCGGAAAGCAACCTCATTCCATTCTCTGCCTCTTTGCCATGCAGTGTAAATAGATCCATCATTCAATCTTTTGAGACGCAACACAAACTTTTCAGCTTCAAAAACAACCCCTTGATTCCTTTGAATAAAACCCTTATTTCAATCTTTTCCATGCACTATATATAGAAGACCATCATCTCATTCTTTTGAGACATAACATGACAAGCGTCGGGTATGCATACAAAATTAAACTCAATTTATAGTCAAGTTTTACATTTATAAATTTCAAAATATCCACACAGACCTTTCGGCTCATTTAGAAAAGCCAAATACTTAACATGCCCACTGCACACACAAACTTTGTGATGGTAGACAAGAGAACAAATGTCAAGGTTAGAGGAGGAGAGGCAAGCACCAGATCATTGATGAAGAAGCATGTAAACATGTTTCCAAAAAAGAGGAAGCATGTGTCCCAGATGATAGAAAAAAAAATTAGGGAAGCTGTTCCTTCTGGTGTAAAAAAAGTATCAGGAACAAGCTTAAGATCAAACCAGATAGAGGTGGTAACTGCCTGATTACCATCTGATGCTGGTTTTCAATGTATTGTATGTTATTGTGTTGTACGACGTTCAAACCATTCCTTTTGTTGGTGATATTAAGTGTCTGTACCTGATGTTATCAACTTGAACTGATGTTTTTAATCCTTATAGTAAACAGAAATAAAGTGTTGGTCTAGTAGTTTTAGGTGTTTTATTCAAATTATTTTTAAATTTTGATGAATTTTGAATCCCTTAGGTCTTTTTGCTAACGATGCATGCCTCTCATGCATTTTATTCCGTCCAAATTGAGCGATTAAAGTCAAATTTGGCCCTAGTTGGGTGATTGAACATCAATTGTCCCAAATTGGTCAAAAATCAAAATTTAAGGGACCAAAAGTGTTTTCTCTAAAATAATGGGGACCAAATTGGTCTAACTCCCTAGAAAAAAATTCAACCGCCTGAACTTTAAACTCGTTCAGTTATAAAATTTGTAGCGAATGTCAAAATTTAAAAATAAATAGATTCAATTTGGGGTTGAAAAGTGCATTTTCCTTCATGTTTCTCAAAATATTAGGAACTAATTTGGCATACAGATCAAATATTAGGGATCAAAATTATATTTCTCCCTAGCATACGAAGCATTATTACTGATCCATGAAAAGGATAAAGTTAAACATTTGCTTGATTGAAAAAAAAAAGGAAAAAATGATAAAGAGAAAAAAAAATTAAGATGCATAATTTAAAGTTCATGATTTATGATGCAAGGTCCCCATTCATCACAGAATCACCTTTGTCTTATGCAAGAATGATTACTTGATACCTTTTGTCTTACGAAATAAGGTGTTGTCCTGTTTAAGAAAAAAGAACTACGAAATCCAGTAAATTACCTCAGCGCGTGGCGTTCGGTACCCCAGCCAAAGTTTCTTTGCTTCACCTCAGAAGGTCCATGAAATTTCACAATGAGGAGAAGGAAAATGCCTGTTTCCATCTAAATTTCGTAACACATTTAATATCTGAACTATCAAATTTTTTATCCATTTCATCAAACTTTTTAGCGTAACACATTTAGTATCTAAACTATCAATTTTTTATCCATATCCTCAAATAGAAAATAATCAATTTGAACAGAAATTGGACACATGATGAGCATGAGCCTGTCAAGTAAAAAGTATTGCATGATTTAAAATCAGCAAAAAAGGATGACTACCTTCTCTGTCCCAACTCCAATACCTGTCTTCCTAACTCCAATTTCCGGTCTAACTAACTCACTTCCTGTTTGAGGATGAAATTAATCAAAAATAGATACTTTAAATACTAAATGTGTAATGTCAGAAAGTTTAAGGATGAAATTTATCCATGACTCAAAATTTAGGGATGAAAACTAGCATTTTTCCATATATGTTATTAGTAATATTTGGATTTTACTAAATAAGAAATATTTATAGGCGGAGACCCTGTAAAGTCCAAATTAGTACAACGTTTTGGATAGTGCCACGGCTTAGAGGAAGGTAGTTTATCCTTTGCAGTTTCATCTTACGCGGCTACATGGTAATATCAAGAAATTGCACATTTGCCGTGGAGAACAAGTTTTGATATACAAAAAAGAATATGCACGAAAATCCAATGTATATATAATCTCCCAACATGAGATATTTTTGGTTTGGAATCTTTGGACAAAATTGAAGACCAAGTAGACAGGTCAATTTATACACGGTACACGCCCCATTAACCATTCTCATCAAGACCAGCAGCCTGATAATTGCTTAACCAAAACTTTTTCCTTTTTCCCTCTTCCGTTTATTCATCACGGTTTTTTTGTTTAGCAGAGTAATCGAAACTAAAAAGAAATGAAATTGATTGATCGCAATTTCCTGGTTATCTCCCCACATTGCTTGTTAAGCTTCATATGAAATTCAATTTAGTTTCGTCTAATTGTTAGGACACCACCGGAGAACCTTTTCTCTTCATTTCCGGCAGTTTCATCGAGGATGAAAACGGTGTAATGCTGATATTGACCAAAAGTAGACTTACTAATCAATTTCTTAACTGTCGCCGTTAAATTGCAGTAGAATCGAAAGAAGAACGGGGAATTAATGAAGGGACCCCAGCGACCACAACAAACTTGACGCGTTGCTATACCCAAAAGTTCTTGTCGAATGATATGGAGAGAAACATTAAGAGGAATGGTGTGCTACCCTTTGAAAAGGTTGTACCTCATCATAAATTAATTTGTACATTTTTGCAAGAGTGAAAATAATATTTAGATATTATTTTGTAATAACTCCTAAACGTTGTAAAAAAAAGTCTATGATTTTCCTCTTTCATGTATGGTAAACTAATATGTTTTTGGACAACATACATACTTGAGAATCAGCCCAAAAAAAAAAAAAAAGTCCAAGAATCATCTTATGATGAAACGAGATACTGAATAATTGAAATTTCCCGTACGAAAATTTTTAAAGTTATGTTTTGTTGGACATTGAAAGAGGAAATGACAATAAAGTTGAATTTTACTTCTATTACATCTTATGTAATTTATAGTTTCACCCTGAGAATTTGCACCATTTATAGCACAAAATTATTTAGCCAAAGAAAAAAATAGTAAATAAAATGTAATGTAGTATACATTGTTGCCCCTTGTCCGTGTAAATCTCCCACAATTCATATGTACTTTCTGACTGTTTTTCTTCATTTTTTCCTCTCAATCACCTCCCAAATCCAAAAGCTTTTGAGGGATTTACACCGGCTCCACACCCCTCGAGCTTTCTTTTCTTTTGCGCCTTGGACGCCTGAAGAGATGTTATCAGTGTAATTTCTCGTAAATACTAATGCTAGCAATGTTGCATACATAGACAATGTAACATTCCAATGGTTAAATATAATTACAGAAATACCATCAACTCAACACTATAAATACATAGAGCTAGCCATGTCTTTCTCCTGAAGCATACCACAAGCTCATATTTACTACTTTCAAGCAGAAAATACACACACTAAAACACACAAAAAGAAATTTTGCTTGATGGAGAATGGTAAAGGAAAGCGTGAATCTGTGGAGGGAGATTCCAGTAATGGAATATGGGCAGGTTCCTTGAAGAAAAATGGAAGCGTGATTCCAAAAGATAGGAAGCATGTATCCTACATGGTTGGAGAGAAAATTGGAAAAGCTTTTGTTTCCGGTTTTCAGAAGATCAAGGACAAGCATAAGATCAGTCCTGACGGTGGTGGTTCCAATGCTTGATATGCTTACGCATGGTGCAAGGATTCTTTGCCAAAGTTTTCTTATTCAGAAAACTTGACAAAATAGAATTTTGCCAAATTGGAATTGGAACCTCCAATTTTGGCAGAATTTAAGTGACTCTATTTTTCTAGTATAATTTAATTTTGGCATAATCCTTGAACTATATACGTTGTTGTATGAAGTTTCTCATTCCCTTATATCGTGTGATTTTTTTTCCCTGTTTTCCAATATGTTGAAAGTCATTCCATTTGTATTGTTAGAATCGAATTTTTTGTTCGAGTGACCAGTTATTTAGATGCACACGGTATGTCACATCTCTGTGTCCTGTATTTAGAGGCATACTTTTGTTGAATAAATTTTGTGTTTGATATATCTATTTCTCATCCTTGTTTTGTTTACCTTCTGTTTTGAAAAACAAATTGTACCTAATTGAATTTACTTATACAAAACCGTGACAACAAAAGGTTAAAAAAGAATTACTTCATCTCTGGTATTAGTATTTCAGATCGCAGTTCATGATGGAGCATTGGGACGTAACATGCAACAGTTTGTTTTCTATCTTATACTAAGGGCGATAAACACAAAACAGCTTCTAGATGAGGTTATTTTGTCTTTCATTATTTTCTTTGTTCCACAAGATCAAATATTAAATGAAGTGCAACTGGAAAAAAAAAATTTTCCTTTTTGGGAATTGTGTGACACTGTTGTTTCAAAGAAAAGAGAAAATCAAGTCTTAAACAAATCTCAGAAATATACTTGATTATTTTTCTTGCTTTCTTTTTTTTTTTTTGGGCGTTTACATTTTCTTTCAGTTTGGTTGGCATTTAAGCTCAAAATGCCTTCGTGGGCAGACACAGCGCTTTACACTCACAACAGACCCACAGACCCTCACACACGGTCACAGAAACGCACAAAGAGAAATCGCGATCCCTATCCACGCCGCCTCAGATGGCAAAAAAGCAACAGTAGACACGGACTTTTACATGAGCAACATTGGTCTACTTGAAGTTTGATATTATTAAACTATTTCACACCAAAGGTGAAAATAAAAGAAAATAATCCATTCATGAAAAAAGAAAATTCCTGTTTGGGAATCTTTTTCATTAAAAAAAAAGTCAATTATGAAATAAAAAAATGAGAAAAACAATTCTTGACCATATCCCGCTTTGAGGCTTTATATAGACTTGAATCTTTTGCACCAAGAAACAATTTAGTTTTGGTAAAATGATGAAATTCTTTGGACTTTGGTGATTATATTAAGAAACGGAATTATTATATGTGCAATATGTGTAAAATGATAAGTTTCTTAGTTGTAGAAGTTTAATTATTGCTCATGCCATTTCGTGAACAATTTTATGGGTTGCCTGTTTTATTTCTTTTTTCATCTTTTTTGTTTGGTACCAATAAATTGACATTTATTGATCTCATTCTTTCAGGTCCCCCCTTCCATCTTTGTGTAAAGTAGGCTCTTACCTTAGGTACTTAAAAGTCCTGCAGGTGCAAATTATAATTAACAAATGTACAGAGAAAAATTTTAGAAGGAAAAATGCCATAGACATATATCGTCTACCAACCCTCTCGTTCAGAGTCATGAACAAAAAAAATAAATAAATAAATCTCTTTGTTCGTTCATTCTTCTTCCATTGCTTCTTTGCTCGATTTTGTCTTACCAAAATTGGTCTGTTTTCTCTTCATGAGCTCTCCACCTATTAGAACAATATAAAAATAAAAATGGGTAGTTTCTATTCAACTTAAAGCTCTAATATTATGATTAACTAGCAACTTATATAAGTAAATGTATTACAATTTTTTCCTTATCACCAATATAACTCTTACAAGCACATGATCTTTTGTGAACAAATAGTTTGCACTTACAGAGGTAACTTGTATTTTGGACTTTTGGCACCAAGACTTGGGTCAATGTAACTCTCTCTGTCCGTCTCTCACGTGCTGCTTGTTAATTAACTAGCAAGTTGAACGCGGCTTTAAGATCATCCCGATCACCTGTGCGAGAAAATTCTAAATTTGTTATGGAAAAAAAAAATTTCTACGTCAGGGGGTGTTTGGGTAGAAGTTTCCGATAATAGGTATTTCGCATTTGTTGAATGCGAGTTAAACGAAACTCGCATTCAACAAATGCGAGTTATGCTTTCCCGGGCACCCCAAAAATAAAAGGAAAAGAATTGATTTTCCACGTGGAACTCGCATTTGACAAATGCGAGTTTCGTGGAATAAAAAATAACCCGGTCGTCACCTTGCCCAGCCTCCCGCAACCCAAATCAATTAAAACCAAGAACCCTAATCCGCGGACGGAATTGGGAACTCCACAAATCGAGCCCCAAACACGGCCAATTTCTCAATCGAAGCCACGGAAGTGATCTGCACACCTGCAATCGATCGGAGGAGCGCGCCTTGGTGAAGTGGTGAGGCGGGGAGCTGCTGCAATTCGGTGAAGAAGTCTTGTTTCCCTCTGTGGACAGCCACGGACATGCATTGAAGCTTCACAGCAACAAGCGGCTGAGGTAAGCTTTCCCCTCCATCTTCGGCGCGTTCCATCAGCTGCAAATGTTTGGTGGTTTGAAACTGAATTTTTTTTTTTTTGAAAACGACCGTCAATTTAACCTAAGTGAGCAAACCGACCAATGGTGCCGAGGCGACGGCAGGAACATTTTCAGGGAAATAGCTTTTGAACAGTTGCTGGAATTGGTGAGGATTTTTTTTTTTTACGTTTTTTCATTTGCTATTTTTTATTCCCAATTCTAATGCAATAATTGTAATTTACGTTGCCGGTGGTTTTTCCGCTTCGATGAAATTTGTTTTTCCCTTCGGTTGATTTTTTTTTTGTCACATTTCTGTGTAATTTGTTTATTCCAGGTTAAGCATTTTGTTTTTCCATTTATGATCCATTTTTGTTTTCTGTTTGTGTTGGTAATTTGTGTATGCCATTTCGATGTAATTTTTTTCTCATAGGTTGAATTTTATTCGCTTGTTGATGCATTTGTTTTCCATTTGGTCATTTTTTTTCCATATGCAAATTTGTTTCGTTTTTTTTTATTTTGCAGCAATTTTTTTCCCATTCTGTGGATTAATTTATGTTTCCATTTTCGGGTGCAAGTTATTTTTCCTTTGTGTTGTTTTTTTTTTCCATTGATGCAAGTATTTGTTTTCCGTTTAGGTTGACCTTGTTTTTCATTTGTATTTTTTTTATGATTCTGCATAATTTTGTTCCATTTCCGATGGTGTTGTTATTTCCATTTCACTGCGATTTTTTTTTCCTTTTTTTTTCCATTTCATATATTTTTGTTCCATTTTTTGCATTATTTTGTTTCCCATGTTGTTTTTTTTCCTTTATGTTCCAAATTATTTTTCCGCTTAGGTTGCATTTTTTTGACTGATTTGTAGTATTTGAAAATTAGTATGAACAATTGTTTGATGAATTTGTTTAGTAGCACCTCTTCCCCACTTTTATGTCGAAGCTGCATATTACTTCAATTGTATAGTGTCTTCGTCTATGATGGTTTTTTTTTTGTTTTGGTTTAAGAAAATTACAGAATTGCGTCAGTTCAATGAAGTAACTCCTTCACCATGTATTTGTAGAAAGCTAAAATGAATGCATAGGAATTTTGTTCTAGTCGTTGATAATTGAGATGTTTAGGTTTGAGATCAAAAAATTGTGTTTTATTAAGGTGGAGTTTTGTCACCAGATAGGGGAAACTCTTCCGAATTTTATATAAATTGTGTAGGGAAAATATTTTCAAGAACGATGACATAAATGTATACATCCAATTCAGCCATGTGGATTATTAAGCACAATTGAAAATAAACGCGGAGCAATGAGGCAAGGTTAAAACAAAGTCCCTCAAATGATGACAGCAAGTATATAATTTGAACTGAGTTGAAAACGCTGTAACATTTTTTTAATATTATAGATAAGAGACATTGTAGAAATTATAAGGGTGCTCGACGAAAACGTTAGGATCTCTACGAGGAGAGCTGTTTGCAGTAAAATATTTCAATTATTAAAAAAGAAACCCCAAGAACCTGTTTTCGTCATTGGATTACTTTTGTTATGTCAATTATTGAGTTATTCGGATGCATCGAAGGTAATAATTTCGGCCTGGCATATACAAAATTTTGGAATTCGAATCGCTTTATACTGCAAAGGTAGAGGCGACGCAAGCATAACGAGACTCTCCCAATGTGAAAAAAATTTAAACTTTTTCTCAAATGCGGTGTGTGAAAAAAAAGCCATTGTGAGATGTTTTTTTTTTTTTTATGATAGCCAAAGTTTTAACGCCTAAAGCCGTAGCTCTAGCTCTAATGTTATAGGGGGTACTCTATCGAAATTAAGATAATTTTGAAAAGGGGATAGGAAACTTGTGTTATTCGTTTATACTTTTCAAAAAACAAAATGCTTGTGATTGTAGTTACTATATTCCTAGGACATTGTCTTTTGCCCTTATCTCTAATCTTTGGTTAATACGTACAATTTTAAACAAAAACTGAGCAATGAGAGGTCAGTGCTGGAAACATAGACCCTATGAGGAAATTATCGTGTACATAATTCGAACTTAGTTGAAAATGTTATAAAAATTGAAAAATATTATAGTCAGTGACATTTGTAAATTTTATTCCACACGGCAAAAAAAAAAAGAATAATCAGATAGGGAGTCGCTTCAAATAAGATAGAATACATGTGTACCAAAAAAATATGATATATGCGTTTCCTAAACTAAAACAAGAGATTCTCATTTGCCCCGAGTCTTGGTTGTTTTAATTTTCCTTTGTCAGATTAGGTTTTGGCTACAAGATAGAACGAATATTTGAATGCCTATCCCTTCATCCAATGGTTGATTTTGGTCTATTTTGTACAATATGTGCTGCAATTTTATCCGAAATTCATTGTCCATACTTTTTCCTATTATTTCCGCACTAAGAACCTCGATAAAGCATTGCATTCTTTATGCATTGCTATGCTCCACATATCATTGACTCAAGAATAATAAAGATTCATTGCATGATTTGTAGACACAACTTTGCTGTACATTTGGACCCTTTGACACAGATTTCAGTCTCCGCTCGCCCTTCACATAGGTTAAAGCTCGACTCCACTTTACAGCTATTCGACAACCACATGTTAGTGATGTATGTTAGATGATGCATGCCTTAATTGAGTTTCTTGCGCACTGAGCTTTCCTTTCGCATTTGATTTTTTTTTCTTTATTCTTTGTACCCAGACTGTAATACAATGTTATAATACTATAGTTGTCATATATTAATATTGTGTATTTATTATTCGCTTGAGTAATAAATTTTATGTTGTATGGGAGTTTATGTAATGTTTCATGGTAGATTCGCCAAAAAAAAGTGTTACAAATCAGAGGGTAACTTATTAGAATTTTTCTATACTTGCTTAATTGGAAATTCTGCAATTGCTTGTTCAGCTTGCATTACTGATTTCATTCTTCCCAAATCTCCCGTAACTTATCCATCCGCTATTCCTTCCAACGCTTTCCCTTCTTTAAATCGCTTCTCTAATCACATTAGCTTTTTGACGAATACAATTAAGTATTCGTCCATACAAGTAGGTCTTTCTGTTGGCGGTTCTAATACTTTCAAGTACGTAGTCTAAGCAAAATTTGAGTTCACGTTATTGTTCATCATCCTTAGTCTGTCATATGTCGTAATGCCTACCCCTCCGTTTCTATTTTCCTAGTTTCATTCCATATTATTTTCTTATGTTATTGGACTGTTACGGACTTGCTGGCAGGGAGATTTCCGTCATGAAATAGGGGAGATGTTGCTGAAATTTTTCCAACCAAAAACTGCTTTGAGACTTGGTGTAGACTACTATACGTAGTATGCACCAAGTCTTCTTTATGTTACCCAAACATATTTATTTTAGGATTCTGATTCTGTGCTTCTGTGTACTATAAATTTCAACAATAAGCATCTTCTTGATCGTCTTGTTAGCTCTGTGATCACAGAATTCGAGAACATGTCTTCCGAGCGACCTCTACGCGTATTTTTCTATTGGGGAGGACAAAAGCATCACGAGTCATCTGTGGTGTTACTTCCTCCCACCCGCAATCGACTAAAGTCACAAGGCCGAAGTTTCATATGATGAGTTAATTGACAAAATTTATGAATACATGGTTGATGTGGGATGTTCAAACTTAGAATATTGCTCACAACCATGGCCGCTATATATACACTCACGCCCCCAATAGTGGATGATGAAACCTCGAGGATATAACGATTTGTGGCGTGGCCGCATCCAGATATTGCAACTCTACATTGAGCGTGAGCAAATTGCCCCACCCCCCCGCAGAATATTGGTCCGATGATGTCCCCTGCTCAATGCCTCTGCATTTTATGGGTAATGCACCGCCCCACACTGGTGTGCCCGAGACGGGATCCCTCCACCTTCCGTTTAGAGACATATCTGGGAACAATTCGCTCCAAACTGTTCCCCATGTGTATATTATGGAAGGCGTCAGATTATCTCAACACCCTCACAGCCCCCCGTTCCATGGTCTTGACTCAATGTCTACTTTTAGTGAGCCTCACGCCGCCGCCCAGCCGCTCCTCATGCTATATCACTCAATCGGTCCAAGTACCCAGTTCCGGATTCGATGATGCTACACCGTACAGCACCACAATTCCCTACTGAGAATGAGACCGATCGCGAGGTTGATGTAGAGGATGTGGATGAGTCCACTGAGATCGCCCCTCATCGAGTTAGCGGCAGCCGGTTTAAAGGTACCCGTGTCGACTCTAGGTCCGAGAACATGCTGAGCATCGTAATTAGTCACCGTGGGAGGAAGAATCAGGATTGGGGCCCACACATGTGCATTATATTGAGGTTTGGACACATCGCCATTCTTTGGTGGCGGACGGATGCAATGATGATACCGTACCCATCCGATGACTTTCGGTATCGCTGCCGACGCTCAGATGGTCGATCCGGAAAACATCCTTCGATTCCCGAGGGTTTCTGTGGCGATAGTGCCGAAGCAGTAATATCTTGTGCGTCGCCACTTAAAAAACGGACAAATTTATCTCGACGTATTATTAAACTCGCGGTACAAGTTACGCACTTATACTTTTCTTATCTGCCAAACTCTTCATAGGTTGATGTATTATCGATCGCATTATTATGGCATTAGATTCCGAGGCAAGAGGCGATGTGCATCATCTCCGTGCCATCCGAGAGTTTGTAGATGAGTTTACATCATGTTGGACGACGACGCTTCGCGCCGCTTCCACCTGCACCTCATGACATTCCGTTCATGCATCACGCCGTGTTGAGCGCTCATAGAAATGGGATGGAGGCCAGCACGTGGTGGTCGGCGTAGGATGTCCCCAGCACATATTCCGACGGATGCTAGTGGCAAAGCGTAGGCTACCAATCATCATCAGGTGAATGATCGCACTCACACCTCGGGCCAATGGCTGGTCCAACGCTCAGGTCACCGGTGACGTTCAACAGTTACACCTACGGTTGACGCAGATGTTGGAACCGCCGGCGAGGTCCCGGTCAGACCGCCCTCGAGGCATTACATGATCGATGCCGCATACGAGTCACTCACGCTCAGTGACTCGACTCCACATATGTGCCATGCGTAGGAGCTTAGGGACGCCAGGGCGCCGAGAGTGTGGTGTATCGGTGGACATCTAGGATGACATTGAACCTTGTATTGATTGATTAGTTAAACTTTTTTTCCCGGTTTACTTCAATTGGCTAATGTATACATATATTTTTCGTTTGCAAGTCCCGGCGCAAGTAGTCGACTAGGAATGTTAATTGACACTGAAGGTAGGTTCGCAATCGTCAAGAGCTCCAACTTCCTCAACACCAAACTAACCAATCCAAGGATCAACTACATACCTCCTCGCCGGCCAAATCCACGCTATCACAATCAAACTTGGGTTGTCCTGACTGTAATCCAATAGAAATTGAAAAACTAATTGTTAAATGTAACCTCCAACATTCACCCATTTTACAATAAAACTAAGCATATCGCTCGAGGGCGATCGACAGGACGCCCACCCCTAGGATGACAGGTTGGCGAAGACATAACCTCCGGCTATCTAAGGACGGGCAACAATCAAAGACCAATTAGGCGGAGAGTTTGGTTGGACAGTACATTTTGGTGGTATCGCCTGACTTCAACAAACCATTTTTGAGGAAGACATCGCTTGTTGATGCCAAACCGCTGAATGCAGGTGAGAGTTACATGACCAAGTACCGGTCGAGAATGGTGAGAGAGTACTGATGGAAGCATCTAGAACAAATGGTAAGCTTGAGGTCGTCGTAGTCCTTGCTTTCTGGAGGACAGTTGGTGGTGGAGGTACAAGACATCATCACTTGAGGTGCATGAGATTCAAAGTACTTTGATTTTCCAATTACTTGGTCGATGCTAGGTTATTTAGAAGTGCTCCACGCCTAACTTGGTGGATCACCAAAAATAAAAAATAAAAAATTTCTTCCCTCCTCACTAGGTGTTCTTATTTCAAAAAAAAAATCCTAAACCCTAATTTCTTTCATTTTCTTTCCTTTCTTTCTTTCTTTCTTCTTCTTCCTTCTTTCTGCCTATTCTTTCTCCTCCATTTCTTTTCTGTTTGTTGATGGTAAAATTGCCAAGTAAAAGATGTTTACTACTGCCACATTAGTTAACCATTAAGATTATTGGATTTCTAGCCACATGACCAAATATTGAATTCACAAAAATTTGTTTCGATATTAAATATCACGAACTTTTTTTTTTTAGTTTTATGGTCATCAACATTCACCTAAACGCCCATTAAATTAATTTTTCACACATCGGCGAGGATCATTTCCCGAACTTCGCTTCTCTAACAATTACAATTTTATAGAAATCCCGGCGTTAAAGCTAATGATTTTAAAAAAAACAAAATTTTTAAAACAGCTTTCGCATTTCATGAATGATCATTCATAAGAAAAACAAGCAATGTGAAATCGATTTCAAAATTCTAATTTTTAAAATTACTGAACTTCGCATTCACTTGAATCGCAGTTCTAATCGCATTTGAGGAATCGAGTTTCGACAATATTTATTTTTTTTAAAGTATTGAACTCGCATTCTTATAATGCGAGTTATATGGCTTCGCATTTAAGTGTCGATTCGCGACGATTTTATTTTTTAAATATTGAACTTCGCATTTGTTGAATCGAGTTCTATCAAACTTCGCATTTAAGAATGCGAGTTTGACAATATTATTTTTTTAAAATATTGAACTTCGCATTTGTGGAATCGCGGTTCTATAAAACTCGCATTCACGGAATGCGAGTTTATAATTTTATTTTTTTTTACAACGTAGAACTCGCATTTGTGAAATCGAGTTGCTGAAATCATCGCATTTCACAAATGCGAATCTCACTTGTCTGAACCCTACACACAAATCACCATATTTGCAGAAAAAATTTAAAAAACATAATATTTTTAGAAATTTCTCTCACCTGTGCCTCCGTTTAGTAAGAGTTTAGTACTAAAATACTACTAGTTTTGCCATTTATCTTGGTACGGTCGAAGAGACAAAGACAGAGGTTAGACGTTGGAACTGCTTAAATTAGTATTATACCGGTTAGCTATATAAATCAAATTGATGGGGATTTGAAGTTTAAAATTCATATGACTTTGGGCAGAATATCGCTTTAATTCTTGATGTCTTTTTAAAGATTTGAATAAAACCAACCTCCATTTGTGATTTGTCAGCTAGTCTTAAATATTATATATCTTGTTCAAAAAGCAATAGTGCCACTACATTAAGGAAAATTGATGTCGGGAAGAAGCTAATCCAGCACTTCAATTATTTGAGAAAAATCGGTTTAGTGGTGAATTTCATCTATCTCACACACACACACTGACAAAAGTCAATTTACACTCACTACCGGCAGGCGTTTGATGCGTAGAACGAGCTGCGCCTAGTAACCCTCACAGCCTCTACATTCTACTGAGTTTCACAGGCAAATATTAGTGAAGTAAAATGGTATTTGTCCATAATAGATGGATCAAGAATACGTTCCTTCGGCTAATTAAGCAAATGATCCATATCTGACATGAAACATTTAAAAGGAAAATGGAAAATATGCATAGGTACTTTTAAGGTACATGGTTTTAGGATATTCGATTTTTATTATTTCTATTAGGCAACTTTCTTGTGTATGACATGTAGTTTCTAATAGTGTCTATTAACTTTAGAGTAGTGGCTAAAACGGGGGGAAAAAAGCCTTTATATTAGCGGTCAAGAAATTTCTGTCTGTATGGGTTTGAGAATTAGGTTAACTTAATTTCTTTCAATATACATTAGGGGGACCATTTATATCTTTACATGGCAGAATGAGTCGAACCCAGCATGCTATGACTTTCATTTTGCTAAATAATTTTCAATAGTTATTTTTTCCGTATCTAAATCCCCCTAAACTAGAATGTTCTAAAAGAGGCTACAGTCGTCAATATCTAAATGTAAAAGAATCAAGGCAAATTCAACAATACTAGATCCAAAATTAATGGATCTCACAATTCTTTTTTCTTAAACAGGACAAAATCTAATTTAGTAAGACAAAAGGCAATAAATTCATGATTTATGCTCATGACGAAAAAAAGAAAAAAAAATTGAGATGTGTGATTTAAAGTTCATGATTTATGTTCATGATTTATCATGTAAGGTCCAGATTGATCATTCTGTCACTTTTTGTCTTACTAAATCATTTTTGTACATTGCAAGAATGATTGCTTCTTACTTTTTGTCCTACGAAATCAGGTTTTGTCCCATCTAGGGAAAAAGAACTATGAAATCCATTAAATTACACTTCAATTTACATCTCCTCAGCGCGTAGTGTTCCCTACCCCAGTCAAACTTTCTTTGCCCCCCTAAGAAGATCCATGAAATTTTCACAATAGGAAGAATATGCTATTAGTAATATTTGGATTTTACTAAGAAATATATATAGGCGGAGACCCTGTAAAGTCCAAATCAATATAACTTTTAGGATATTACCTCGGCTTAGAGGAAGGTAGTTTATCAGTTACAGTTTCATCCTGCACGACTACATGGTAATGTCAAGAAATTGCACGTTTGCTGTGGGAGAATAAGTTTTGACATATAAAAAAGAATATGAACGAAAATCCCACGTATACATAATCACCCATCATGAGATATTTTTGTTTTGCAATCTTTGGACAAAGCTAAAGACCAAGTAGACAGGCCAATTCATACACTGTGACACGCCCCTTAACCATTCCCAAGACCAGCAGCCTGGTAATTGCCTAACCAAAACTTTTTCTTTTTTCGCTTTTGCGTTTATTCATCCAGGTTTTTTCGTTTAGTAGAGAAATCCAAAGTAAAAAAGAAATGAAATTGATTGTTAGCAATTTCCTGGTTATCTCCCCACATTGTCTATGAAGCTTCATATGAAATTCAATTTAGTTTCGTCTAATTGTAAGGACTCCAGCGACTACTTCTTTCATCATTTCCTCATCACTTCCTACAGTTTTATGGAGGATGAAAGCGGTGCAATGCTGATATTGACGAAAAGCAGACTTCCTAATCAATTTCTTAACTGTTGTCGTTCACCTAAAATGCAGTAGAAAGGAGAGGAGAACGGGAAATTAATGAAGGGACCTCAGAGACCACAAAATTCTTGACGCGTTGCTCCACCCAAAAGTTCTTGGCGAATGATATGGAAAGAAACGTTAAGGGGAATGGTGTACTACCCTTTGAATAAGTTGTACCTAATCATAAATTAATTTGAACATTTTTGCAATAGTGAAGTAATATTTATCCATATAATAAAATAAGTGTTGGGAAAGGGGTACCGGTGCAGGCAAAAATTATATCAGAGTTATCTCAGGACAATTCACTCTTTCCCCAAGTACTAATTAAAATAGGAATAAATCAAAATCACCAATCAACGATATCAACTGTAACAGTAATATGCAAGAAAAATAAAGGCACAGGACATCAGGATTTTTACGTGGAAAACCCAAATTGGGAAAAACCACGGGACCTAGTCCAGTTAGAAATCTCCACTATCACAATAATAATGGGCATACACAGGTCTATTCGGAACATCCGAATGACAGAAACATCACCAACATCAACCAAAGAAATTTAGAATAATTTCGTCTTCCAAAAACTACAACTGTCAAGAAGTGGGTTTGGAAGGATGTTACCACACGAAGAGGAAATCCAAAATCGACACTGGTAGATGAGAAGAGCTTGGTGAGAGGATCGCGTAGGTAAAATTTCGTCTTAATCGGGATTCAAATCGCCATCCGATCAATGCCAAGAAGTAGCAAAAAACTTTCTCTCTCCAAGTCTTTTTTCCAGCTTTTCCTCTCTTCGTTTTTCCCAAGCAATTGGCGGCTGAAGCTTGCTGATTGTTGCTATCTTGTGCATGCGTCTATTCCCTCTTATTTATAAGCCTTGAAAAAGGCCAAAAACTTCTAATCTAATGTAGATTAGGAAACCAAAGCATCTTTGGATTTGTTTGGCCCATCAAATGGGCTGGACCAACAAACCCAACAATCTCCCCCTCCAGCTCATTTGGAGGGTTCCACCAAACCTGCTTCCTGTCTGCAAAACAAGAGTTCCTCCCTGGGTAATGCCTTAGTCAACATATCAGCACCATTATCATTTGTGTGAACTTTCTCAAGTGTCAGCAAATTGGAATCCAGCACATCCCGAATCCAATGATACCTCACATCAATATGCTTAGATCGAGAATGAAATGTAGAATTCTTACACAGATGAATGGCACTCTGACTATCATAGTAAACACAATACTTCTTTTGCTTCATGCCCAATTCCTGAAGGAATTTCTGCAACCAAAGAATCTCCTTTCATGCTTTAGTGGTTGCAATATATTCTGCATCCATACTGGATAGGGCGATACACTTTTGTAACTTACTCTGCCATGACACTGCTCCCCCTGCAATAGTCATCAAGTACCCAGATGTGGATTTCCTATTATCAAGATCACCTACCATATCTGCATTGGTGTACCCATCTAGAATGGTTTTGCCATTGCCGAAACACAAGCACAATTTGAAAGTTCCCTTGAGATACCTGAAAATCCATTTAACAGCATTCCAATGCTATCTACTAGGATTAGAGAGATACCGGCTGACTACCCCAACAGCATGAGCTATATCTGGCCTGGTGCACACCATAGCATACATTAAACTACCAACGGCCAAGGCATAAGGAACATTCTTCATGTCTTCTTTGTCTTTCTCACTTGTAGGACACTGCTTAATACTCAGTCTGAAATGACCTGCAAGTGGAGTAGAGACTTTCTTAGCCTTACTCATATTAAACCTGTCAAGTACCTTTTCAACATACTTTTCTTGAGACAACCAAAGTTTTCCATTTTGCCTGTCTCGAGATATTTTCATCCCAAGAATCTGTCTAGCCGGACCTAAATCCTTCATTGCAAAGAATTTGTTTAACTCCCCCTTTAACCTGTCAATTTTCATAGCATCACGGCCAACGATTAACATGTCATCAACATATAGCAAAAGAATAATAAAATCACCATCTGAAAAATTTGTCACATAAACACAATGATCAGATGTGGTCCTGTGATACTCATGATCTATCATGAAGGAATCAAATTTCTTATACCATTGTCTTGGTGCCTATTTCAATCCATACAAGTTTTTCCTGAGACGACATACAAGGTTCTCTTTTCCACTTTCTTTGAACCCCTCCGGTTGTTCCATGTAAATTTCTTCTTCCAAATCACCATGTAAGAAGGTTGTTTTCACATCAAGTTGGTCAATCTCCAAATTCAAGCTGGCTGCTGTACCAAGAACAACCCGAATTGACGACATCATTACCACAAGAGAGAAAATTTCTTCAAAATCTATACATTTCTTTTGACTGAATCCTTTCACAACCAATCTTGCTTTGTACTTCGGTTGTGAGGTATGCTCTTGAGTTTTCAATCTGTATACCCATTTGTTCTTCAATGCTTTCTTGCCCTTAGGCAATTTCACCAAATCATAGGTGTGATTCTCATGCAAGGATACCATTTCCTCTTGCATAGCTTGCAACCAGTCTTTTTTCCTCTCATGTTCAATAGCCTCACTGTAGGACTCCGGCTCCCCTCCATCTGTCAACAATACATATTCATTAGGATTATATTTGGTGGAAGGTCTTATCTCTCTGGTAGATCTCCTAAGCTCAACTTGTGGTGGTGATGGTGGAGTTGGTGGCGTCTCTTGTTCAGGTTCATCAGTAACAGGAACTTCACCATCAACTTCCTCTCTCTGCTCTATCTCAGCTCCCCCATGATCAGAATCAACTGGTGTTGGAGCTGGATCTATGAATAAACAGGAATGTCATCTGAGAATTTTGACTTGTCATTTTTATCAATGTCTTCAATGGTTTGATCTTCAAGGAAGACAACATCTCGCTTGATCACCTTCTTTTCCAGCGGGATCATATAATCGTAGCCAAAGTCTTTATGCCCATAGCAAAGAAAATACAGCTTTTTTGATTTCATATCAAGTTTTGACCTTTCATCTTTAGGAATATGAGCAAATGCCCGACAACCAAATACTATCAAGTGTTTGTAGGACACATCCTTCCCTATCCATACTCTCTCTGGGATATCACCATCCAAGGGAACTGATGGAGAAAGATTGATCAAATCAACTGCGGTCCTCATTGCCTCACCCCAAAAAGATTTTGGCAGTTTGGCATTAGAGAGCATACATCTGACCCATTCAGTAATGGATCTATTCATCCTCTCTGCTACTCCATTTTCTTGAAGTTTTTGTGCTTGTCTTTTCTAGTCTGATCCCATGGGACTTACAGTAACTTTCAAATGGTCCCCTGTATTCACCACCATTGTCAGCACGTACACACTTCAACTGTTTGCCAATTTCCCTTTCAACTTTGCTATGAAAATCTTTAAATACATCCAAAACCTGGTCTTTGGATTTCAAAGCAAAACACCAAACTTTTCTAGCAAAGTCATCAATAAAAGTTACAAAATAAACAGCACCACCAAGAGATCTATCTCTCATATAGCAAACATCAGTGTGCACCAACTCTAATGGATTTACTTTTCTAGATGGAGAAAAGTTCTGAAATGCAACTCTGTGTTGTTTTCCGCCATAAATACAGTCAACACAAGATTTAAGTGCATTACCTCTTACTTGGCGGGGAGTTGCTTGCGAACAAGTCACAGATCCCTTTCACTCATGTGTCCAAATCGCTTATGCTAGAGGTCAATGGATGAATCACGAACTGCGTTCACTTCTCCCTTCCTCAACTTTGCTTGCATCAAGTAGAGGGTATTATGCTTCCTTCCTCTGGCAACAATGGGTCCGTTTGGATTAGTTGTTTTTGGGGTTGTATTTCAAAACAACTTGTAACGTCTTATGTGAAAAACAATTCTTATGGCGGTATTTAATGTATTTGAAAATTTTTAATTTTTCAATTTTATTTTTTCTTTTCCTTTCTCTTTTCCATTTCTTTTCTTTTTCCTTTTCTTAACTTTTCCCTCATCCCCAGGGGAGGATTACTGGTGCATGCTGGAGCCACTTCTTTTTTTTTTTTCTCCTTTCTTCTTCTTATTCTTCTTTCTTCTTCTTCTTCTTCTGGCCTCTCCCTCCCTCCCCTCCTCCCTCCCCACACTTGCTTCCACATGCCACCCTCCCTCCCCCATCCCTTTGGCAGTGGTCCCAAATCATCCCTCCCCCTCCCCACATCCCAATTACAGTTGGGGGGATCGCTCATGGAAGAGGATAGAGATGCTGATGAAGCGAGGAATGGAGAAAGAGGGAGGAAAAAGTCTTGTTGATCAGTAACCAAACCACGGCGTCCTTGATCTTGGTCGGGGAGGGGAAGAGGAGAAAATGAAAAGGTGAAAGAAAAAAACTAATGTTGAAAAACTCGTGGTTTTTTTGGGGTTGTTTTGGGATTATATTGGGTTGTTTCTTTTAGCATTTGGGTGTGAAAAACAACATTTCAAAAACAAGGCAAAATAATGAAAATCCAATGAACCAATGAGATTTCCTTTCTTTGAGGTTTCCATTTACCTCCTTGTATGAACTATGATAGCCCTCATCATCAAGTTTTCCTGTGGAAACAAGATTAAGTCGAATATTAGGAACATGTCTAGCATTTTTCAACACTAGTTGGCACCTGGTATCTGTGTCCAAGTATATGTCTCTTATGCCAATAACTTTGCACGAGACCTCATTTCCCATCCTAACGCAGCCAAAGTCTCCTTTGGTGTAGGTTGAGAAGAAATGCTGTGAGGGTAATTGTATGGTTAGGATGGCACGAGTCAACTACCCAATCTTTGTCGTGACAAGTAATATTGACATGATCATCGTCCGAACGGTTTTCAAACATATCATCATGGGCTGCTACAACCCATTTGTAGTCTCCTCTTCATTTTTCCTTCATTCAGCCTTTCCTTTCTTCTCAGCTTGGTCTCGTTTGTAAATTCTACATTCTCTCATATAATGCCCTTTCTTTTTGCAATAGTGGCATGCATCATTTTTTCGCGACTCAGACTTGCCTTTGAATTTGTCATTCCTGTAGTGGGGTCCTCTGCTCTTGCTCCTCCCCCTTCCTTCCTTCTTTTCTATCACCAAGGTTTGGGATTCACTTATAATTCCTTGTTACTTCCTCCTGAGCTCTTCATTCATCACAGCCTCTTTTGCAATGGCCATGGTCAACACACCATTTGGAGCTGAATTAGTGACAGAGACTACCATTGTTTCCCAACTATCAGGCAATGAACTGAATAGTAGTAAAGCCCGCACCTCATCATCTAAATTCAAATTCAATGTAGTTGCTTGGTTTATTAAGCCATGAAAATTACTCCAGTGTTCAGTCATATCTGCACCATCCTTATATCTCATTCGAGTCATTTGCTTCAGGCAAGAGGCTTTATTTAAACCAGTTTTCCTTTCATACATGCTTTCTAATTTCTTCCACAGTATATCATCTCTGGTGTCATTAGCAAAGTGTTGGAATATTGTCTGACCAATCCACTTTCTAATATTACCAACAGTTTTCCTGTGCATAACAGCCCATTTTTCATCACTCATATCACTTGGTTTAGCCATATCTCCTAAAACAGGATCAAACAAATCTCTACAGTATAAATAGTCTTCCATTCTGGGTTTCCAAATTGAATAATTAGTTGCATTTAATTTTATCATGCAACCACTATCCGAATCCTCCATTTTAATTAGTACAACGAGCAGCCCAACCTTACTGCTCTGATACCACTTGTTGGGAAAGGGGTACCGGTGCAGGCAAAAATTATATCAGAGTTATCTTAGGACAATTCACTCTTTCCCCAAGTACTAATTAAAATAGGAATAAATCAAAATCACCAAGCAACGATATCAACTATAACAGTAATATGCAAGAAAAATAAAGGCACAGGATACCAGGATTTTTACGTAGAAAACCCAAATTGGGAAAAACCACAGGACCTAGTCCAGTCAGAAATCTCCACTACCACAATAATAATGGGCATACATAGGTCTATTCGGAACATCCGAATGACAGAAACATCACCAACATCAACCAAAGAAATTTAAAATAATTTCGTCTTCCAAAAACTACAACTGTCAAGAAATGGGTTTGGAAGGATGTTACCACACGAAGAGGAAATCCAAAATCGACACCGGTAGATGAGAAGAGCTTGGTGAGAGGATCACGTAGGTAAAATTTCGTCTCAATCGGGATTCAAATCGCCATCCGATCAAGGCCAAGAAGTAGCAAAAAACTTTCTCTCTCCAAGTCTTTTTTCCAGCTTTTCCTCTCTTCGTTTTTCCTAAGCAATTGGCGGCTAAAGCTTGCTGATTGTTGCTATCTTGTGCATGCGTCTATTCCCTCTTATTTATAAGCCTTGAAAAAGGCCAAAAACTTCTAATCTAATGTAGATTAGGAAACCAAAGCATCTTTGGATTTGTTTGGCCCATCAAATGGGCTGGACCAACAAACCCAACAATGAGATACTGAATAATTGTAATTTCCCTATGAAAAGTTTAAAGGTTATGGTTTGTTGGACATTGAAAAAAGAAATCACAGCAAAGTTGAATTTTACTCATATTAAAACTTATATAATTACTAGTTTTACATTGAGAAGTTGCACCATTTATAGCACTAAGTTATTTAGCCAAAGAAAAAAATTAGCGCATAAAATGTCCTATAGCATATATTGTTGCCCCTTGTCTATATAAATCTCCCACAATACATATGTACTTTCTGACAGTTTTTCTGCATTTTTTCCTCTCAGTCACCTCGCAAATTCTAAATCCTTTGAGAGATTTGCACCGGCTCCACACCCCTCGAGCTTCCTTTTCTTTTGCACCTTGGCCGCCTGAAGAGATGTTTTCAATGTAATTTCTCGTAAATACTAATGCTAGCAATGTTGGATACATAGACGATGTAACAATCCAATAGTTAAATATAATAACAGAAAAACCGTCAAACTTAACACTATAAATATATATAGCCATATCTTTCTCCTGAAGCATACCACAAGCTCATATTTACTACTTTCAAGCAGAAAATACAGACTAAAACACACAAAAAGAAATTTTGCTTGATGGAGAATGGTAAAGGAAAGCGTGAATCTGTGGAAGGATATTCCAGTAATGGAATATGGGCAGGTTCCTTCAAGAAAAATGGAAGCGTGATTCTATTAGTGTGTATAATTGGTGGCTGAAGTTTCGGCTGTCTTGTATCTATTAGTATATATCTATATTTGGTAGTTTTGGTAGTTGCACATAATTAGGTAAATTGGGGCTGAAGTCACGGGAGTTTGGGGTGCACATTGTACTTGTATAAATAGAGCAGATGGCAATGAGAAAGACAGGAAAAACTTTTCCCAATTCCTCTGGGTTTTACATGGTATCAGAGCCTCCTGGATCTGAAACATTACCAAACCCCTAAACTATAAATCCTAGGACGATGACAGATCAAAAAGCTTCAAGTTCGAAGACCAATTCGCCGTTCTTATTGAGCGCGAATGACAACCCAGGCAATTTAATTACGCAGACACAATTCAAAGGACCAAACTATGAAGAATGGGCTAAGGCCATGAGGATTTCGTTGAGGGCAAAGAAGAAACAAGGTTTCATTGATGGCACCATTGAGGAGCCGAACCAGAACTCAGATGAAATTGATGATTGGTGGACAGTAAACTCCATGATTGTGTCATGGATCTTTAACACCATCGAACCAGGCTTGCGTTCCACGATTTCATACAAGGAAACGGCAAGGGAATTATGGGATGATATCCAGCAGCGATTCTCTGTTCGTAATGGCGCGCGAGTTCATCAATTGAAAACGGAGGTTGCAAATTGCAAACAAAACGGGGATTCGATCATGGTTTATTATGGTCGACTCAAGAAACTGTGGGATGATTTGAATGATTATGATCCTATGCCTACTTGTTCTTGTCATGGATGCAAGTGTAACTTCGTTACACGGCTTCAACAGCGTCAAGAGGAAGAACGGGTGCATCAATTCCTCATGGGGCTTGATGAATCATCTTATAGTAATGTCCGTTCCAATATTATCGCTTCAGACCCTCTTCCAAACCTTCATAGGGTATATTCTCAAGTTACGGAGCAAGAACAAGTGCAGGTAATGACTCGAGCAGCTCCCAATCGGTCTGATCCGGTGAGCTTTGCCATGAAAACAGTCAGTCAGACCCTCGAATTGGGGGGGACGAAAGATGATGGAGTAGTTTGTTCTCACTGCCAGAAACCGGGACATAGCATGGACACATGCTTTCGTCTCCATGGCTATCCCGACTGGTGGCCAGGAAATTCGGCTCAAGGAAGAGGCAGAGGACGTGGTAACCAGGGGCGTGGTCGTGGTGGAGTAGTACGGGCTAATGTTGCACAAAGGGTAGTAGGGGCGGCTGCTAATGTTCCCATGGGAGACCACTTGATGATTCTGATAAAGCTGGATTGGAGACCTTGAGCAAAGATGATTGGGAGACTTTGAAGTCTCTTTGGAACACTCATACGAATAATACATCAGTTGCTCAGCCAAGGTTTAATGGTAAGGCATATTTACAATGGTTGTTTGACGGGAGAGGAAACTGCATTTGTAGAGCTTCAAGGAATACCTCCTTGTCCCGTGAAAATGCCAAACGGTGAATACGTTATGGCAACAGGAGAAGGAACAGTTCTTGTAGGAAAATTATTTCTCAAGGGTGTTTTATATGTCCCTGAAATACGATGCAATTTGATATCTGTTTCAAAATTAGCCCGTGACAAAGTTCATATTTTGAAATTCACTGATCGTTTATGTGTTGTTCAGGACCGCACTTCGAGGATGCTGATTGGAGTGGGTGAAGAGCTTGAGGGGCTGTATGTCGCATACGAGGGAGCTTACGGTGCTCATGGAGCCGTTGATCAAGAATATGGGTTTATGGCATAAAAGGTTGGGACATCCCTCTATGCGAGTCATAGAAAAGCTTCCTACAATAGATGGTAGTATCGAGATAAATAAAGGTGTTCATGAACCTTGTGATGTTTGTTTCCGGGCAAAACAAACTCGTATTCCTTTTTCTATTAGTGACCATAAAGCTAGTGATATTTTGAATTAATTCATTGTGATTTGTGGGGAGCTTATCGAGACTAGTTTTTGTGGTGCTACCTATTTTCTGACTATTGTTGATGATTGTTCTCGTGGTGTATGGGTTTATTTGTTAAAAGGGAAACATGAGGTCCCATGTGTTGTTAAGAATTTTTTGGCTATGACCGAGAGACAATTCAATAAACAAGTCAAAATTATCTGCAATGACAATGGTACAATTTACTTGTTTAGGTGATTATTTTAAGGAGTGTGGCATTATTCATCAGACTTCCATGGTTGGGACACCTCAACAAAATGGAAGAGTTGAGAGGAAACATCGACACATTTTGAATGTTGGTAGGGCGCTTCGTTTTCAGGCTAACTTACCTATTCAATTTTGGGGAGAATGCATTCTCACTGCAGGATATTTAATCAATCGGACTCCATCATTGATTTTGGGTGGAAAAACTCCATATGAAATTTTGTTTGGAAGTCCTCCATCTATTTCTCATCTTAGAGTATTTGGATGCCTATGCTATGCTAAGAACATTAATCGGGAAAAGGATAAGTTTGCAAGTCGAAGTCATAAGTGCATATTCATGGGTTATCCTTATGGTAAAAAGGGGTGGAGGGTGTATGATCTAGATAGGAAGGTTTGCTTTGAAAGTCGAGATGTTGAGTTTGTTGAGCACGTGTTTCCTTTTGCCCATACGGACTCCGCAAGGTCGGCAACTCCAGATTCTCTACCTACTGTCATTGAGCCTACTATATTGGAGGACGTGCACGAGATTGAGGCACCTCCATAGCCTCTCGAATATGACGGACAGTCCATGGCGAGGTGTGACAGCAGATGGGATCGTACCGTTGCAGAGGTTACGGGTGTAGCGACGATCTTGGTCGGCAAGCAGCGGCGACAGCCTTCGTTTGCATGATTATGTGTTACATACAGCTGCCCTCAGTCCCTCGAGCTCTCCTTCCTCTTCCTTGGCATCCTCAGGTACGCCCTACCCCATCACAAACTATGTGAATTGTGCTAAATTTTCCCTGTCACATCGTCGATTCGTGGCTGCAGTAACTACAGGGATTGAACCAACCAGTTTTAAAGAGGCAATGCAGCATTCATGTTGGCGTGAGGCAATGAAAAAGGAGGTTGAGGCTCTAGAGGATAATGGGACATGGACAGTTGCTACTTTGCTGCGGGAAAGAAGGCTCTTGGTAGTAAATGGGTCTACAAAATCAAGTATCATGCAGACGGAACAATCGAGCGATACAAGGCACGCTTGGTTGTTTTCGGGAATCACCAGATCGAGGGTCTTGATTATAATGAGACGTTCGCACCTACTGCAAAGATGGTCACGGTTCGTACCTTCTTGGCAGTAGCAGCGATCCGTGGGTGGGAATTGCATCAGATGGATGTGCACAATGCATTTTTGCATGGTGATCTTGAGGAGGAAGTTTATATGCGTTTTCCACCAGGCTTTACGGCACCCGGAGCGGATAAAGTGTGTCGTCTGCGCAAGTCTCTCTACGGGCTGCGACAGGCACCGCGGTGTTGGTTTGCCAAGCTGGCTGCGGCTCTGGTTCAATATGGATTTCAGCAATCTGGGTCAGACTATTCTTTGTTCACGTTTCGGCATGGCAAAGTTCAGTTGACCATTTTGGTCTATGTGGATGATCTGGTGATCGGTGGGACTGATAGTGATGCCATTCATGCGTTTAAAACTTACTTGAATGATTGTTTCCACATGAAAGACCTTGGTAAATTGAAGTACTTCCTTGGTCTTGAAGTAGTGCAAAATTCGACTGGGATTTTTCTTTATCAGAGAAAGTATGCTCTCGATATTATTTCTGAGACAGGTTTGTTAGGTGCTAAACCTGCCAACACACCAATGGAGCAAAATCATCACCTCGCTTTAGCTAAGGACGAGACTCTTCCTGATCCTATGCCTTATCGGCGTCTTATTGGTCGTCTTATCTACTTGACGATTACTCAACCTGAATTGTCTTATTGTGTGCATATCTTGGCACAATTTCTGCAGGAGCCACGGCATAGTCATTGGGAGGCGGCCCTTCGGGTTGTTCGTTTCTTAAAACTTCATCCTGGGCAAGGTCTTTTGCTACGCTCTGATTCCTCTCTTCATCTTACGGCTTATTGTGATGCTGGATTGGCGAAGTTGCCCTTGACTCGGCGTTCTTTGGCGGCATATTTTGTCTTTCTTGGGATTCTCAATTTCACGGAAAACGAAAAAACAGCATACCGTATCTCGATCTTCGGCTGAGGCAGAGTATCGATATTTGGCCTCTACGACCTGTGAATTGAAATGGCTCAAGGGTTTGTTAGCTTCTCTTGGCATCCCTCACTCCTCTCCTATGCGGATTTATTGTGATAGCCAGTCTGCTCTTCACCTTGCTCGCAACCCTGTGTTTCATGAACGCACCAAGCACATCGAGGTTGATTGTCACTTTGTTCGTGATGAGATTCGTCGTGGTATCATTCTTCCTCAATCTGTATCCTCGTCTCACCAACTAGCTGATATTCTTACCAAGGCTCTTGGCAAACGTTCGTTTGATGCCATTCTTTGCAAGTTGGGCATTTCCGATCTTCATGCTCCAACTTGAGGGGGGGTATTAGTGTGTATAATTGGTGGCTGAAGTTTCGGCTGTCTTGTATCTATTAGTATATATCTATATTTGGTAGTTTTGGTAGTTGCACATAATTAGGTAAATTGGGGCTGAAGTCACGGGAGTTTGGGGTGCACATTGTACTTGTATAAATAGAGCAGATGGCAATGAGAAAGACAGGAAAAACTTTTCCCAATTCCTCTGGGTTTTACAGATTCCAAAAGATAGGAAGCATGTATCCCACATGGTGGGAAAGAAAATTGGGAAAGCTTCATTTCCTTTTTTCAGAAGATCAAGGACAAGCATAAGACCAATCCTGATGGTGGTGGTTCCAATGCTTGATATGCTTACGCATGGTGCAAGGATTCTTTGCCAAAGTTTTCTCATTCAGAAAACTTGACAAAATAGAATTTTGCCAAATTGGAATTGGAACCTCTAATTTTGGCAGAATTTAAGTGAGTCTGGTTTTCTAGTATAATTTAATTTTGGCATAATCCTTGAACTATAGACGTTGTTGTATGAAGTTTCTCATTTCCTATATCGTGTGATTTTTCTTTTTCTTTTTCCCAATATGTTGAAAGTCATTCCATTTATTTGTTTTGTCAGAATCGAGTTTTTGTTCAAGTAACTAGTTATTTAGGTAAGTACAATATGTAGTTAAATTTCTCCTAGTCCTGTATTTAAGCATATACGGTTGGTAAATGAAACTTGTGTTTGATATATGTATTTCTCATTCTTTTTTTTATAAATTATTTCTCGTCCAGCCATCCTTACTATATGTTTTGGCCCTCTCTTTGGAAATACAAATTATATCTCACTGAATTCACCAATACAAAAACCCCTAGGGGGGAAAAACAAAGAAGCAAATACCCTCCAACTCTGGTAATATCTTAGATAGCAGTTCAAGATGGAGCATAGGAACGTTAAGTGACAAAATGTTGAAAAAAAGGTGCAATAATTCATTTTCAATCTTATGTTTAAAGGATGACAAACACAGAATAGCTCGAGGATGATCTTACAAGACTTATGTTAGTTATTTTATCCAATGTCTATTCTTGTAAAAAGGAAAAAAAGAAAAATAAAATCCCCTTCCTACACTTTCATTCCAAGGTTACAAACTTACAATACATACTAAACACTTCATCTCTTTTATCTTTTACAGGTTTGCCTGTTGTTAGACATTAATCACTTGACAAGCGCAGGCACCGACATTGCCGCTGCCAACTTGAAAACGTAATTGCATATATTTGTCTCCTCTACTCTTAACTAAGTCCCTCTCCCTTGCAAAATATTAAATTTCCAAACAATTATTTTTATCACTTTTTAAAACTGTATTCTAAATCTACTCCCGGGATAAATATAGTATTCATGTGAAGAGAAACTACCATTTTAGTTATATGGGTAAATTACCTATAACATTGCTGTAATTTTACATAATACCAGATGGCATTCTAATGTTTCAAAATAGTTACCTAACTCCCCCTATAGTTATATGTAAATTGAAAAATGGGTAGAATATATAATCAGTTATGACATTTATACCAAAAATATTTTAAGAGCGCATGTGATAAACTCTTAACATCCAATATATGGTTTATATAAACATTTACTTTACCCCCAATAATTTTTATATTTATTCATGTAATCCCCCAATATTTTTATAAAAGGTGGTCAAGTTGTCGATTGATTTAGTTTTCCAATAAGAGCATTATTAGTATTTCAACTAACAACATTATATAGATTATTTTTCATCATGTTTTCCCTCTTACATGAAACTATAGAAGGGTAAAATAGATATTTTGAAATGTGAAGGAAATCATGTGGCAATAGACAAAATTACGGGGGGTTATATATAACTTACCCTAGTTATATTCCTTTGAGAGTGAAACAATAAATGTAGGATTCATGTGTCAAATTTGCCTTTCTTCTTTTAGAGGCTTCATTTGCTGCCAAATTATAGTTGCCTAGGACTATAGAATATTCTTAAGATACTAAACTTTCAGCCTTTCATCGTATATCACTAACAGTGTATGAAAAACTGTCCATATCTAAATATTTCTGGACTTTTTGCAAGGGGAATGGGTCGATGTAACTCTCTTTATCTGCATCTCACATGTGCGTTGATTAATTGACTAGTCAAACTGTGTGAAACAGCTGAATTTTGCATGTTGTAACTTTTTTTTAATGATTTGAATAATTACAACCTATGACTTGCTTAATTATCATTGGTTTAGGCATGAACAGAAGTACTAGTAAGTAGAAGGCGCCTTTAAGATTCTTCTGATCAACTAAGTATTTATTTCGTAAGACTTGGTACCAAAACTAGAAGCATTGACATATATGTATAAATCTTGATGCCGTCAAACACAAATGTACGAGGGTTTGAATTGCTAAAATCAATAGTATATTCCGTTAGCCATTAAAAAAGAATTGTTGATCTGGCTTTGAACTTCGAAATTAAAGTATAGGCCTAATATAACTTTAATTCTTGATGTCTAACTAATTGAATAGATCAAAATTTTGATTAAAACGAAGGCTCCATTTTTTCTTCGTGTTAAATTTTCTTATGACTTTTATTACATATCCTCTTCAATAACCAATAAGGCTTGTGGTCAAAATGAAATTGTTAGCAAGACTTTGAGAAATTAACATCCGATATCGCAGCTTGTCATGCCAAACTTAACGAATCTTTTGGAGTCTTAGACAGTAGATAATTAAGCACCTTAAGGGCAAAGGAAATAACAAAAAATCATCCAGTTCAAAAACCATCGACAACGATTTATGGAAATTTGAAGGTCTAACTGTCACAAATCGGATATTCTAGTTCTAAACACCACAAGCAGCTTAATTGTAAGAGGTAAAGTGGAATTAAGTAGAATTTGTATAAATTTTTTGCGGCTGGCTCTAGAGTGTCTTGTAAGATATCCTGTAAGAAACTGAGTTTTCGTTAGCTAATCAAGTAAAAATAAGGGAATTTCGCCATTTTGATTCCTGAACATTTTTACTAAAATTGATTTCATCCTTAATGTATTATTTTAACCAAATTAGTTCTCAAACAAGTTTTTTACTTTTAATGTAGAACTTTTGACTGAATTTTGCTCAATTCATATGGACTTACAGGGTCATAATTGTCATTTAGTCCTAGCCTTCTGTAATTAATAGACAAAATAGATTGGAAAGATCATTAAAAATGTTTAACATCTAAAATAAAGGGTTGAGAACTATATTGAACGTTAAGCAATTTTAGATATTAAGCAATTATAATAATCTTTCTAATATATTTTATCCATTAATCATAGAAGGTTAAACCAGTGTGAAGGTTATGCCCCTACAGGTTCAAGCAAATTCAGTGAAATTCGATCAAAAGTCCTATATTAGAAGTAAAAAATTTATTCAAGGACTAAATTAGTTAAAATAATTCATTAGGAATAAAATCGGTTTTAATGAAAATGTTCAGGCACTAAAATGGTGAATTTCCCTAAAAATAAATATAATGATCACGGCTTAGATTTGTGGAATCCCATGACAATTGAGAACTCCCAAATTCATTAAAAGGCGACAATGCAACAATTTTTCCAATGATGATGATTATAGAGTTAGGACAACATTCATTCATAAATGCATATCCAAAAGTAACTGGAAAAGGAAAGAAAATACTGTACTAGGATTTAAATAAAGTGCCCAGTGTGGTCCTACAAAGTTTCACTTTCTTCAGGACACGGTTAAGGACATTTTCTCTGCATCAACTCTTTGACTTTTATATTATTCTTTTTCCACTGGATACAAATGGAAGAGGAAAGAATATAAAGAAACACTGAACACAATTGCCAACACAAGTTAGTATAGTTGGTAAGAATGGGTCATTTTCTCATAAAACATCATGTATTCGATTTTATTGTCAATATAAGAGTTGTGTTGGCAAGTAATTTATAAGTATCTTTGTAAACGACTTATAGTTCCTAAACTCAACCCTCGAACTGAACCCACCCAAATTTTTACTTTAAAAAAAAAATGAACACTAATGTTGTGCTCTTGTTGTCAGAAAGGGGATTGTCTTGATCGTAGGAATTTTCACAAATAACAAGGGGTGTGTTTGGATTAGGTGTTTTTACACCTATTTTTAATAAACTGTTTTTCACACCCCAAATGCTACAATAAAAACAACCTCAAAAACCACCCCAAAAACAACCACAATAATTTTTCTATTTCTTTTTTCTTTTTCTTTTTCTTTTTTTTTCCTACCCTCTTCTTTTTCCCCAACCTCCCCTCATCCCGGCGACCGGACAAAAAAAAAAATTTCTCCTCCTCTCCTCCCTCCCTCTTCCCTTCCCCCCTTCTCCCCTCGTCTCCCCCACCCCCGCCGCCTTCTCCCCATCTCCCCACCTCCCTCCCTCTCCTCCCCTCCCCTTCCCTCTCCGGACCACACCATAAAGCAGATATGACAAGTTAGACAAAAAGGACCACAGGAGAAAATGATTGCTCTCACATGGCAATACTTTGTCTAGTCGCACAAACGCAAGTGTATTTACATAGATAACGTGACAAAATCTCTTAAGGCTACCAAGTACTTCCTCTATCCCATTAAAAATATTATACTTTTCATTTTGAAATCTTCTATAATCTTTATAATTCTACTAAAAATAAAATTATTTTTTATCTTCTTTCAATATCATGTTGTATGCCATATTATATTTAAAATCAAATTTTGAATTTTTGAGGACAAGTTTCGAAACAAAAGTCCTAACAGTACAGTCAATCCACTATTTGTAAAAAGTTAGATCTTGAAAAGTGAAGAAAACTATGAAATGGAGGATGAGGCTAAAAAATAAAGGAAAGAAAGAACTAATTTTGTAGTGAATAATGAATAATAAACTAAGATAAGAGTCATTACACACACTTGGGATCCGTTTGATTTCCATCCGTTCGATTTGCATTTAAAAATGCAATACGGAATAGAATCATAAGCCTTAATGTCTATATTGTTGGAAAGACAAAAATTCTAGAGAGAGAAACTATAGAGAGAGTTTGAGAGAAACTGTAGAGAGAGTTTGGAGAGAATTTTCTCTTGTCTTTCTCCTTAGCAAACAATTATACAAATGCCTATTTATAGATTTATAAGAATTAATGTCCTACCTGTGACGACCCTACCGTACCCAGAGGCGTACCAAAGGGTTTAGCAGATCGCCTGTCCAACTCTCGCCAGGACTCGATAGCAAAAACGATAAAAGCGTCAAATTCTCACAAAAGGACGATATGTACATTATATATATACATAATATCCACTACAAGAACATGAGAGTCAGAGAGTAACTCCCGTTAAGGTTTCTCACACCCGCTATCCAAAATACAATATACATGGCCAAAACTTCAACCCAAAGCAAGTACTAAAGTTAAAAGGCTACACTATGCCTTCCACGCGTCAATTCCCGCTTCGGCCCCCTGCTAAGGAAAACAAATTGAAAAGGGGTAAACTATATGCTTAGTAAATAATTAGGGGGGGCACACGTAAATCACATTTCCACAGATTTTTCAAATCAATAGCAAAAAGTAACCTCACAAAATAAGGATACGTGTGGCTTCAAATCCATTTCAATTTCCATGCTTGATCTTCCGTTGACCCTTCGTCAACTAATAATCCGTAGATCCCACTTATACTCCTACCGTCCACCTTATCAACCTACTCTAGCCAGTCTATAGTACATAGCATCTTGAACAATAGTAACATTGAGATCCCAAAGGCATTGAGGTCAGACCATCTATTTGGTCAGAGAATAACATTTACCATTGAGACCCCAAAGGCAACCCTTGAGATCAGACCATCCTAGTGGTCAGAGCGCTACATTAACATTGAGATCTCAAAGGCATCCCTTGAGATCAAATCATCCAAGTGGTCGGAGAGCAACATTGACATTGAGACCCCAAAGGCAACCCTTGGGATTAGACCATCCACTTGATCACTTATCACTAACAATATCACATTTCATAGATCATATATCACACAACACATGCATTCAAGAACCACATATGGAGTTTAGGTCGAGTCCGATAAAGTACACCCTCGTCCAAGCGCCCATTTATCACATTTCACAATATAATCACATATAAAGTCCTAATTACTCACCAAAAGTAGTACAAAAGTAAACAGGTTAGAAAGGTTCCCCGGTCTCCTCGATCTCGTCACCTCCCGTGAAAAGTTGAGCCAAAAGATTACTCAAACAATCACTAAGACGCCAAAACCATTTAAAAACACTTAAAACAGCAAATAAGGTACATGCATGGGCGTTCAACTAAAAACGGACGAGAACGGAACGAAAATGCAAAACACACACCAAAAGGTGTAAAAGGCAGTTTTGACACCTTGTGCGCCTTTACTCATAACTCATGCTACAAGTATAGGATTAAAGTGCACGAGGTGCCTTTTCGAAACTAAGAGAACAAGATATAACTTTCATGAAAACCATTTCTGCCCAAATTCACTCCTTCTGGGTCAAACCACACGAAAATAGTTCCAATTTCTTTATATCAGACTTGCTGACAGGCCGAATTCAAATGGCCATATCTCAGCGCACAAAGATCCAAATCAAGAAATTCCAAGGGTGTTGTAAAGCTAGCATACAAGGCTAAAACTTTCATGTTTTGGCCAAGAGCCAACCCACAATGAATAGACACAAAAAACAGAGCCAAATTCACTGGTTTGGCCTCCCCTGTTTTTTAGTTTTGCGCCCAAACACGTCCAAACCAAATGCAATTCACGCACATGCGATACAAATGACTCGAAAGCGATAATAAACATGCAAATGCAGCGTTTACACGTCCAACATTACCCTCGAAACACACACATTACATACTCATGCACCAAATGCGCTTAACTCTTCCAATTCGGTTCCAAATCAACTCCAACTCCTACATTTCTCATCCATTGTGCATCAATGCACTAACAATGGAATATCAATCATCTATTTAAGTGACCAAATACACTAATTAGGTCCAAGAACATTAACTTTAACTCAGGTTCAACCTCTCACCATTGCCAATCCAACAACCACAACACTAACTGCACTTTAAATAACATGCATTGCACACACGAAACACTAATTGAAGCCATTAGAAATCATAAACCAAGAACCCTACTTAGTGCTTGCTGGCCGAAATTGGGAATCAAGAATTCAACATCCTTACTCCATAAATCTACTAAGTAAAACAAGAACAAGTGCTAATTTAGTCCAACCAACAACTAGAAACGTCAATTCCGAACATTAAATCTTACAACTAATGAAACCCTAACCCTAGCTCTTGGCCAAGGTTCAAGACAAGCAAAACAATAAAACCAATCCATGGAATCATCTTCCAAGATAACTAGGATCTTTAATCAAGCGAGAACATTCATAAAATCTATCATTTTCATCAATTTAAACCAAATTCCAGCTTGCACATAAAGGAAGAGTACTTCTTTGGCTTATGTTCTTGATAAAGTTGCAAGCTCCCAAGGTCAATCCACTTCTCCTAACTTACAATCAAGGTTGGATGGTTGTAATTGGCAAAAACCCCAAGCTTTTCTCTCTTTTTTCTCTCTCTTTCTCTCTGTTTTTCCCCTTCTCTTTTCTTCCTTCTTTTCTCCTTACTTGGCCGACCCTCTTGGCTGTTTTTTAGCTAAGAGATTAAGTCTCTTAGACATTTATTTAGTTTAGTCAAAATTTGGTCCAAGTCCAAGTCAATTATCTCAAGCCAATGCAACCTAGCAACTTAAGTTGGTTTGCAGTCTTGCCTAAATGATTTCTTTTCCTATCAATTAACTCCATAAACCATTAATTCAACTTAAGCTACTAATGCTTAATCTCTCCTACTTAGGCCACTAATTACCCAACTACCGTAATTAACTCTCATGAGCATGCACAGTCACACATAAAGGTTATGAAATAACAAACTTGTGATTTTTACATATACTTAAGGTTTTGAGAAAACATATTAGGATTTGTACATTTAGGGTTTGATATACAACTAGGGTTTAAACAAATTAGGTTTTTAATATACAATTTAGGGTTTTTTAAATCCAATGAGGATTTGCAAAATAACTTTTGCCATTTAAATGACACAAATCAATACTTATTATAAATAATTAGGGTGAGAAAATAGGGAATAAACCGGGTCCTCACACTACCACCTACTACTCACTGATTGATATCAATCACCTATCACTCATTGATTGATATCAATCATTAATTGATATCAATTACTAACAGATATCATTAATTGATATCAATCACTAATAGATATCAATCTCTAACAGATATCAATCATTCACCTATCAATCACTAATTGATACACATTCAAATTTTGAATTGATATTTACACTTTCACTTACCAATTTTAACTCAATTTAACACTCCCTCTCAAGTTGGTGCACAGATGTCATGCATGCCCAACTTGCTAAGTGAGTTGTAGAAGTCTTTAGTCGGCACAATTTTTGTGAGTACATAGGCTAGTTGGTCTTCAAATCTCACGAACGGAAACGGTATCACTTTTTTTTTAAGATTCTGCTTGATAAAGTGTCAATCGACCTCAATATGCTTAGTGCGATCATGTTGAATTGGGTTATGGCTAATATGGATGGCAGATTTATTGTCACAGAATAAGTTCATCTCTGACTTAGGAGAGAAACCGATATCAGCCATTAGCCGCCTGAGCCACAGAAACTCACACACACCTTTAGCCATGCCTCTAAATTCAGCTTCTACGCTTGATAATGCTACCACCTTTTGTCTTTTGCTTCTCCAAGTAACTAGATTGCCATCGATGAAGGTAAAATAGCTTGAAGTTGACTTTCGATTGGTGGCATCTCCTACCTAATCAGCATCAGTATAGCTATCAATATTGAGATAGCTGTGCTTTGAGAATAAAATACCCTTCACAGGAGAACCTTTTAAATATCAGAGGATCCTCATCACAGCTTCCATGTGCTGATTACTTGGTGAATGCATGAATCGACTAACTACAGTAACTGCATAGGAAATATCAGGTCGAGTATGTGATAGGTAGATCAATTTACCGACCAACCTCTGATATCTCTCTTTATCAGTCAGTTTTTGATTTGGGTAATCTCCCAACTTGTGGTTCTGCACAATCGGTGTATCGGCAGGTTTGCAATCCAAGAGTCTAACTTTTGTCAAAAGATCAAGTACATACTTCCTTTGTGATAGGAAGATGTCTTGTGTTGATCTTACCACTTCAATTTCCAAGAAGTATTTGAGATTCCTTAAGTTCTTCATTTCAAATTCAGCAGCCAGCTGATCTTGTAACCTAGAGACCTCCTCTTCATCATTACCTCTAATAACCATGTCATTGACATAGATTATTAGAGCAATTACTTTTCCCTGCCGATGTTTCAGGAAAAGAGTGTGGTTGGCATTACTCTGTTGAAAACCATATTTCTTCATAGCAAGAGTAAATCGGCCGAACCAAGCACATGGTGACTGTTTGAGTCCATACAATGCTTTCTGTAATCGGCACACCATATTTGTTTCTGGTGCTGTAGAAAACCCTACTGGAATATCCATGTAGACTTCTTCCTCAAGATCTCCATATAAAAAAGTATTTTTCACATCAAACTGATGTAATGGCCAATATAAATTTGCTGCAATAGATAGTAGTACTCTGACTGTGTCCAATTTAGCCACTGGTGAGAACGTTTCCTGGTAATCGATCCTATAAGTCTGAGTGTACCTCTTGGCCACGAACTGAGTTTTATATCTGTCAATTGATCCATCAGTTTTGTATTTAATTGTGAAGACCCATTTGCATCCCACAATTTTCTTTCCATCTGGTAGTGAAACCAAAGTATTATTCTTCTGCAATGCTAACATTTCATTCTTAATTGCTTGAGTCCAATTCGGATCCTCCAACGCAGCATGCACATTGATTAGAATCTCGGCTAACGACACATTATTCACAAAGGTTTCAAGAGATTCAGATAGCCTGTGAGTAGATATATAATTGGTAATAGGATACTTTGACCGTTTTGTACAAGTTTCTGGAGAGAACCGAGCCGGTGGCTTGCCACGATTGGATTTGTCAGGTAATATATATTTTGCAGGAGTATCCAGAAAAATAGTAGGGGCGATAGGAGTACTTACCTTAGGAATATTCTTAGGAGATATATGGTCAGGTACCGAGGAGGAAGGGATCATATCAGCTAATGGTAGGTCATCAATACCACCAATATTAGCACGTTCATCATGCTCATTAGTGCTTCTATCAGCATTGGTAGTATCATTAGTATTATTGGTTGGAGAATCTATAGTAATATTATCACCAGTAGTCTCGCCAACTAAATCAGTAGTCCAAGATGGCCATGCTAATCCTGGTCAATTTTTTTCTTCCGTATCCCTTATCTCCCCCTGAAGGGAAGATTTGGATATTGATGAGAAATAAGTCTCTGATTCTAAGAATGTAACATCCATTGTCTCATACATTTTACTGGTGGTTGGGTCATAGTACCGATAGCCCCTTTTGTGCATCGCATACCCCATGAGGACACACCGAGCAGCACAAGAATCAAGTTTACTCCGTTGATTCTTGTGTAGATGAACAAATGCCACACAGCCAAACACTTGTGCTAGAAGCATCAAGATTGATGGCAGAGTGAAATGTTGAGACAATGCTTCCAGCGGGGTCTGAAAGTTGATAAATTTGGAAGGTAACCTATTCAGCAAATGGACTACTGTTGTGACCGCATCGGGTCAATATTGACGCGAAACATTTGCACTGATTAGTAGTGCTCTTGCTGTCTCGAGTATATGCCGATTCTTCCTTTCAGCTACTCTATTTTGCTGTGGAGTTTGGGTATAAGATGTTTCATTTATCGGACCGTTGGCATTAAAGAACTCTTGTAGTGGTCGATTATCGAACTCCCCACCATTATCAGACCGAAGAATCTTGACTGCAGTTGAAAACTGTGTACGCATCATGGAATAAAAGGATTTAAAAATATCAAAAACTTCATTCTTATGTTTCAACAAGTACAACCAAGTCATTCGAGTACAATCATCTACGAAAGTGACAAACCAACGAACTCCAGTAGATGAAGTAATCGGGGATGGCCCCCAAATATCAGAGTGTACCAAAGTAAAAAGAGTATCAGACTTATGTAAACTAGTAGGGTATGGGACCCTATGACTCTTGGCTAATACACATGTCTCACATTTCAAATCGACAGTATTGGTACTCAAGAAGAGATTTGGAAATAGATACTTCATGTATCCAAAGGAAGGATGTCCTAATCGCTGATGCCACAGTCGGATTTCTCGCTTTTTGGTGTTATCAGCACTCCTCGTCTGATTGGCTCTACCGAGACTGAAATCATCAATGTAATATGGATCCCCCTTCCTAGTACCACGACCTATTATCTCCTTTGTGAGAATTTCTTGAAGAAGACAAAATGTTGGATACATTAGTGCTACACAATTAAGATCAGCAGTTATTTGACTTACTGATAGCAGCTTATTTGACAGTAAGGGAATCAGCAAAGTATTTGGTAGAGATAGAAATAGAGATAAAGTAACAGTTCCGACTCCTATAACTGGATACTGAACACCATTGGTATTAGAAATCCTTGACCGTCTTGGCTGAGTGACTAATGAGAAATCATTAGTAGCATACATCATATGATCAATGGCTCCTGAATCGACAATCCAACCACTATCACGTTGATTTGGATAGCTCGTACCTTGATGCTGATTGTCAGAAGACCTAGAAGGCACTTGGGTAACGTTAAGGACGGTAGCTGTTGTTGTATCAACTGCTACAACAGTCACTTTTTCGGAGCTCCCATTCTGATCAGCAATATTCAATCGATCAGCCTGTCGATTTCGCCATTTGCATTTTTTTCACCATGTTGGATACCCATGCAGTTTGAAACATGTATCTTGTGTATGTCCTTTCTTACTGCAATGAGTACAGCTATCTTCTTCCATTAGTGGCTCAACCTGGGACACTATAATCAGCTCATTCTTCTTCCCCCTTGATGCCATGACGGTACCGATTGGATTATCTCCTCCTGTCAGCATTACCGACTGCTGTCTACTGTTCTCTCGTCGGCCATAGGCGTATGCCTCTTCTACTGATAGAAATGGTTTCATCAGCAAAACATCACTGCGAATCTAGTCTAGTCAGTCATCTAACCCATCAAGAAAAGTGTATACCCTCTCTTCCTGTATGAGAGAGTTATATTTACCGATATCAGCAATACATTCCATCGGGTTTGGCCGACGAAAGTCAATTTCCCTCTACAAGCCTTGCAGGTCATTGTAATATTTCTCAATTGGCCCACCAGCTTGTCTCAGTCTAGTCACCTTTCGTCTCAGATCATATAGTTGAGATGTATCAACCCCATTGAAGTATGTGGTAGCAGCAGCATCCCATACCGCTTTTGCTGTTGGGTAACGAATAAAGGTACTGATCAAGGATGGGTCCATGTTATTTATCAACCATTCCTTCACGATAGAATTTTTAGTCCGCCACTGTCGATATGCCGGATCTGCTAGTGAAGGTTAAGGAAGCTCACCATTGATGTATCCCAATCTGTCCTTAGCCGAGATGTACATCTCAACTATCTGGGACCACAAGGCATAATTAGTACCATCTAATTTAATGCCAATCTGAGTTGCTGAGGAATCACTACTCGGTGTGGGCTTCTGACACCTATTCAGGACTTCCGCCATTCTTGTGGTTAAGTCTTCCAGAACTATGTCATTCTGTCTTTTCCCACTTTCCATTAGTGCAGATAATTCGGCCATGGTTCTTGTCTATAACTAGATCAGAGTAGCGTTTCGAGTAGAGATTCGAGCAGAGATCCTAGAATCCCTGCTCTGATATCATGTTAGAAAGACAAAAATTTTAGAGAGAGAAACTATAGAGAGAGTTTGAGAGAAACTATAGAGAGAATTTGGAGAGAATTTTCTCTTGTATTTCTCCTTAGTAAACAATGATACAAATGCCTATTTATAGACTTACAAGAATTAATGTTCTACCACCTATTACTTACTGATTGATATCAATCACTAATTGATATCAATCACCTATCACTCATTAATTGATATCAATCATTAATTGATATCAATCACTAACAAATATCATTAATTGATATCAATCACTAACAGATATCAATCATCCACCTATCAATCATTAATTGATACAAATTCAAATTTTGAATTGATATTTACACTCTCACCTACCAATTTGAACTCAATTTAACATATATGAGTATTCATCTTTTCCATCTACATGTTTAATCTAGAATAAAAGTGACTTTCATTATATTAATGAGCTAATCAATCAGAAAATAAGTTGTATGTTAAAGACTGATGGGGGCAATTTTTAACCGATTTAAATTATCAGTGGGGAAAGATGGAAATAAAAATTTTAATGATTTCATTCCCATAGGGTGATTCTTGTAAGTACTTCACCAAACAATACGCATGCATGGACTACGTTATTACCCGTGCTAAATGCGCTCATACTCTTAAACCAAACATTCCCTTAATTTTCTTTTCTTTTTTTATTTTAATTTCTGAAATCAACTTCATTCCATTCTTTGCCTCTTTGCCATGCCGTATAAATAGATCCATCATTCAATCTTTTGAGACACAACGCAAATCTTTCAGCTTCAGAAACAACACCTTGATTCTTGTGAATAGAACTCTTGTTTCAATCTTTTCCATGCACTAGATGTAGAAGAACCATCATCTCATTCTTTTGAAACACAGCATGACGAGCGTGGGATATACGTACAAATCAATTCATAGTCAAGATTTATATTTATAAATTTCTAAATACCCAAGAAAGCCTTTCAGCTCATTCAAAAAAACCAAATACCTAACACGCACACTGCACACACAAACTTTAAGATGGCGGACAAGGGAACAAATATCAAGGTTAATGGAGGAGAGGCAAGCACCAGATAATTGATGAAGAAGCGTGGAAACATGCTTCCGAAAGAGAAGGAAGGATGTGTCAAAGATGAGGGAAGCTATTTCTTCTGGTGTAAAAATTATCAAGAACAAGCTCAAGATCAAACCAGATGGAGGTGGCAGCTAAATGATTACGGGCTGATGGTGGCTTTCAATGTATTTTATGTTATTGCATTTTACGTTCAAACAATTCGCCGTGTTGGTGATCTTAAGTGTGTGTAACCTGATGTTATCAACTTTAATTGATGTTTTTTTAATCCTGATAGTAAACAGAAAAAGAATGCTGCTCTAGTAGTTTTTGGCGTTTTGTTCCCATTATTTTTAGATTCGGATGAATTTTGTATCCCTTAGGTATTTTTTCTAACGAGGCGCGCCTCTTATGCTTTTTATTCCCTCCAAATTGTGTGATTAAAGTCAATTTTGGCCCCATTTGGGTCATTGAACATCATCCCCAGTTGGTCAAAAAAAAAAATCAAGGACCAAATATGTTTTCTCTAAAACAATTAGGACCAAATTGGCCTAACTCCCTAGAAAATTATTCAGCCACTTGAACTTTAAACTTATTGAGTTATAAAATTTGTAGAGAATGTCAGAACTAAAAAAAGAAAAAAAAGATTCAATTTTAGGATGAAAAGTGCATTTTCCTTTGTTTTTTATCAAAATATTAGGAGCCAAGTTGACGTACAAGTTAAATATTAAGGATCAAAACTATATTTATTTATAACATATAAAGCATTTTACTGAGCTATGAAAAGAAGAAGTTGAACATTTGCTTGACTGAAAAAAAAAAGAAAAATAAAAAGAGAAAAAGAATTGAGATGCATGATTTATGTTCATGATTTATGATATAAAGTTCAGATTGATCATTCTGTTATTTTTTGTCTCACTAAATCATTATTGTCATATGAAAGAATGAGTAATAGTTATTGTTTGTTTACGAAATCAGGTTTTGTCCTGTTTAAGAAAACAGAATTACGAAATCCAGTAAATTACACCTCAATTGACATCTCCTCAGCACGTGGTGTTCCGCATCCCAGCCAAAGTTTCTTTGCTCCACCTCAGAGGATCCACGAAATTTGACAACACAGAGAACGGAAAATGCCTGTTTCCATCCCTAAATTTTGGATCATCGATGGATTTCATTCTCAAACTTTCTGGCACAACATATTTAATATTTGAATTATAAAATTTTTATCAATTTTATCAAACTTTCTAGTGTAACACATTTAGTGTCTAAACTATTAAATCTTGATCAATTTCATCCTCAAATAGAAAATTAATCAATTTGAACAGAAATTGGACACATGATAAGCCTGAGCCCGTTAAGTACATGATATAAGATCAGCAAAACAAAATGACTACCTCTCTCTTCCAACTCCAATACCTATCTTCCCAATTCCAATTTCCGTTCAAATTGATTCATTTCCTGTTTGAGAATGAAATTGATCAAAAATTGTTACTTTAAATACTAAATATTTTATATCAGAAAGTTTAAGGATGAAATTTATCCACAGCTCAAAATTTAGGGATGAAAATTGACATTTTTACATTTATGTTAGTAATATTTGGATTTTACCAAGTAAGAAATATATATAGGCGGACACCCTGTAAAGTCCAAATCAGTATAACGTTTAGGATTGTGCCACGGTTTAGAGGAAGGTAGTCTATCATTTACAATTTCATCTTACGCGGCTACATGGTTATATCAGGAAATTGCACATTTGCCGTGGAGAACAAGTTTTGATATGTAAAGAAGAATATGCACTTTTCTCCAAAAAAAGAAAAAAAGGAATATATGCCCGAAAATCCCATGTATACATAATCTCCCAACATGAGATATTTTTGGTTTGCAACCTCTGGACAAAGCTAAAGACCAAGTGGACAGGCCAATTCATACACTGTGACACGCCCCTTTAACCATTCCCAAGACCAGCAGCCTGGTAATTTCTCAACCAAACCTTTTCTTTATTCCCTCTTGCGTTTATTCATCCAGGTTTTTTCGTTTAGTAGAGTAATCCAAACAAAAAAGAAATGAAATTGTTTCTTAGCAATTTCCTGGATATCTCCTCATATTGCCGTTAAGCTTCATATGAAATTCAAAGCTTTTTCTTTTTTCACTCTTGCATTCTCATTTGTATTGCCATCTTCTGGATTTTGTGTAGAAAAATATATTATCATGATTTAAAATATATATATGAGGTAAAAAAATATTTAGAAAATACAGTCACGAAAAATGTAAAATTTTTTCTATAAAAAATTTCAATCCATAGAATATATGTTTTCAGTGACCGCATTTTCTAAACTCCTTTTACCTTACATATTCATTTAGGTTTTTTCCTTTAGTAGAGTAATCCAAACTATAAAGAAATGAAATTGTTTGTTAGAAATTTCCTGGATATCTCCCCACATTGCCTGCTACGCTTCATATAAAATTCAATTGAGTTTCGTCCAATTGTTAGGACAACATCGAAGAATCTTTTTTCATCAATTTCTCATCACTTCCTGCAGTTTCATTGGGGATGAAAACGGTGTAATGCTAATATTGACCAAAAGTAGAATTACGAATCAATTTTTTAACTGTTGCGGTTCACCCAAAATGCAGTGGAAAGGAAAGAAGAATGGGAAAATAATGAAGGGACCACAGAAAACTTGACGCGTCGTTGCTCTACCGAAGTTGTTGGCCAATGATATGGAGAGGGACATGAACAGGAACGGTATACTACCCTTTGAATATGTTGTACCTCATCATAAATTAATTTGTACATTTTTGCAATAGTGAAATAATATTTCGCTATTATTTTGTAATAACTCCTAAACGTTGTCAAAAAAAAAAATTCCTATAATCTCCCTCTTTCATGTATGGTAAACTAATATGTTTTCGGACAACATACAGACGCGAGAAGCAAGAAAAAAAAAAAAAAGAAAAAAGCCGAGATTCATCTTGTGGTAAAATGAGATATTGAATAATTGAAATCTCCTTACGAAAAACTTAAAGGTTATGTTTTGTTGGATGTTGAAAAAAGAAATCACAGTAAAGTTGAATTACTTATTTTTTAAATCTTATATAATTAGTAGTTTCACATTGGAGATGTTGAACCATTTGTAGCACAAAAGTTATTTAGCCTAAGAAAAATGTAGTGAATAATATTGTTACTTTTTGTCTATGTAAATCTCCCACAATTCATATGTACTTTCTGACAGTTTTTCTGCATTTTTTCCTCTCATTCACCTCCCAAACCCAAAATCATTTGAGAGATTTGCACCGGCTCCACACCCCTCGAGCTTCCTTTTCTTTTGCACCTTGGATGCCTGAAGAGATATTTTCAATGTAATTTCTCGTAAATACTAATGCTAGCAATGTTGCATACATAGACAACGTGACAATCCAGCAGTTAAAAATAATTAGAGAAAAAGCATCAATCTCAACACTATAAATACATATAGCTAGCCATATCTTCTTTTGAAGCATATCTCAAACTCATATTTACTACCTTCAGACAGGAAATGCACACAAAAAGAAATTTTGCTTGATGGAGAATGGCAAAGGAAAGCGTGAATCTGTGGAGGGAGATTCCAGTAATGGAATGTGGGCTGGTTCCTTCAAGAAGAATGGAAGCATGGTTCCAAAAGCTAGGAAGCACGTGTCCCATATGGCCGGAGAGAAAATTGGGAAAGCTTTCATTTCCGGTGTTCAAAAGATCAAGAAGAAGCATAAGATCGACGCTGACGGTGGTTCCAATGCTTAATATGGTTAAATATGGTGCAAGGTTACCTTGCCAAGGTTTTTTTTTTTTTTTTCTTATAAAACTTGACAGAATTGAATTGGAACTTCCAAATTTGGCAGAATTTATGTGAGCCTGGTTTTCTAGTGTAATTTAATTTTTGCATAATCTTTGCACTACATACGTTGTTGTATGAAGTTTCTCATTCCCTTGTATAGTGCGATTTTTCTTTTTCTGTTCCCAATATGTTGAAAGCCATTCCATTTGTATTGTTCGAATCGAATTTTTGTTCAAGTGACTAGTTATTTAGGAAAGCACAGCATGTAGTAGCATCTCTTTGAGTCCTGTATTCAGGCATATATTTGGTGAATAAAATTTGTATTTGATATATCCATTTCTAATCCTTGTTTTGTTTACCCTCTGTTTTGAAAAGCAAATTGTACCTCATCGAATTTACTTACAGAAAACTACGCCAAACAAAAGTTAAAAAAAAAAAATTATGCCATCTCTTGCATTAGTATTTTAGATCGCCGTTCAGGATGGAGCATAGGGATGTAACATAGAAGGTTCATTTTCTATCTTATATTAAGGGTGATAAACTCAAAACAGTTTTTTTATTTTTTGGTCAATCAGCAACTATTGCTCTTATTCCTACTCTGACTCATACGAGAGAGGATTCAACCTCTAAATCAAAGAAGTACACTATTGCATATTTTTTAGATTTTACTGCAGCTTCTAAATGATGTTATTTTGTCTTTCACTATTTTCTTTGTTCCATGAGAACAAATAATAAACAAAGTGCTACTGGAAAAAGTCATTTTCTCTTTTGATAATTAGGTGACACCGTTGTTTCAAAGAAAAGAGGAAATCAAACCTTAAACGAATCTCAGAAAAAAAAATTAACCACTCATCTGTTCAACGTTGATTTGAACCTAACTAGGAAAACCTTTGATCAGTAAATGTGTGAGTACGTATAAAACAACTTGACCAAACTTGTCCGACATACTATATATACTTGATCATTTTTCTTTCTTTCCTTTTTTTTTTTAGTATTTACTTTTTCTTTCACTTTGGTTGGCTTTTTCAGTTCAAAACGCCTTCCGGGCAGGCACAGCGCTTTGCACTCACAAGATCCTCATACGCGCTCACGTAGACCACAAAGAAAAATCGCTCTCCGTACCACACGCCCTCAGGTGGCAAAAAACCAACAGTAGACACGGACTTTTTACATGAGCAACGCAGGTCTACTTGAAGTTTGAACGTTATTGAACTGTTACACATCAAAGGTGAAAATATAAAAAAATATTCCATTCATGCATACATAAAAAAAAAAAACTATTATTCACGATTTTTTTACAATGAATGAAAATAGTCATTTATGAAATAAAAATTGAGGAAAACGATTTTTGACCACATCCCTCTTTGAGGCTTTATATAGAGTTAAAATCTGTTGCATACCCAATAAAAGAAACTTAGTTTTGATAAAATGAAGTATGATGAAATCCTTTGAGAGTTAGGTGATTATATTAAGATACTGAATTATATTTATGTGCAGTATGTGTAAAACGATTGGTTCTTCAGTTGTAAAAGTTATTTGTTGCTCATTCCATTTTGTGAACAATTCTATGGGTTTGCTTGCTTTTCTCCCTCCTTTTCTTTTCTTTTTGTGCACCAATAAATTGACATTTGTTGATCTCATTCTTACAAGGCCCTCACTTCCGTCTTTATTACAAGTCCTCTTGTATGTAAAGTAGGCTATTACCTTACGTACCCAAAACCTTATAGGGCAAATTATATTAAAATATGCAGAAGAAAAAAAAAAAAAGAACTTCACAAGGGAAAATGACATGGACGTATCCCATGCCTACCCTTGCATTCTAGAGTCATGGTAAAAACTTCTTTTTACAAGTTCCCCTTGTTTAGTTATTAACCACTTGACACACGCAGGCACCGATATTATTGAAAGCTTGGAAATCTATATTATGAGAAATAATTATTTTTGCAACACTTAGCAGAGCTAATCACATATTTGTCTCCTTTACTTTTACATAAGTCCCCCTCCTAAAATATTACCTTTACACCAGAAACATGCATGCACCCTTGTGAAAAGAGACAAAGATTTTAGTAAGTGTAATTTCAGACTAAAAGAACAAAAATAGGATCCTGTGTCAATCTTGTATCTCTTCTTGTAGATGCTTCATTTGTTGCCAAAGCACAAGAACTGCTTTTTTTCTTTTCTTTTTCAACTTGCGATCGCATAATCAAATGGTCTAAATTTAGCTATAAGTTACCAACCAAAAAAGGGGAAAAAAACATAAAAACCAAGAAGCTTCTTAGTTGCCTAGTGTAGAATATTATATGGATATTGATACAAAAAAGTTTCAATCAGTTCCATTTTGACCATGACCATGGATCAAGACATGCCTCTATTTGGTGAGTCCATAATTATGCAAATTATTCATGAATATTTCTCCCTAATTATGGCCTAAATATTGTGTTAATTATTTAATTCTACTTATATTTGGTTTTTGGCATTGATTTTAGGTCATTGAAATTAGTTGGAGCTTAAAAGTGACATTAAATGAAAATTTTTAGAAGACCTTAGGCAGGGGCCAGACACTTCTAAACTGAGCTAAAGATGGAATCAAATTGTACTGGAATGGGTCCCACATGAAATCCCTGCTAACAAAACAAATTGACGTCTTTGGAGGAATTGGAAACTGATTTTTAGGAGAAGATTTGACTTCCTTTTCTATTGTTACCCAGGCTTTGTATTTGTTAGTATCCTAGTAAACGACAGGATTCTTATTACAATTAGTGATTGGCTATTATAAATAGGAAAAGAAAGGCAAAGAGGCGGCAGACTTGGAGTGATAGGTTTAAGACTTTTTTTGGAGAATTGGGGAGTAGCTCTTCGTTCCATTACTTTTTCTTTCCTTCGTAGTTTTTCTTCTTTGTTTAGTAGTGGTAGTAGTGGGACCAGTCCTTTAGAAAGCGAGAGAAAGAAAACAAAAGTTCGATCTTAAACGACTTTTGCTTATTTTTCCTATTTTCCCATTAATTTCGTTCGTTACTTTTTACCTCTACATCTTGGTTGTTTCCTCATCTTAATTCCAATCATATTAACATCCAAATTCCAACGTGGTCATGGGCATACGCCTAAATTAAATCAATCGAATCGCGTGGGATGGCCATGATGAGGAGAAGCGACTAATTCTCGTCTACTCAAGGGCAACTGTAATAGAAGGCGGTGACCCGGGACATTTGTGAGATTTAATCAGATCTCTAACCTTTCTTTTAATTTGTTACTATAAATAGATACGTTTTGATTAATTGATTGAGGGGTTATTTTGTTAATTGAGTATCAATGGCCGGGTATTTAAATTAACCTAATAGCCTATTGTCAAATTAACTAATTGAATACCTAATCGTTCATTTAGTTAATAATTAGTGGCGACCACCATAATTGGTTTTATGTTAGGAAAACGTATGATCTAGCTTAAATGAACCCTCTTAGCGTGTTCATTGGTTAGGGTTGGGTTTTTTTAGCTTTTAATGCATCTGGGTAATTAAATTCCTACGGTCGTACCTAGGGTTGTTATGCAGTTAGGGAAAGCGGTCGTACGCGTCGTCGAAAAAGTAAGAAAAGTTGGTTGTCGAGGAAAACTTGTTGGCAGTATAACTAGCCTAGTGGCAGGATGACTGAAATATTTATGCATCAATGATCAAGTGATTGGACTAGGCCTGAGACGTTGTTCCTTTGGGTAGAATTTTATCATTTGTTATTTCTAGTAAATTACTCTCTGTCTGTTCTTTGGTGATTTATTTATTTAGTATTTTCAATTTCATTTTCTAAGTTTATTTATTTTATTTCCAGTTCTATCACATCAAATCCCCCCATTTTTTCGTGACTTAGAAAGAAACAATTTTCTACCCGTTCCCTGAGGAGACGACCCTGCTTGCCACTACTACAAATTAATATTTTCTTAAAGATAATTCTGGTATATCGGGTTCAGATTGTCCATCAATATAGTCTTTACATCAATAATAGGATTCAAATATGTGACTTTTCAAGAATAAATGATCCGTTTTATCAATTAAAATCATCTTATGATTTGGACTTTCTGCAACAAGGCACGGTCAATGCAACTCTATCTGTCTGTATCTTGCATGCTGTGTGTTAATTTATAACTTACTAATCAAACCGTGTGACACATCGTCTGACTTTGTATCTTAATGATTAAGTAAGCCCGCGACTTTTCATTATTATCATGATTTCTACAGAAGTACTAGTAAGTTGAACGCGGCTTTAAGATTCTTCCGATCACCTATGCCTCCGTTTAGTAAGACATTAGTACTAAAATACTAGTACTAGTTTTGGCATTTATCTTGGTACGGTCGAAGAGACAAAGATAGAGGTCAGAGGTTTGGAACTGCTTAAATTAATATTATACCGGTTAGCTATATAAAACAAATTGATCGGGATTTGAACTTTAAAATTCATATAACTTTAGGCAGAATATCGCTTTAATTCTTGATGTCTCTTAAAAGTTTTGATTAAAACCAACCTCCATTGTGATTTGTCAGCTAGTGTTAAATATTATATATCTTGTTTAAACCAATACTGCCACCATATTAGTCCTTGACTCCTCGGAAAATTTATGTCAGGGTAGAAGCTAATCCAGCACTTCAATTGTTTGGGAAAAATTGGTTGATTGGTGAATTTTATCTATCTCCCACACACACACACACACACGTCAATTTATACTCACTACTGGGGTTTAATGCATAGAACGAGCTACGCCTACTAACTCACACAAACTCTACAATCTATGGAGTTTCACAAGCAAATATTAGTGAAGCAAAATGGTATTAGCCCCATAGATGGATCAAGAATATGTTCCTTTGGCTAATTAAGAAAATGATCCATATCTGACAAGAAACATTAAAGGAAAAAGGAAAATATGCATATGTACTTTTAAGGTACATGATTTTAGGAAATTTGAATTATATTATTTCTATTAGGCAACGTTCTTGTGTATGACATGTAGTTTCTAATAGTGTCTATTAACTTCAGAGTAGTGGCTAAATAGGGGGAAAAAGATCTTTATACTAGCGGTCAAGCAATTTCTGTTTGTATGGGTTAGAGAATTAAGTTAATTTAATTTCTTCCAATATACGTTGGGGAACCATTTATATCTTTACATGGGTGAGAGTGTTTCTAATATGAGAGAGGTTATACAGGAGTTGGAGTTGCAGTTGAAATCATATTGTTGCATTGATCTTTTTTTTATATAAAGAGTGGGGTTTTTTTGTTCCATCGAAAAGACTTGATGAATGAGTCCAACCCCATTACATTTTGTGTTATACTCACAGTATCATGCTATGACTTTCTTTTTAATTACTAAATAATTTTCAATAGTTATTTATCCCGTATCTAAATCCCCACAAACTAGAATGTTCTAAAAGATGCAACTGATGTCCGTATCTGAATGTAAAAGAATCAACACAAATTCAACAATATTAGATCCAAAATTAATGGATCTCACAAATTCTTTTTTGTCTGAAACAGAACTAAACCTAATTTAGTAAGACAAAAGGTAATAAGTTCATGATTTATGTTCATGATGAAAAAGAAAAAAATGAAAAGTAGAAAAAATTGAGATGCATAGTTTAAAGTTTAGGATTTATGATATAAGGTCAAGATTGATCATTCTGTTACCTTTTGTCTTATGCAAGAATGATTACTTTTTACATTTTGTCCTACGAAAACAAGTTTTGTCCCATCTAGGGAGAAAGAACGATGAAATCCATTAAACAACACCTCAATTTAAATCTCCTCAGCGCGCAGCGTTCCCTACCCCATCAAAGTTTCTCCCCACCCCCAAAAAGAAGATCCGTGAAATTTTAACTATAGGATGAAGGAAAATGCCTGTTTTCGTCTCTAAGTTTTGGACCATCAACACATTCCGTCCTCAAACTTTCTGGCATAATATATTTAGTATTTGAACTATTAATTTTTGATCAATTTCATCCTTAAATGGAAAAATTAATCAATTTGAATGGAAATTAGACACATAATAAGCATGAGCCCGTTAAGTAAAAGGACCTTGCACGACTTAAAGTCAGCAAAATAGAACAGCTATCTTCTCTCTCCCAACTCCAATACCTATTTCCCAACTCCAGTTTTGGTCCAAATTGATTTATTTCCCGTTTGAGGATGATATTGGTGAAAAATAGATAGTTTGAATACTAAATGTGTTCTCAGGATGAAATGCATATATGACTCAAAGTTTAGGGATGAAAGCTAACATTTTCCCTTATATGCTATTAGTAATATCTGAATTTTACTAAGCAAGAAATATGGACTATGCCACAGTAATGTGAATTGCGATAATGTTAAGGAGATAACTTGCAATAGTATGTTTTTACCGTCTTCAGCGACAAACTAAATTTTTTAGTATCTTTTCTAATATTGCATTAAGTTTATTAAGAAATTTAATATCTCCTAAAGGCTAAAGTAGTAAGTTATAATCATCAATGAAAATTTAATCTTTCAATAAACAAACTTATTTACTTTTTAATAAAGAATTTTCTATTTTTTTGAATTTAATTTACTAGTAAGTTTATTAAGAAGTTTAGTAAGCATATCTCCTAAAGCAATAAGTTATAGTAATTGATGAGATTTTACCATACACCAAATTTTAATTATCAACCTAAACACTCGTTTACTACAAGTATACAGATCGTTTATTGAGCAAAGGGTATATTAGATGTCGATCCCACAAGAAAGATTGTCAAGTACCGGTGGTTTTCGAACTCCTATATTATTTAGACTATCACAAGTAAGTGAGTAAATCTAAATTACAAACATGAAATAAAATAAGTAAAAATAACAATTAAAAGCTCTTCGAGTTATGGAATTCCTTACTACTCTTGCAAATGAAATTACCGGTTGGATTAATGATATTATTTTGGCTAAGCATGGCGTAATTTCCTAATGCATGTGAAACATATTTTTGTAGTGAATCATCTATACTTATAGCTAAACCATACCTACACTTGTGGTTATGAAATTAACTACAAGCTCATTTCCTCTATAAAATTACATGAAATAAATCATTAAATCCACAAAGGTGCCACCCTACACTTGTGAGTGACTTCCTAAGTTTAGTACTTTATGAACTAGTGTCAAATTCTCATTTTCATTGCAAATTTAACACCTTGAGATGATCACAATTAATGGTCGGTTAATCATGATTAGAAAAGCCAAAGTACTAAATAACTTGCTCAAAATAATAGCATCAAATAACTAAGTAAACATCACAAACACGATACAGAAAGTTCATCCATAAATCAAGGCATAAACTTTAGCTAAACATGAAAAATAAAGGAAATATCATACTTGTATTATACTATAACTACACTACTAACTATACTAAGTTAATAAACTAAGAAAACTAGTGAAGACTACATTTTTACTAGTAATTCTAGCCTTTCTAAAGTTTTTTTAAAAATGTCTACCAAAGGCCCTATTTATAGAAGACATCCTCCATAAACTTCCAAAATTTCATCATGTGAACAAAAGAAAAGTTTAAGCTTCAAAAGTCAAGAAAAATGTCTTCAATGAATCTTCCTTCCTTGAAATGTCTTCATGCATCTTCATGCATCTTAATCAAGCATCACATGAGTTGTAAAGTTGATGCAAATTGTGTTTTGGATTTGTTACAAGTTGTTTCTTCAACTTCCCAAGATTCTTCACGCAATTTACAGCTGAAATTCATTCAAAGTTGAGCTGGAAGTGAGCTGAAAATTTTTTGAAATGAGGTTGCAAGTTGAAAGGTTATTTTCACGGATTCGCGAGGCATAGATTGCAGATCCCATCACGGATCCGGCTCCCTATCTCCACTGAGAGAGATTCGCGAGCTGATCATTTTCTCCAATTAGCACTTCGGGTTTCTGGATCGCGGATCTGGATAAAACTCACAAAATCTGACTTTTTCGTCGTGAAATTGAAGTGTAAATCCTCCAACTTTTGACCCTTTAGTTCCTTGATAATTGAATTGCGATATGATCATCTCAATTTGGAACTTAACAACTTCGGATATTTCAATTTTTCAACTTTCCTTCCAAGTTTCATTACCCGAAATTAATTCACATCAACAATAATTATGAACATATCTTCTCATTTCACTTCATTTGATGATTGAGCCATTAATCCTACAAAAACATGAAGTTTTCACCACTTGAATTCATAGAAATGCATTTTTTTCTATTTAAACCATAAAATGCAAAACTTCACAAGAAACCCTAGTTAATTAGCCATCAAAATAACAAAAACACACAAAAACTAAATAGAAAACATACTTTAAACACACAAAATAAACACTTATCAAATTCCCCCACACTTGAATCATTTGCTTGTCCTCAAGTAATAAGAAATACAAACCAACAATGATTTAAGTGTTTGAAATAACCAATGTGAATTTTAAAAGTCAATCTCCACAACTTCAGTAATCAATTTTTATGCAAAAATTTCAATTGTCTCAAATACTTATAATAATTAAGTAAAAATTTCAATTTTTATGCATTGACATTGGGAGTCATGTGCATTTCGAAAATGAATCCCTTATGCTCTCTAGTCTCGTACCACTCTTGGTTCTCTTTTGAAGTGAACCGAAGAGCATCATATTTCGATGGTGGTGGCTCTCTAGTAGTCGTCCGCCTAGGTCGTCGCCTTTGTGGTGGAAGCGACGGCTCACGTTGTTCCTCTTCACCACTGGAAGTTGAAGATGGTGAACGGCGACGAATACCTCATCTAGTGCAGGCCATGATACCTAACAAATTGTCAAAATTAACAATGTTAAGCACATTTACTAACCACTTAATTTTAACAACTTGTCAAATAACAATTGAAAGCATAAAAAATCATCGAATTAAAGCCATATTCCAACAAATCATCATCCCTTAAACACTTTTGAAAATGCCAATTTTCATCAAATTATCCAAAAATCCCTCTAAATCTCAACACTAATATACACAACATACTCCATATCAAGATTTAAAGTCCATGAGTATGCTCAAATTCACCAATAATTGCCATTTTCCATAGATAGAATTAAATCCCAAAATTACGTAAAAATTGGCAAAAAATTATCAAAATGACTCCAAAATTCCTCACATTTGGAACAAATAGCATCTAAGAATAATTATAAACTCCATAATATCAACCAAATACACTCTTAATCATGCCAAACATTATTTCCACAATGAACATTTTATGGGAAATTTAATAAATTAAACTTCACTAAAAAGTACCACATTCCCATAATTTATTCATTAAACATGCTTAAACATCATCAATAAGCATAATGGAAGCAAGAAACAACAACAATTAATCACAAAAATTGAAACCCAAAATTTTTGCAAAAATGCCCAAGAACATGAATGGAAATCGAAATTCATGCAAGAAAAGTGAGGAATGTTACCTGGAATCCGTAGAAGGATAGATGGGGAGATGATTGATGCAAAAAGCCCCTTGAATTGTGCCCCAAACAAGCACGAATTTGAAGAAATAAATCCGGCCAAACCCTAGCTTAATCTTCAAAACTCTGAATTTTTAGGTATTTTTGTTGGATTTTAATCGGATAAAACTGCTCCTTGATGTTCAATATGGGTTGGGTAGATGATTTTTGAGAAGATTACCAAGGAAAAGGAGGATTTTGGTGAAGTGCGTGAAAAAGTGTGTTTTTGCAGGTGAAATCGCGATGAGGAAGATGAAAAAATTACTTTGCGACTTCTCAGTTTTTAGCTTCTGGTAAACGATCCGTAGACCGATCCATGATGCACGCATCATGGATCCATGTCATGGATCTGGATCAGCGAAGCACACTTTGCGTTTCCTACATCACGCCTTCAATTCAGAAGTCTCAAAAGTTGATCCGTGAATCTCGAGATCCGCGATGCATACCTCGCGGATCCGAGTCACGGATCTTCCTGGGTGCTCTCTGATTGTGACCTGCGAGTCTTAGATATTTGCGAGGCATGCCTCACGGATTGACTCGCGGATCGTGCTAGAAAAATGAATCTACAACTTTTCTGCAACTATTTCATTAAGCAACATTTTTCTACTATTTCCAGATTAAAAACCCTGCTTGTTAATTATGAAATGCACCTTTTCTAACACATGTAAAATGATCAAAACAACATTACTAACCTCTTTTCTTGGATTATAAACAACTAAAACACAATTTGAGGTACCAAGTTGTTTGCATTTTACTATTCACACCGCATCCAAAAAGGTCACTTTTGCCATGCTTGCTTTTTCTACAAAACAAACAAAACAAACACACTTAAAAACATAAAATACACATATTCAAACATTAAAACTAAACAAAATAACATAAATCGATGGGTTGCCTCTCAACTAGTACTCTTTTATAGTCATTAGCTTGACTATATAACCTGTTCATTAAGGAGGTTTAGTTAACGAATAATCCACCATTTGAAGGTGAGGTGGATCATTAAAAGGTGACTCAATCACGTGAGTCATATCATCAAATGATAAGAAAAAAGAAATTGGTTTACTAATCTCAAGTGACTCATAGATATTACCTTGTAGTACCATCACTTGAGAACTTACCAAAGAAGTATCCATATGGTCTTCTAAGGGTATTATGACCTTAGAATCTACACATTCACCACATTCCTCAAGAGGGGTTATATAAACATCATTCATACTTGCCTTTTGAGGTTCAAAATTCATTTCAAAGACATCATCATGTGAAATGGACATTTCATCATTAAAATGCAAATAAGATTCATCATTGTCATCAAAATGTATTCCACTTTCACATGCAACATTCCCACCGTTGATGTTAGGGTCAATTTGCATATCACTACATGAAATAACTTCACACAAAATATGCAATTGGTCATGTAATCCTTCAAAGTGAGAAGCTAATTCATCTAATCTCTTCTCAACCCTATCAAAATGATCAAAAGTTGCATCAGCTAACTTTTCAATAGCTACTTCCCAACATGATTTAGAATCATTAGCTAATCTTTCTTACTCCAAAGGTAAAGGTGTATTAGCTAACTTTTCAATAGTTAATTTCCAAGATGGCTTTGATTCAAGTTGAACACCATTGGATTGGTAATCATAAAAATATGAAGAATCATCATAAGCACATGGATTATTCCAACCATAAGTATAAGAATTACCACAATTATTACTATATTGATCAAAACAAGAATTGTAGTGCTCAAATTCATCATAGTCATCCACATGTTGTGCTTGCATACATTTATATGTAGTATGATTATTCCCACACAAGTCACCAACCACATGATTAGAATTAAAAGCATTAGCATTCCTTTTTTGTTCAAGCAAATTGGTAACGGTGTCCATTTGCACATTTAATGTAATATAATCAAGTTTAGCCTCAATGCTCTTTGTGCAATCTTCAAATGACATACCTTCGAACATTCTTTGGTTACCTCCATAGTTATAATTTTGAAAATTGTAGGGTCCATTGCCAATCTTCCTTCTCTCAAGCCTTAATCCACTTCCTTGCCATCCTTCCTTAAAACCTAAAAATGCTTTCAAATACACTAAAAGCAAGATTAGTTAAGAAGAATAGCTAATAAAATATAAACTAAAAACATGCATGTTAAAATTTCTAAAGTAATAAAGTTGTTCTTAGCACCAATATTGACTTCCCCAGCAACGGTGCCAAAAACTTGACGAGATTTTACCATATACCAAATTTTAATTATCAACCTAAACACCCCGTTTATTGCAAGTTTACAGATCCTTTATTGAGTATAGGGTATATTAGGTGTCGATCCCACAAGGTAGATTGTCAAGTACCAGTGGTTTTCGAATTCCTCTATTATTTAGACTATCACAAGTAAATAAGTAAATCTAAATTGCAAACAAGAAATAAAATAATAAAAATAACAATTAAAATCTCCTCAAGTTATGGAATTCCTTACTACTCTTGCAAATGAAGCTACTTGTTGGATTAACGATATTATTTTGGCTAAGCATGGCATAATTTCCTAATGCATGTGAAACATATTTTCATAGTGAATCATCTATAGTTATAGCTAAACCATACCTACACTTGTGGTTATGGAATTAATTGCAAGTTCATTTCTTCTATGAAATTACATGAAAAAAATCACTAAAGCCACAAAAGTGCCACCCTACACTTGTGAGTAACTTCCTAGGTTTGGTACTTCATGAACTAGTGTCAAATTCTCATTTTCATCGCAAACTTAACACCTTGAGATTATCACAATTAATGCCCGGTTAATCATGATTAGAAAAGCCAAATTACTAAATAACTTGCTCAAAATAATAGCATCAAATAACTACGTAAATATCACAAACAAGATGTGGAAAGTTCATCCATAAATCAAGGCATAAACTTTAGCTAAACATGAAAAAGAAAGGAAATATCATACTTATATTATACTATAACTACACTACTAACTATACAAAGCTAATGAACTAAGAAAACTAGTGAAGGCAACATTTTTAGTAGTGATTCTAGCCTTTCTAAAGTTTTTTTTATAAAAATGTCTACCAAGGGCCCTATTTATAGAACACATCCTCCATAAACTTCCAAAATTCCATTATGTGAACAAAAGAAAAGTTTAAGTTTCAAAAGTCAAGAAAAATGTCTTCAATGAATCTTCCTTCCTTGAAATGTCTTCATGCATCTTCATGCATCTTAATCAAGCATCAAATGAGTTGTAAAGTTGATGCAAATTGTGTTTTGGATTTGTTACAAGTTGTTTCTTCAACTTCCCAATATTCTTCATGCAATTTACAGCTGAAATTCGTTCAAAATTGAGCTGGAAGTGAGCTGAAAAATTTTTGAAATTCAGTTGCAAGTTGAAATGTCGTTTTCACGGATTCACAAGGCATAGATTGCAGATCCCATCGCGGATCCGGCTTCCTGTCTCCACTGAGAGAGATTCGCGAGCTGATCATTTTCTCCTATTAGCACTTCGCATTTCTGGATCGCGGATCTGGATAAAACTCACAAAATCTGACTTTTTCATCATGAAATTGAAGCGTTAAATCCTCTAACTTTTGACCCTTTAGTTCCTTGATAATTGAATTGCGATATGATCATCTCAATTTGGAACTTAACAACTTCGGATATTTCAATTTTTCAACTTTCCTTCCAAGTTTCATTACCCGAAATTAATTCACATCAACAATAATTATGAAAATATCTTCTCATTTCACTTCATTTGATGATTGAGCCATTAATCCTAGAAAAACATGAAGTTTTCACCACTTGATTTCATAGAAATGCATTTTTTTCTATTTAAACCATAAAATGCAAAATTTCACCAGAAACCCTAGTTAATTAGCCATCAAAATAACAAAAATACACAAAAACTAATTAGAAAACATACTTTAAACACACAAAATAAACACTTATTAGTAATCAATGAAAATTTACGCTTTCAATAAACAAACTTACTTACTCTTTAATTAAATTTTCCTTTTTTTTGAATTTAATTTACTAGTAAGTTTACTGAGAAATTTAGTAAGTAGATCTCCTAAAATAGTAAGTTATAGTCATTAATGAAAATTTATATTTTTAATAAAAAAATTTACCAACATTTTTAATAAAATTTAACTTTTTTTGTAGATTTAACTTACTAGTAAATTTACTAAGAAATTTAGTAAGTATGTTTCCTAAAACAGTAGATTATAGTTATCAATGAAAATCTACATTTTCAGTAAACAAACTTACTTTCTTTTTAATCTTTTCTTGAATTCAACCTACTACTTAATGTACTATGTAAAAAGATAAATTTTGCCTATTTCTTTCAAGCGAATTCTTAATCAATTCGGATTCTTATTCCTTTTCCTTGCATCCTTTCATCCACTTGATTATCATGGCAACTCTTGGAGAAAATTAAATTTCTTGATAAAGACATTGCTTGATTAGCTTTTAGGTATAGCAAGATTTAGCCTAGAAAATTTTGTTGTAAAAAGTTTAAATCATTTGTGATATGATAATTTTAGCAATTTCCATACCATTCACCTATAAGAAATTATGATAATTACAAAAATGCCATTTCATAATAGTTCACATATCATTTGCCCACAAGAACTTGGGATTATTCTAAAAAAATTTTGACTGATTCTTGCTATGTATATGCTTCACAAGATAATTTGGGTTAGTTTCTATTATAAAGTAACAATCATAGTTACTAAAATTTGGGACAGATAAAATATAAAATATAATATAGTAATATACATCTATATTATATATAACTAAAATTTCAACACAAAAATATGAGCTTGAAAACAAAATGCACACAAATCTAAAATGTAAATGATGCATAATATATTTGATAGTTACACAACTTAAAAAATAGGTAAATTTACTATAATTTTCAAAGATTATACTACATTAATACAACTTTAACTTTTATACTTATGACCTCAACAATAAATTGATTAAAATTTTATCAGTCATGGGTATTGATTTATAGAAATTGTGATGTATAAACAAGTGCTATTATATAAAACTCGTTTCGGATGATTTCTTATTATTATAAACCAAACTTCATATCTTTTCAAAAATTGGAAAATAATTCAAAATTTATAATATGACATTTTTTTACATATGTTATAAGGTCTTGTGAATAATAAAAATAATTTTTGTAGTATTTTTAAAATGCATAAAATTCACAAGATTTATAAATGTTATGTACAATCGTGTATTATATATATATTACAAGTATTTTTAGCATTATTTCAGGTAAACATCCTAATCCTAGTTTCATATAAGTTCTTTGAATAAATAGTAAATTTATGCCACAAACTAGTACATTTTGATCATCAATCAAATTTAGTATGTTATCATAAAATTTACTTCTACTCTATAAAAATTTAATATTACTTGAACTAAACTTACACTCTAAAAAGTAAGTTTAGCATATAAAGTAGTAATTTATTCCAAAAAAGGTAAATTTCATACTTATTCTAATTTACTATTTTAGACATAAAAGTTACTACTTTATTGAGTTAAATTTCAATCTTTAATAAAAATTTTAGCATCGTTTCAAGTAAACTTCCTAATAATAGTTTCATATAAAATTTTAATGTAAAATAGTAAATTTATGCCACAAACTAGTAAGTTTTGATCATTAATCAAATTTACTATATTATCATAAAATTTACTACTATTCTATAAAATTTTACTATTACTTGACCTACGCATACTGTCTAAAAAGTAAGTTTGGGATATAAAGTAATAATTTATTTTTAAAAAGAGATAAGTTTCATATTTATTCCGATTTGCTTTTTGAGATTTATTAAATTATTAAGTTAACTTATTGTTTTAGATTCAAAACTTACAACCAAATTTTTACACTAATTTTTACACATTATCTTATTTAGGTGACTAGTCCAACAGGTAATCAAATATTCACTAAAAGTGTGATAACCTATAATATCAAGTGAAAATCATTTCATTCATTAATCAATATAACGTTTAGGATTCCTGAAGCATTTTCCAAGAAATATATATGGGCGGAAACCCTGTAAAGTCTAAATCAATATAACGTTTAGGATATTGCCACGGGTTAGAGGAAGGTAGTGTATCATTTGCTATTTCATCTTACAAGGCTACATGGTTATCAAGAAATTGCACATTCGCCGCGGGGAACAAGTTTTGATATATAAAGAAGAATATGCACGAAAATCCAACGTATACACAATCTCCCAACATGAGATATTAGTTTGCAATCTTGGAGTTTGGACAAAGCTAAAGACCAAGTAGACAGGTCGATTAATACACTGTAATACGCCCCTTTAGCCATTCCCAAGACCCGCAGCCTGGTAATTGCTCGTCCAAAACTTTTTCTTTTTTCCCCTCTTGCGTTTATTCATCCAAGCTTTTCGTTTAGTAGAGTAATCGAAACTAAAAAGAAATGAAATTGTTTGTTAGCAATTTCCTGATTATCTCCCCATATTGCCTGTTGATCTTCATATGAAATACAATTTAGTTTCGTCTAATTGTTAGGACTCCACCGCAAAGCTTCTTTCATCAGTTTCTCATCACTTCGTACAGTTTTATGGAGGATGAAAACGGTGTAATGCTGATATTGACCAAAAGTGGAATTACTAATCAGTTTCTTAACTGTTGCGGTTCACCCAAAATGCAGTAGAAAGGAAAGAGGAATGGGAAATCAATGAAGGGACCCCAGCGACCACAAATAGGTTGACGCGTCGTTGCTCTACCCAAAAGTTCTTGGACAATGATACGGAGAGAGACATGAACAAGAACGGTGTACTACCCTTTAGATTGGTTTGTACATTTTTGCAATGGTGAAATAAAATTTAGCCATTATTTATAAGGAAAATTCATCATTTTGGTCCTTGAATATTTTCACTAAAACAGATTTTATTATTAATGAATTATTTTAACCAATTTAGTTCTTGAACAAGTTTTTTACTTTTAATGTAGGACTTTTAATCGAATTTTACTCAATTCGCATGAACTTGAAGGGGCATAATCGTCACACTGGTCTAACCTCCTATGATTGACAGATTAAATAGATTAGAAAGATCATTATAATTATTTAATGTCTAAAACTACTTAATGTTCAATATAGTTCTCACCAGTTTATTTTAGATGTTAAGTAATTTTACTGATCTTTTTAATCTATTTCATCTATCAAATGCAGAAGCCTATACCTAAATGACAATTATGCCCCTGCATGTCCATACAAATTGAGTAAAATTCAGTCAAAAGTCCTACATTGGAAGTAAAAAACTTATTTGAGGACTAAATTAGTTAAAATAATTTATTAGGAACGAAATCGGTTTTAGTGAAAATGTTTAGGGACCAAAATGGTGAAATTCCCTTATTTATAATAACTCCAAAACGTTGTCAAAAAATGTTAAAAAGAAACTCCTAAACGTCTCCATCTTTCATGTATGGTAAACTAACATGGTTTTGGACCTAAAAAAAAAATGTTTTTGGACATTGTACAAACTCAAGAATCTGGGGCAAGAAAGATTATGCTAAGATGAGATACTGAATAATTGATGTTTCCCTATGAAAATTTTAATGGTTATAATTTTTTGGAAACTGAAAAAGAAACCACGGTAAAGTTGAATTTTAGTTATATAAAACCTTATATAATTAGTAGTTTCAGACTGAGAAGTTGCACCACTTAGAGCACTAAGTTATTTAGCCAAAGAAAAGAAGTAGTAAATAAAATGTACTATGGTTATGTAAATCTCCCACAATTCATATGTACTTTCTCACAGTTTTTCAGCAATTTTTCCTCTCAATCACCTCCCAAACCCAAAATCCTTTGAGAGATTTGCACTGGCTCCACACCCCTCGAGCTTCCTTTTCTTTTGCACCTTAGGCGCTTGAAGAGATGTTTTCAATTGTAATTTCTAGTAAACACAGTTGAAGAAAGTAGGTTGCGGTGACAAATTGAGTTCATACTAATGTGTAGCAATGTCGCACATGCTCAAACAATGTAATAATCCAGTACTTAAAAATAATTATGGAAAAACCATCAACCTCAACACTATAAAAACATATAGTCGTGTCTTTCACTTGAAGCATACCACAAGCTCATATTTACTACCTTCGAACAAGAAATACACACATCAAAACAAACTTGTATAAGAAATTTTGCTTGATAGAGAACCGCGAAGGAAAGCGTGAAACTGTGGAAGGAGATTCCAGTAATGGAATATGTGCAGGTTCCTTCAAGAAAAATGGAAGCGTGATTCCAAAATATAGGAAGCATGTATCTCGTATGGCGAGAGAGAAAATTGGGAAAGCTTTTGTTTCCGGTTTTCCTGACGGTGGTGGTTCCAATGCTTGATATGGTTACACATGGCGCAAGGTTATGTTGCCAAAGTTTCTTTATTTAGAAAACTTGACAAAATTTTATTTTGCCAAATTAGATTGAAACTTCCAATTTTGGCAGAATTTAAGTGAGTCTAGTTTTCTAGTATAATTTAATTTTGGCGGAGTTTAGGTAAGTACAATACGTAGTAGCATCTCTATGAGTCCTGTATTTAGGCATATATTTGGTGAATGAAATTTGTGTTTGATATATGTATGTATGTATGCGTGTGTGTGTGTATATATCTCAACCTTTTTAAATTATTTATCATCCTTATTATATTTGTTTACATTTTATTTTGGAATGCTAATTGTACCTCATTGAATTCAACAATACAAAAGCACCCCGCCCTCCCCCCCTCCCCCAAGGAAAAAAAACCCTGCAACTTTACTAGTATTTCAGATCACAATTCAAGATGGAACATAGGGATGTAGGTGGCGAAATGCTGAAAACATTCAATAATTCATTTTCAATCTTATGTTTAAGAGGTGATAAACATAGAACAGCACGAGGACGATTTTACAAGACTTATGTTAGTTGTTTAATCTAATATCTATTCTATCCAATGTTTTTAAACCCGAATCGGGGAATGAGCTAGAAGAACTTTTAGTTCACGGTTTGATCAGTTCAACCCCAATCCAAAGGTTTAATTATGTTTTTATTTTAATATTAAATAATGTGAATAAAGCTGAAATATCTATTCTTTTTTTAAAAAAAAAGTTAGTAAGTTGAGCCACTCGGTTTTTACTGGTTCCTCTCCTAAAATATTAAACTTCCAAACAATTAATTTATATCACTTTTGTTAAAACTGCATTCTAAGTCTACTCCTAGGATAAAACCCATACTTACGCACCCCCAGGCACATGCATGCACACTCGTTAAGCGAAAACTACAATTTTAGTTATATATTCCTTTCACACTGAAACGACAAATATAGGATTCATGTGCCAAATTTGTCTTTCTTCTTTCAGAGGCTTCATTTGTTGCAAAATTATAGTTAGTACTAAACTTTCAGCCCTTCATCGTATGCCTAATCATTTCTAGGCCTTTTGCAAGGGGACATGGGTCGATGCAAATCTGTCTGTCTGCGCCTCACATGTGTGTTGATTAATTAACTGATCAAACTGTGTGAAACATTGTCTGACTTTTGTATTTTGTAACTTTTATTAATGACTTGAATAATTACAACCTATGACATGCTTAATTATCATTTGTTTAGGTATGAACAGAAGTACTAGTAAGTAGAACGCGGCTTTAAGATTCTTTTGATCAAGTAAAGTGTTTATGTAGTGAGACTTAGTATTAAATCTAGACGCATTGACATATATTTATAAATCTTGATGTAGTCAAAGACAAAAAGTAAGAGGCTTTGAACTGCTAAAATCAATAATTATATCCAGTTAGCATTAAAATAAAAAAAAAAAACTGTTGATCTTGCTTTGAACTTCGAGAAGTAGACAGTAGTCCTAGCATCACTTTAATTCTTGATGTCTAGTTAATTGAATACATTAAAGTTCAGATTAAAACTCAGGCTCCATATTTTATATCGTGTTAAATTGTCTTATTACATATCTTCTTCAATAACCAGTAGGCTTGTGGTCTAAATTAAATCGTTAGCAAGACTTTGCCAAATTTATATTGGATATCGTAGTTTGACATGCCAAACATAAAGAATCTTTAGGAGTCTTAGACGGTAGATAATTAAGCAACTTAAGGACAAAGGAAATAACAAAAACTATCAACTGCAAAAATGAAAAACCACTGACAATAATTTTATGGAAATTCGAAGTTCTAATTGTCACAAATCAAGTGTTCTAGTTCCAAACTCCACAAGCAACTTAATTGTAAGAAAAAAAAAAGTGGGATTAAGTGGAATTTGTACTTTAAAAAAAAAATAGAATTTGTACTAATTTTTCGCCATTGGCTCTAGAGCTTTGAGATTTCGTTGGCCAATCAAGTAAAAGTAAATATAATTCTCATGCCGTAGACCAATAAATTGACTCGCTCTTCTGTAATCCGCGTTCCTCTGATTTATGGAATGCGATTGAAAACTCCCAAATTTATTAAAACGTGTGAAATTGTCAATGCAACATTTTTCCCAATGATGAAGATTATAGAGTTAGGACCACATTCATTCATAAAATACATATCCAAAATTAACTGGAAAACTTACCAAATACTATAAGAAGTGTGAAAATTATGTTGATTCTTATGCTCTGAGGCAAGTATATAGAATAAATAAATAAAAGAAAAAAATGATGGAGGAAATAATTAACAAATTTCATGGTGTTTTTTTGCCAATTGTGTACCAGGCTTTAAATATATTTTCTGTGCCCAAGTAGTCACTAGTCACAAGATGTTTCACTTTCTTCAGGACACGGTTAAGGACATTTTCGGTACTTCAACTCTTTGACTTCTATATTCTTCTTCTTCTTCCACTTAGAAAAACAAAAAGAAAGATGCAAACTGAAAGGAAAGAATATAAAGAAACACTGAACACAAATCTTGAGCTCTCGTTGTCAGAAATTGGATTGTCTTCATCGTAGGAATTTTCTCTAGTCAACTAGTCCTTCCCCACGCCACACCATGATACAGACATTGCCAGTTAGACAGAAAGGAGCACAAGAGAAAATGATTGCTGTCGCTTGGCAATACAGTACTCAGTCGCACAAAATGTCAAACACGTGTACTTACGTGGACAAAGTGACACAAACTCTCTAAGGCTATGAAGTAGGTCGTTCGTCAAATTGAAAATGTCATATTTTTTTTGGTTAAAGTATTTTAAAATATTTATCAGCTCATTAAAATTAAAGTTAGCATGTTTCGATATTGTTTCTACTTTTAATTGCATGTGATGTTATATTCAAAATCAAATTTTGGAATCTAGAAAAGTGACAAAAAAATATGGGATGGAGAGAGTAATAATCTACACAATGCTTTATAGAAAAGGAAGGAAAGAACTATAAAACTGTAATGAAGAATGAATACTAAACTAAAACAAGAGTCACAACACACACACTTAGGAGCTGTTTGATTTGCATGTAGGAATGGGATACGGAATACAATCACAAACCTCGCTGTCCACATGATTACTCATCAATTCCATTTACAGCACATGTTTAATCGAGAATCGTAATTACTTTCTATATTCATAAGTTAATCAATCTGAAAATAAATTGTGAGTTAAAGAATGATAGAGACAAATTTTAACAGATTTAATTATAAGTGTGGAATGATGGCGACAAATTTTAACAATTTCAGATCCATGGAGTGATTCTTATGAGTGCTCTACCAAACAATAGTCATATATGGATTTCTATTATGGGAAGTGATATTTGCACTTCTCAATTAATCTATAACACTTTTTAGATGCTATAATTTTTAGTTAATGAATTAGAGAGTCAGAGGCTAAATGGTAAGCGTGAATATCAATTTCCATTACATTATTACCCGTTCTTAACATCCTCGTACTCATAAACTAAACGCCCCCCCCCCCCCCAAACAAAATGACCCTCATTTCATTCTTTTGCCTCTTTGCCATGCGGTATAAATAGAACCATCATTCAATCTTTTGAGACACAACACAAACCTTTCAGCTTCAGAAACAACCCAGACTCTTGATTAATACCCTCATTTCAATATTTTCCATGCACTACATATAGGATCATCATCTCATCTTTTTGAGACAACAGAAACCTTTCAGCTCATTCAGAAAACCGAATTACATATAACACGCTTACTGCACACACAAACTTTGAGATGGCGGAAAAGGGAACGGATGTCAAGGTTAATGAAGGAGAGGCAAGCACAGGATCATTGACAAAGAAGATCGGAAGCATGTTTCCCAAAGAGAGGAAGCATGTGACCCAGATGATGGGAGAAAAGATTAGTGAAGTTATTTCTTCTGGTGTAAAAAATATCAAGAACAAGCACAAGATCAAGCCAGATGGAGGTAGTAACTAAGTGTATTACAGGCTGATGGTGGCTTTCAATGAACTGTATGTTATTGTCGATGTTGGTGACCATAAGTTTGTGTAACCTAATGTTATCAACTCATATCGATGTTTTGAATCCTTATAGTAAACCCAAAAAGAGTGTTGCTCTAATAGTTTTAGGTGTTTTTCAGTGTTTGCGTCCAAGCAGAAGTCTTGAGTTTCTTCTAGTTTATACAGAAGAATTACTATCTCCCCTCCTGTTTCTTGAGGGTGAATAATCAGATGGCCTCATTTTCTGATTGATGCTTGAATTATTTACTATGAAAATAAGCTTTTTAATTATGGCATGTAAGGTCCATTTCCTACTTTCATTGTATTTTTGAGCTTATTCATGTAACTAGGAAAGACTCTTAAAAAACTTTTCTTGGAGTAATCCTGGATAATCTATTGTAGCATTACACATTTTAGATCATCTCTTCGGGATAAACCCTGTTTGGAAACATGGTTCAGAAAATAAGAACAGGTCTAAGAACAAAAGAATACGTGTTTGATCTCTGTGTGTGTGTCAATCAACCATTTTGATAATAATAATAATAATAAATCAATATTGAGACTTAACTACCAATTTAATCTCAGAACCATCTAGAGTTCTAGACTGGAGAGGACTATTGACATCGGCTTTTAGTCAATATCTTAATAAGATTTGTGACTAACTATAGGATTTCTTTTTCTTCTTCTTCTTTGGGTCTTTGAGTGCTGTTTTGACAATGGTATAAAGTCATACTTGCTGTTTTGATAATGGTATGCATGAAGTCAACAGCAAGACTTATCTACGAATTTGATCTCAGAAAACCAGCTGGACTAGACACGACCGACATTACCAATATTTAGAATTTAATCTCAGAAGACCAGGTGGACTCGACACGACCCATATGATACTTGGGTTAATTGGATTATGAGCTGTCTAACCACTGTCTCTTATTCATTCAGCATCAATGGTGAACAAACAGAACACATCAGACCAGAAAGAGGAATAACACGGGGACCCTTTGTCACTCTCTTTATTCCTCATTTATTCTGAAGGTTTCTCAAGTTTACTTAGCAGTGCTACAGAAAATAAAAGATGACTGCGATGAAAATCAGCAGAAATAGGCCTTCATTGACTAACTTTTTTTGTAGATGACTCATTAACCTTATGTAAATCTAAACAGGAGGATGCACAAGAATTGAGACTCATTCTGAAGCAATATGAGCAGGCATTGGGTCAACTCATCAACTCGGAGAAATCATCGGTCTTTTCCACCAAAAATATGAACAAAAGAAAGAAGGATGACATATACTAAGCTCATGAAGGAATACTTCCAGTGACCGGGGAAGTACTTGGGGCTGCACATGGTTATCACAAGAACCAAAGACCAAATATTTGGTTTTATCAGGGACAATATCAACAAGAAGCTGTCGCATTGGAAGAGCAAACTCCTTAGCCAAGCAGGGAAAGGGCTCATGCTTAAGGCCTTGACTATGGCAGTACACCTATGTCATGCCCTGCTTTAAGCTACCTCAGAAGCTCTGCAAGGATATCAATACTATGATGGAAAACTGTTGGTGGGAAGAAAATGAAGGGAAAGACAAACAACATTGGATTGCTTGGAGCAAAATTTCTATGGATAAGAAGAATGGGGGATTGGGATTTAAAGATCTTCATTGCTTCAATAAAGCCTTACTAGGAATATAGATTTGGAGAATCATCACTAATCCAAATCTCCTTATTAGTGAGGTTTTGAAAAGCAAATACTATCCCAATGGGTCGACAATGTTAAAGAGTAAAGAGCCAAAGAATGCATCTTGGATATGGTAAAGTCTCATGAGTGCTAGAGATGTTGTTGAACAAGGAAGCAGGAGGAGGATTGGGAACGGTAGAAGCACCAACATATGGGAACATAGATGGATTCTCAGTAACAGCCAGGGAAAGATAAACACAGAGAAACAATAAGGATGCAGACTACAAAAGGTTTCAGAGCTGGTCACCACAGGTGGCATAAGGTTGTAATTTTCAGAAATTTCAATAAACATGATGCAGCGGATGTTTGAATATCCCAATTAGCCTAGCAGCTAGAGAAGACAGCACGACCTGGAGACACAGCCAAAATGGCTCATATATCACACAGGCCGGGTATGCAAGCATGCAACAACACAACGACAGAACCGAAAAAGAAAAAAGGACAGGAGCAGGAAGCAGCTATCAGCAAACCAACTAATAGAGTGCTCAATAGATATAAAATTTGTGTGAATTTCCTTTTGATTTTGGTCATATAATGCATTAACTGCTAGATTTTACTTACAATTTGTATTTGGTGATGTGCACAGGAGTTTGAGATGAAAAGAGATATAAAAAGAAGTTTCAAAAATGAATTTCCAAAAGACTACTGTCTCCGGGTGGGCACGCCAGTTGAAACCTGTAAAGCCTGATGTCTGTGGGACATGAGATCAATTAATCCCTTGAGAAAGAATGTTTGCCACCGTCTATAGAATCCTAACTAGACTCGGACTCTGAATTTCAATTGGTCTAAAGCTGTAACTTTATATTTTGTAATCAATTAGTCCAACTATTACTTTATTAAGAAGCCATATTAGTTGAGGAGGTGACGCGGCGGCAGAAGCGTTGTAACAGATTAATTACACGAATGAACCCAAAGGTAGCAATCTAAGAGTGAATGACATTCAAATCCAATGCAAACATAGAATTCAAACAAGAACCCAAAACAAGATTCAAAGAATATTCATTTGAGCGCACTCAAGAGCAGGAATAAATCCAAACACAACTGTGTTAATTTTGATAAAAATATGCCAAAAGTCTCCTAAAACCAATCTTACTATGTCCTTATTTATAGACTAGAAGTTCTAAACCACATTGGAAACAAAATAACATCAAAATAGGAAATAAGCAAGAATAAAAAATAAAAAAATGCTGTCCCACGAAGCCGGATTGCACCAGCCATCCTCTGAATCATGTTCTACATGAGTCCCCTCCACTTTGAAAGAACTCAATCTCAAATTATTGTGAAAATCCTCAAGCAACCAAACTAATAACCCTACAATTCTCCCATGAAGTTGAAAGGGCCTCTGAAGTATCAACACAAATTGGAATGTAAAGAAGACTTGCAACTTCATTGTCTTTAATTCAAGCATAATCTCAAAAGTAATGATCACTCCATTTTCTATTGTCAGAACAAACTTGGACTGTAACTCACGAATAACAACAGTCTTCACTTCATTAGGCTGCAACTCGTTAACCTTTGCTTCACAATTCAACAAACTCAACTTGAGACAATCGTCATGCCCTAATGCCAACTCTTTTGTAAGTGAGTGTGGAAGCTTGCTAGGAGGTACTTTGCATCAACTTCATCTGAAGGAGTCACTTCATCCTCTTTAACACCATCACCTGCCTGCAAATTACATATTATAGGTGAAGGAGTTATTGAATCATTAACCACCATATGGGCTGCTGTACACTGTGTCCCTGGTGTCATCGGAACCGAGACAATCCTTTTGCCATCCGTGGTGGACTGATAGACACTTTTCCTACAATGATATGTCATATCTTGATCATACTGCGATGGTCTTCCAAATAATACATAACACGTATCCAACTCCACCACATCACACATAACACTATCAATGTCAAATTTGTCTACAGACAAATTAACCAAACACTTCTCAACTACTTTAACAGATTGCACATCCTTTATTCAACTAATTATTTAAGGCTGAAGACGTGATTCAATAGGCAAATTCAATAATTTGACCAAGGTGCTAGAAATAATATTTTCACACTTCCACTATCAATTACCAAGTCAAAACTCAGTTAGAAATTTTGCACTTGGTTCAAAAAATTTGCTCCTGTTGTGTATCAATCTTTTGATACTTCCTACGCTCCACTCATTGCACCATGTACAGAGGTCATCCAACATCTTCGGGCTTTTCATCATCTCCGTCCTTTGCCTTACAAACGTAGTCTTCTTCTTCTTCACCTTTGCTACCCACGGCACCAATATGCTCAACCAAATACACTAGCCTATGTTGTGGACAAGTATTTGAGCGGTGCTCTGACATCTCCAGCACTTATCTCTCATTGGCTTGACATAAGGATTTGTGCTAGTCTTAGGATTTTGTGGAGGGTTGGAAGCAGCATTGGCCTTCCTACCCTTGGCCTCACTAACGGGTCTTTTATCTTCCTTGTATTTACTTCGATGTATTTCCGTTGTTGCCCAAATCTCTTTATCAACCGATGGTTCAACAAACTCTTTCACATGATTCCGTGGACTCTCTCTTCTTCCATGCCTTTTCCAAGCCAAACTTAGCTCAGTTTTCAAGGCTAAGTTATTGGCATCCATCAATATAAGAATTATTTGAATGCCAATTTCTTCCAAGATCCTATCATTAAATCCATCCAAAAATCTCAATACAAGTTGCCCCTTGGTCACTATAACATTATTACGGGAAAGTAACCGCAAAAATTCAGTATAATACTCATGAACAGATCTATTACCTTGTACACAATGTTGAAATTAAGAAAATAAGAACCGCGCATAATTCGGTGGTAAAAATTTAGCAATCAAAATGCGCTTCATCTTCAACCATGTCCTTACATGCTATTTCCTTTGTCAACGTCCCTAATATTGTAATTGTTCCTACCATGCCAATGCTCCTCCCTTCAATTTATAAGTCATGAGTTTAACTTGATAAGTTTTCGGGATTTCCATATAGTCGAAAAACCTTTCAATTTCTACAACCCAATCTAAGAATTCTTCAATATTCAAATTGCTGTTGAAAGATGGAAGATCCACCTTCAATTTGAATTCTTTAGAGTTCCGAGGTTGACGTCAAAAACCCCTATGGTTAGGACTCTTGTGGCCAAAACCAATTAAAGTCTCAACATCAGACGAGTCATCCTCATGCTCCAAATCTTTGCGTTGATTATCATGAGTTAGATCTCTACATGGGGTTGTTAACCTATATTAACAAGGATCTGTTCAGGAGTGACTCTCTTGTCTTGCTCGCCCTGTTGCTTCTATCTTTGCAAAATGATCAGATCTAAGCACTCCATCATAGTAGTCAAGGTTGTCTCCATATGATCCATTCATTCGCTCAAAATTTGAATCTCAATTTTAGGGCAGAAGATTCATCACTAGATTTGTTACCAGCTATTAGTCTTCTGAGGGCTTCAAAATTTGGATTTTATTTTAAAATGCAAAATATTATTTATATTGTATTTATTCATCGAAATATGAGTGAATTTATGTTCAAAGTGAATATTTTCAAATTTAGAAAATTTTATACCTAATTATTTGCCTGTATGTGGTTTTGGCGAAGTTAAGTGTTAAATTTTATTTCAAGCATGAATAGTGACTTGGAATTGAAATCGAGCATATGTAATGATATTACGGAGTTATTATTAAGGTTGGATAGTGTTAGAATGAAATAAAACAGTGTAAATTAGACTGTCGCGGTCGACGCGACATAAAGTGACCAAAAGTCACTTTTCCCCGAATTAGGGGATTTGTACCTTTTTGTCCCCTTTAAGTCTTGACTTTTGGTTCCTTTAGGCTTCATTTTGCAGCTGCAATTTGAGAGAATAGAGAGAGAGAGAGCCGAGAGAGTGAAGTGAGAGAGAGAGAGAAAATCTTGCTTGGTTCTTCCATTTCTTCTTCCTTCCTTTCTTGAAGCTTCAAGCCATCATTGAAGACACTTGCTTCCTTCATTGTAGCAGCCGTGAGAGAGGGAAGGAGAGAGAGGGATTGGTCTGAAAATTTGAAAGAGAAAAGAGAGGAAGTTTGCTTCTTGTTCTTCCAATTTCTTTTTCATCCATCATCTTGAAGTTGTGAGACTTTAGTGGAGGATTTTGGCTTGTTCCTCTTCATCCCTTGGCAGCCGTGGTGAGAGAGTGTGTGGGTGTGTGATCCGAGCTTCAAGGTTAAGGAAAAGAGAAGAAATAAAGCTTGTGGGAGTGTCTTGTGTTGGTTCTTGAGTTTTTGGGAGAAATCACCGTCAAAACAAGAAGATCTCGAGCTAAGGTTGGAACTTTGCAAAGAAATCAAGCTTGGAGTGTCCTTCTTGTAAAGTGCTCATAAGATCTTGGGTGATCTTGTCAGATCTACTCAGATCTGAAGGTATAAGACTTGAACTTTTTAGATCTGGCTTGATTAATGTACAATAAGATAGATTTACGGTGTATTTTTGCTAGAAATGATAATGTTGGAAATGATTGAGTTGGGCTCTTGAATTCCCAACCTAGGTAGCAGACTTGAGGTGGATTTTACGTAGCGGACTTGAGGACCTGATTGTGGGTGTGTTTGAATTTCGTGGAATAAGTGGATATTGTGGTTAGAAATTAGTTTGTGTTGTTGAAAAATTCGAAAGAAGAGAGGTATGATGGCCGAACCCTTGCCTGGAAATTATGAAGTGTGATTTTGAAACTTTATGATATTCTTGAAGTGATTGTGCCTAAGTATATAAATGTTACGTTTATTTGTGAGTGTATGATTGAATAAAGTGAGGTTTTCTTGAAAATTTGGATAAAAGTGTTGTTTAGACGAATTCGAGGGTTTTACAATATTGTGGTTAATTTCTATGAATTTTGAATGTAAAGACTTGATGAGAAATGTTTAAACTTGTGCTAAAGCTTTGATTAAGAGCAAGTGTTGAGTAATTGTGAAAAGAGTGATTTTGAGGTAAGAGACCTCACCTAAATTCTTTAATAAAAAGGATTTGAAAAGTAATGGTTTGGGAGTATATCGGTGGCGTGTTATATTTGAAATGATGTAGTGATCGTCAAAAGACCCATTGAGACATTTTATCATACGAAATGAAAGCTCTTTCCTTGAGGGAATTTTGGAAAAAATATTGATTGAAATTAACAAGTGAGAGTGAATTGTTTTAATTAATAAGTGAAGGAGGGTATCTTAACTAGTGTTTTAAATTGTTTTAGGGGGTGTACAAGGAAGTGAATTTGATCCTTACGTGGAAGCCGAACCCTACTATTTCGGTGAGTTTCCATGCTTGTTACGTGTTTACATGAAAATGATTGTAATTATGTTTAGTGAAGTGAATGTGAAGTGAAACATGATTTTCGAATCCTCTGATGGGGTGGTGTGTACTTTATCGCACCTACCCCATTTGAGTGAAAATAATAGTGAAAGTGTTTTGGAATGATTGATTGTAAAAGTGTTGTGTAATGACTTATGTGTATTTGTGAAATGTCGGGAATTCCTGAGACCTATCGGTGAGACCTTCGATTCGAGCCGGAGGCTAGGCCAAAGCCGAAGAAAAAGGAACGAGCCATAGGGTTCCATAAGTGAAGTGAAGTTCACTCGGGACTTGGCATTTGGACTTGTCCCGGAAAAAGAGAAATGTACAATGTACAAACAAAGTGAAGTGAAGTGAAGTGTTATAAAGTGTTATAAAGTGTTAAGTGTTTGGAGTCGGGCCCGATGGGGGTTTTGGAGGAGTAAGGAGTAAGTGAAGGTCTACATGGATTGTACGTGTGAAAGTTGACGGAGTGTCGACTACCTGGATTGAGATCGAGCGTTGTGGACCCTGGCTCCTGAGTGCCCCTGTATCCTCCTTTGAATGTTAAGAGCTTTTTTATGTGTTTATTCTTAAATTCAAATTTGAAGTGAAATGTACTATGTGCTAAGTGTTTTGCATGTTTTTGGGAACTCACGAACTTTTTAGCTTACCCTTTCCCTATTTGTTTTTCCTTAGCAGGGACTGAGAACCCAAGTGTGGAGCCAACCCTTAGAAGTAGGGTTTACTTCTATATATATGTATTGAAAAGTGAATTATGAGATTGAGAGCTTTTGTACTATATACCCTGTATGTAAGTGAGAAGTACTAGGTGTATTTTGGATTGTAATTTGGAAATCATGAGATTGTAAGTTTTGAGATTATGTATGAGTTATCCTTTTGGTTTGGTTTGAGAATAGTGTTTTAGTTGGATATCAATGTTCATTGAGTGAGTGAGTCCTGACGAGAGTTAGGCAGGCGGCCCACGGATACCTTGGGGTACGCCCTAGGGAGAAGTGGGATGGTCACAAGTCTTATTTAGAACAGAAAAAACCTGCTATAATACCAACCGATGCCATGATGGAAACATTTTACAATTAATTAAACGAATTAACCTAAAGGTAGTGTGATACAAGGATGAATCATGTTCAACCCTAATGCAAAACATAGGATTCAAAATAGAACCCAATTAAAGAATCTTCACTTGAGTGCACTCGATAGGTTGCATTTGGTTGTTTATTGTGTTAATATTTCTTAATTATTTAGACTAAAAATTGCACTATTTGGTGGATTCTACTGAGTTTGTGTATTTGGTGATTAAATGCAGAAATTGGTGGAAAAGATGCTGAAAAGTTGAAATTCCAGAAGTGATCCCGACAGTTAAGTGCGGGCGCGCTTAATTCAGATGTTCATGGCTGAGGTGTCGAGATCCCAGGTCTACATGGCGGTTTCCAAGAATTAAGAGTTCAAAAAGTTGAAGGCATGCTGGAGTTGATTATCTTGTTTTCCTATTTAGTAGTTTATTTGCATTAGGAAATTACTTTACTATTGGCATTAGGAGAGTAAGAGTTTGATGCCTTTTAGAGTTTCCTTATTTTATGCTTAGGGCTGACCGTGGCTATTGAAGGAAAAGGGGAGGTTTTTCCCTAGTGGACTTGGATTAGGATCTTATCTTGACCAAGAAAGTAGCCCACGGAAAGTACAAGTATTAGTAGGGGTTAGTAATAGTAGGACAATCCGTTAGTCTTCTCCAATTGAGCACTTCGGACAGAAAACAATTAGGAGCATTCATCTTCCTTTTCTTATTTTTCCTTTCGCTATTCTCAATTAAATGAAGGAGTTCACGGATGGCCTTGACAATTATTATTGTAATTTCTTGTGGAATGTCTCACGTCATGCGTGGCTAAGTTCCCCGTCTAGTCAAAGATTAACTCGACGAGGCAGTCCAATATACCTGTGAGATTTAATTGATTTGTCATTCGTTCATTAAATATTTAGAATTTATACGTTCTCTGTTTTGTGTTAATATGATTATTTTGTTGGTTGAATGTCAAAGGCGCCTGATGTTCATATTGACTTGATAATCTACCGCCAATTTAATTTGCTAAATCCGTAATTGTTTAGTAGATTAACATTAGTGGCAACTGACGTATAAGCATGTTAGGGGGATGTATGATCTAATCTAAATGAACCTTGGTAGTGTGTTTGTTGGTTAGGGTTTGGGCTTTTCTAATTCTTAATGCAATTGAGAAATTAAATCCTACGGGCGTACCTAGGGTTGTTTCTTAATTAGGGGTATTTAACGGCATTACTTTACCTAAAATCTAAGAAGAGTTGGTTGTTTGAGAGGTTTCGGTGACTATAACCACCTATTAATGGTTTAAATGAACTAATTTTGCATCAATGATCGTTATGGACTGTGCCTAAGTAGTTGGATCTTTGACTAGAACTCATCTCTCATATATTTTATTCTCTTATTTGGCTTTGTTATTTGATTTTAGCTAATTTTATTTGTCTAAAATCCCCATTTCCTGCTTGAGAAGAAATAAATTTTCCCAGCCCTCGAGAAGATGATCCTACTCACCCTTATACTCAAAATTTATATTTCTTTGTCGGTAGGTATTTATTATTGTATGCCGACACCTCATACTCAAGAATAGGAATAATTCAAAACACAACTATGTTAATTTTGATAAAAAATATGTCAAAAGGCTCCTAAAACAAACCCTACTACATCTCTATTTATGGACTAGAAGTTCTAAACCAAATTGGAAACAAAATAAGATCAGAATAGGAAATAAACAAAAAAATGAAAAAATGCTGTCCTGCAAAGATCAGACCGGTCATAAAACCGGACTCAGATGCCGATCATCCTCTAAATTGTGTTCCACATCAATAAGAGGTTATTAAGGAAGAGTAATTCCTTTGTTGTCCCAATTGGTCTAAAGCTGCTACTTTATATTTAGTAATAAACTAGTCCTACTATTATTTTATTACAAAGTCATATTAGTTAAGTAGGAGTTTATTAAGGAAAAATAATTCTTTTGTTTTAGACTTTACGATTAAGATTAGGAGACGCGTGCAGCCCTTGAGTTGAGATACATATTGTGTTTTTTTTAGGTGGTTGGTATTTCCTTTCTTCATATTTTAGATTGACACTTTTTCTCTCTTTCTCTCTTAGTACATACCTTTTTAAAAAAAAAAATTTGCTACGTTTCCTCAATGAGGAGTGGCTGAACCTATTTTCCACTCAAAGGATAATCAAGACTTTAGTTCCATAACAACTAAGATCAAGTTTAATTTTACTATTTCATCTATGAGTGTGTATATATATTTTTTCATATTATGTGTTTGATGATTATTATGTGTAATTAAATAGGTGGTCAATATTTGATTATTCATAATAATCTATTGTTAGTAATTGTTTCTGTTTTGATATTTGTGACTAGTGACATATTTGATTATATATCATGGAAATTTATGATCTAATTTTATAAATAAATAGTTGTAGCATATTTGTTGATTAGGACCGTAGTTTTCTAATTTTATATTGTTGAAAAATAAATTCTATGGTTGTATCTAAGATTGTCTTTAGATTAAATTCTATAGTTGTATCTAGGGTTGTCTTTCAATTTGAGAAGTAATTAGTGAATTTGCTTGCCGAAAGTAAGGAAAGGCAAATTATCAAAGTTTGTTGAAGTCATAACCAATTTATTCATAGATAGATAATTTACATCTTGCATCGATGATAAGTTGAATAAATTAAAAGTTGAGATTAATTATTTGACTAAGAAGGCCATTATCATTAATTTAGTTCAATTTAATTTCTGTGTTATTATTTTTTTTTATTTTCATTGGTGTTTAATTTCTCCAAAATCCCTCCATTTTAATTACTACTTTGCAAGAAATAAAATCGATCAATCCTATGGACATGACCATATTCAACACTATACATAAAATTAGATTTTCTGGAATAGATATTTAATTTTTTACAGATTTGACACCCATCAGTCCATCACCAACAAAAAACTTCTGGAAAACACAAGCCAAAACATTCATCTGGAAATGTATCAACAATGGGCTCCCAGTTGATTTATAAGGAAAAAAAAATAGAAAAACAAAGAGATATTCAACAAAATACTAATGATAAAATTATCAAGTCTGACGGAACCAAAATCAATTGACCAATTTGCCGACGAACCCTTCTTTTGTCCATCATTTTGACTCTTTGACTACCATGCATAGTTTTCACTGCAGCTCTCTCTTACGCTGACACTCGACAAGTTGACAAGGCTGACTTTTATGTTTTATATCACGTCCAAAACATGTTGTCATTTTAATGGCCTTTAGATCCTTTTGAATTTCCATCTCTAATCATGGAAACCCCAAAAAAAAAAAATTCCTTTCTGCAACATTTCTTATTTACAACTAGTATCCAAGTACTAAGCATGCCTCTGGGATTCGAAGCCGTGATCAGAGATTTGAATATTCTGAACTAGATGTGTAAATAGCCTGGTTAATTTGGATTTCAATTATTAAGGGGCTTAGTGTAATTAAACCGTTCTTTTTTTCTTCTTCCCTTTTTTTTTCGTTCACTTTTGACACAGGCGTTCCATTTCCTTCAAAGTACCTAATCTAGTTTTCTAGCTCAAGTAAGTTGGATCTTACATCTTATTAATCACAATGTGGTGTAGACATATTCCATAAATTGGTATGTCAAAAAAAAAAACAATGAAAGAAAACTGAAAATATATTTGAGAAGAGACGACATTCTGGAATCCTGTTATTTTCTTTTTTCTTAGAAAGAGTATCTACAGTTTCAGAATGAACAGAGCAATATAAAGCAATTAAGCAGTAATGGTTTAGAATTTGATTTCCAAGTGCAATATGGCACCCATACTAATTAAAAAAGGTCACTAAAAGGTTAGAAAAAAGTTTTATACCATTTTGTTTTCTTGATTGTTAACGCATAGAAACTTGCAATTCTTTTCTTTATTATAAAATAGAACTTTTTTATTTATCTGTCAATGATTGCACTTTTTTTTATTATTATTTTGTATATCAGACGACTTGATTGACTTTTGATGATTGAGAAATTTGGTCTATAAATTTTCTAACCCATTGCTTATGTTTCTGAATGTTATCTGTTTCACTTGGTGTTTGAGGGCCAAATGGCCCTAATCCGTTTCTGCTCATCTATTTATTTCCAAATTTCTCTTTGTGGTAGGTGTGATGAGAGCGAGGCATGCATACAAAATTAAGTTCAAATTCATTGTCAAGTTTTACATTTATAAATTTCTAATATCCCCACATACCATTTTCTACTAGTATATAGGTTGTAATTGAGTATAGCATATTAAAGGTCGATCCCATAGAGAAAACGGATATTACCGCACTACTAAAATTCTCTATTATTTAGACAATCAACGGAGATATTGAGAGCGTACGTGAAAGTAAACTATGCTAAAATATGCAAGAAAATAGCAAATAAAAGGTCCTTGGGTCATGGCACCGTTACTATTCATGCACGCGGCAATTTCTCAATCAATAAACACTATTACCTTGGTTCACATGCATGTAATTTTCTACATGCGATACCGATTTGCTAGCATACCAACCATACCTATAGTTAATCCATCTACTTTCTCTGGTTATGAAGTTAACTAAAGGTTCATTAACTCGATAAAATTATATGAACAAGTCATCAAAACCACAAAGACACATTTACTTATTTTGTACCTTAAGTTTAACACTTCCATGAACTAGTGCTAAATTCTAATTTTCATTGCAAATTCAACATCTTTAGATTATGACAATCAATGGCCAATTAATCATGATTAGAAAAATAAAATTAATAAATAACTTGCTCAATATAATAGCATCAAATAACCAAAAAATCAACACAAAACAATCATAGAAATTTCAACCAAAACCCAAGGCATAAACTTTAGAAACACATGATAAATAAAAAAAATCTAAACTTGTATTATATCCAAACAAGAAATCCAATACAAAAGAGAAAGTGATAAGAAAGATACCACCCTTGTCATATGAGATCAAACCCTCCATCTTTGCTCCTTATTTTCATCTAAATCTAGCTATAAACAAGAGAGATAAAACTAGACTATACTACCCGATCTATACTAAACCGCCTAAACTAAAGAAAGTAGATGAGCTATATTTTTTGTGATGTACCCTTCTCTTCCCTAAAAGCTTCTTGTAGTGTCTTGAAGGCTTATATTTATAGAGAATTAAAATCCAATCAATCATGTTAAAGTTATGCAAGTTGTGTCTTGAAATCAAAATCATCAAAAGTGTTTTTAAATTTCCATGCTTCCTCAGGTCTTCTTCCAACCAAAATTTTAATGTAAATGAGTTGGGAGTGAGCTAGAAATTATCCGAATAGTATAAGAAGTCGCTAACGCTCCGCGAGGTCAAACACTAGATAGGTCGTGATACCTAATCCTGAACTAGCCTTATCGCCTATTCTTTTGACTTTTCCTTGATATGTGCTCTATTTCTTGCATCAATTGAACTCGTGAATTTCTTCATGATGCGCTGAATTAGCACTATAGCCAAACATGAAAGTTGTAGATAATTGTTACATTTCCAACGCATCAAAAAAATTATCTCAATCAGATCTCTATAGGTTGAGAAATATCCAAAATACC